>RPOG01000375.1:0-404490 GCA_008086565.1 Thalassoma bifasciatum
GCAGAGAATAGTAGAGAGTCCTGTTCTCCTTCTCAGAAATGTACTAGGGCAACCTGGGGACAAATCTCAGTTGTTCCTATCAGGAGCCGCAGCTTAAGTACTTCAGTTTCACACTATGTTCACTCTTTTGAAGTCTCACTAGCACCAACATGACACCTTTCCTGAGCAAGATCACTGCTCCTCTCCAAGGTCAAGGGTCGCCCTCTTCAGGGTGAAGACCCCAATGCCCAACGTGTCTTTGTTTTTCAATATTCTCTCCCCGAGGTCAGAGGTGAGCTGGATCAAAGCCAAAGCAAAGGTCAAACTGCAGCAGGTTAGTCTGGGCTGTGTTGTGTGTTTTTGAGGAGGTGCTTTGGAAAAACTGGATGTCCCACCAGCGTGAGAGCGAGCAGGGGACCCTCTGGATGCTGATTGGCTGAGAGCGGGCCATTCGGAGTGCAAACTCTCCAGGAGAAACAGAGGACACGTTCAACACGCCACTTCTGTCACCACTCAGGAATGTTTGAACAGAAAAGATTGGCGAATATTTTCCAAAATATCCCATTGTTCAAAGTTCAATCAGAGTTTTTAGAGCGAAACTGAGCCAAGGAGGTAAATACCAAGAGTGCAACAAGATTGACCAAGATTAGGGTTGATTCAGTTGCAGGAAATGAAATCAGATCAGCTAACTTTATACAGGCAGGAGTTTCATACTAACCAGACAGATACAAGAAAGATCAGATCTGATGTCTCATCTTTTATTTCTCTGCACAAAATCAAACAAACCAAACTTGAACTTCTATGACTATTTCAATAACGTTGATAAGAGTGAACCTGATTACAACTCTCATAGTTTTGTTCAGATTCTAGGTTGTGGGTTGAGTATCCCTGCTTAGATTCTTAATTTTTGGATGGTAAAAAAGATTTGTTCATATAACTTATCTACTTCTGAAGAGGCCTTAACAGTGACTGTATTTAAAATCCAATGATAAAGTGTTTCCCCGTATCTCAGAGGGACTTTCTGTAATCATCACTGAACAAAAGCCCAGATCCACAAAGATAAGAACTCTTGCCAGATGCTATTTCAACGTTTTATTTTAAATTACTAAAAGAAACACTTAATCAAATAAGAAATTAACTCACCTTCTGGTCTTCTCACATGTGTTTGTGTGTCCATGCTCATGTAATGTATTCCTCAGCTCATATTTCTGCATCTAAGTGAACAAAATGCCCTCATTTGTCTTTGGACTTGGCTTGGAAAAGAAGACCTGCACTGTGCAGTTTGAGTTTTTATCACATATAAGTGAAGCCGTTCATCTTATGTTACATCTGTAATTTCTCTTTGGTATATTGAGCTGCTTCTTTATATGTAGCTATGCAGGCTTTACTTTGCTGACACTTTCTGGTAGAGCCTGTAATGATCTCTTGGTGCAGTAGAGTGCAATTATTCTTCAGTTATTAGGCAAACTCTATTGGACTCTATAGTTTCAGAGTCAGAATCAGAAATACTAATCCCAGGCAGAAATTCAGTCTTACTGTGGCTGTTGATATGATACATCAGTAAGAAAATAAATAGGACAGAGGTAATAAAATAAAGAATAGTATAAACTATAAATTCAAAATAAGCAGTAAATACCAAGAGCAAGATTTATACAAGATGTGCTCTCTGGTTGACTGGCCAGTGAGCTAGCGTGAGCTGATCTCGGATAAAAACCTCCTTAACAGGCTTGTTTATCAGCTATTGGGCCTGTCACTCACATGTACAGTAACAAATAGACTTACCATTCACACAAAGCCTACCGCTGCTAAATAGTCGAAAAGAGCAGTAAAATCTGTGACCAAGAGTTATAATTTCACAAAGAACAAAGTTGATTACAAAGATAACACTGAGCACTGATACAGCTGGTTTTGTTTGCACAAAGTCGTCAGACTAGGCTGTGGAGATGTAGCAGGCATCTGCTGGTGTTTGGTCACCTGAGACTGAAAACTCTCTAACCCCTACAAGATTTTACCTGGAAAGATTAAATTTCACCCAGATGTAGATGACAAGGTGTAGAAGTGATGTGGTGGATGTCTTGTGTCTGGCATGAAGCATCTTGAAGTTAATGACGTCCAAAAATTGGATACAAAAAATGAAACGGAAAAAAGCTGTTTCAGCTGCATTTATCCTGATGTGGACTTTAGCCATATATAAAAACATGACATTTTCTGAAACTAGAGACTTTAATCTTTCAATTGGTTGGAGAGGGGTTAAACAGATATTGCCCACTGCATAGGTGTTGAAATATTGCAGAGTATAATGATACATTTACAGACAGATTGCACAGTCTACAGGTAACTAAATATGGTCTATTTATAGATAAATTTGCCCAGGTTAAAAGTCCAGTAACCAATGCCTATTTGATAGACAGAATTTTGGAGCCTGGTGAACACAGGCAGGAACGACCTCCTGTGTTGTCCAGCGGTGCATTATGGGGAATCGATTAAGCTCTGACTGCTGCATAGCTTTTTGTTGGTCCAGAAATCAATTAACAAGATCACAGTACAACATTTAGGGATGCAAACAAGAATTCTTAAGCACACAGGGGTCAGAGTAGATATTTAACTGTTATAGGATGTTGCAAAGATAAATAAATTCCCATTTATCACCATGGTAGTTATCCATCATATAAAAGCCTCTCTATGTTTTACAGACCAAAAAAGAACAGTAGCTAACTGAGGTCTGTCTCAAATAGCTGCTGTCTGTGTATCCTGCTTTTATTTGTGTATACTGGTGAGTTATTTTTGTTTAAAAACAGAATATACAGTAGGTAGGTGGTTATGTAGGTAGGGCCTATGCCTCTCTGTCTGTTCTTTAGGATTTGAGTGTTAGACTTTGCAACTGTGTGTTTAAATAAATGAAACTATAATGTAAAGTTGTGACAGTCAGGCTTTTAAGCAGATTGATTTCTGCACTGAGATTTCACTGAAATTCGCAAAAGACCCCTCTTTCATTTGTGGTACTTCTCTTCTTAGTCTTAGGAAGTCGTACTTCACTTAGGGTGAATGAATCATGCGGTTCATTATGAAACGTTGCTGCTTCAGACACAGGACACAGCAGGAAGTCATGGTTCAAGTTCAAAGAAAACTTTGGATTAAGCTTTAAATGTTACGATAATGAAAGTGATGAAGTGTGTGTTTGTGTTCTTAGGGCATGGCTTTCTCACTGGAGGAGCGTCTCCAGCTGGGGACTCACGGCCTTCTACCTCCCTGCTTCATCAACCAGGACGTCCAGCTGATGCGGGTGCTCAAAAACTACGAAATGCAGAAAGATGACCTGGACAGGTGAGGTCAACACACAAGCTACCGCTATGACATAATATCCTCCATAGTGTTTTCCCCTGAGGATCCCTCTGTTCCTGCTAACTGAGAGATCCCACTGTACATCTGGAAGTCCTCAGAACACCAGAGGCAGATTAGCCATCAGAGGGCCACATCCATCTCTGAACACCAAATATTTCACTAAACAAATCTCTTCAGCATACTCCCATTTCTCCCTCTCCTCCCTGTTCTCCTTCCTGAGTGTTGTAATGACCTCCACAGTGACCAAATGAAAACTCCAGTCTGGTTTTGCACGCTTCATTTACGACACTTAGGAGTCATGGCTGTTGGTATTATGTAATGAGTCTGCCTCACTTCGATCCAAATCTCAGGCCTTAGACTGAAGTCAAACTGTAGCTCAGTCACTGCTTTGAATTAAACGCAGAAGCTGAGTGTTATCTGTCTGTGAAACCACCTCTTATTTTAGTTAGTTGTTCTGTCATCTGTCATTTCCAATCTCAAGGATGATTGAGCTACGAGTGAGAGGAGATTTAGGGTTAAGGGGAAATATAACACAATAACAACACTGCACCATCTATAAAACAGTCATTCAAAGCTTTTTTCTACCCGTTCCCATGCCCCACCAGTGTCACTGACAATCTGTCTCAGGGCCTTGTGTGCTCTCCAGCTTTGGGCCCTGGTCCCTTGGATTAAGGTCTGCTATTTGCCTGCCTTTTCTCAGTCCTGCTGTGTTTACTCAGTCTGTTCCCCGACTCTGGATCCTTCTCTGGCATTCACTATTGGACGCTGGCATTTACTTTTTACAACCATAACTTTCCCTGGGTCCTATTCTATTTTAACCGGGACATTTTGGATAGCATATTTCCTTTCAGCAGATTTTTTTTGTGTTCTTTTATTATCCTGATGGATCGTGGCAAAGAAAATAGTGCTGAAATGATGGAGAGTCTGCAGTTATTTCTGTCACTTTGTTGTCGTCAGAGGAAATAAATGTTCAAAGGTCTGTCAGCTGAAACACTGCAGTGTTTTAAATGAAACACTTAATAGGAAACCTCATGGAGAGCAGCAGCAGCAGGCTTAAAATGGGCCTAACAGAGCAGAGTTGGATGATCACTCATGCTAAAATAGATTACAAAAGAGTTAGATTATATCCGAGGTGCCGTATTGACTTAAAAGGAGAGTCTGCTCTCAGTAAGTCCACATAGATCCTGCTTTATAAAACAGTGTGTACTGTAAATATTCCTGTTTCCTGGGTGTGGGTCCTGCTTACCCCTTTTAAGGTTAAGAACAAAGAACTGGTCCTCATGTTTGCCTGCATTAAGTCTCACAATAGCACTCATAGCAGTGTCTGGTGCTGTTTCCTTCAAGGATGTATAAAAAAAATCCCCACTATACATATTCCATTTGAAGTACAACTGCAGATATCACACCAGAGTGTTACTCAAAGCGAAAATGAACAGAATATTTCCAGAGTGGAGCCTTGATTGTTTTTGATTTTCTCAGTTAAATAATTAAGCTTAGACTATGCTGCCCATGTAGTGCTGCTGTAAGTAAGAAACTTAAAGTTATGGTATACTGATAAAAGTGGTGGTATAGAATTATGTTCCTTATTCCAAGTCAGGGACAAAGATAAAACTTTTCATTGAACTTTGTGCTTCTATTTTTAATCTCCAACTTCAAATATGAATTCTTTCTAATTGTGTCTCAAAATTTGTCACACTAGAATAATGGCCCTTTTCCACTGACTCGCCTTGGCCCTACTCGGCTCAACTTGCCTTTACCCAGTTTGTGTTGCGTTTCCATTAGCGCAGTACTACACGGCAGACGCCAGTTTTTAGTACCTACTCTACCCGGGTTCCAAGCGAGTAAAGCCGATACTAAAAGGTGACGTCGACGGACTGCCGGTCACTCATTGGTCAGAGAATGTCGTCTCTGAAGCTTCTGACTCTGTACAACTCACTTACAAGAGGCAAACGAATAAGTCAGCGAGTGGTATTCGGGTATGCCTGGAGCCAGCCCTCAAGCAGATAAACACCAAACTGCAGATTTTAGCATTTCTCCAGTGCTTCATATTTTAGACTTGAAGTTGCCTGAAGTCCCGTTGATTGACACGTAATTAAAGAAAGAAGATTTTTCTGCATCTTTCTTCCCGGTTCAAAGCTTTGTATTTTAATCAGAATAAAACAAGTCAGCATTATAAACTTAACCTTTCTACCTTACCTCTTGGACCTCATCTGCTGATGTTGATCTATTGGTGTCGCAAAAATGTAGGACGTTTTTCTTTCATTTTCAGAGTCCAGAAGTTGGATTTAATATCTAAATGGAAATACATGTGTTGACCTAGAACCTCTATGGTAAAGTTGACTTAAACTCCGCGTTGTGAGGCCAACAGAAACCCTCCATGTGATGAATTGCATGTGGCAGAAACCAATTTGGTCCACCAATATGAAAACAGTTCTCTTCAAGAGCAACTGTCACCACCGTGTATTGTGCAGCTGCTTTGCCTTAACCTATAGCAGAGAGGGCGTGCATGCTTTTTATCCCCTTAACAAGAGGCACCTTGTGCTCCTGGCCTTACGGAAACTTCTCTGATTAGAAGTAGAGCCCTTTCTGGCTAGCTCTACTTCACTTTGGTCATACGCAAACTCTCAGTTCCTGGTCAATCAGAACAAAGAGCTTGTGTAGACTATCAGGGGGTGGGGTTTTTATTCTGTGTATTTTTCCAATCATTTGGAACAGAAGCAAAACAAATCTGTGCGAGTAACCATTGTACATGTGAGTTCCTTTCTTTTTATACACTCATAGCTTTGTTTTCTCTGGCTTTTCTTGGATCGTGTTTGCCCGCCAAACCAATTCGCAAATGCAAATTAGCCTGGAACCTCTCAGTGCTTCATGATTCACAAGGATCATTATCAACAAACTGACCATAATGCCTTAGGATTTACCCCCAGGGATCAACAAAAGCGTGAGGCAGTAGATGCAGTTGGGTTGACATCATTTTTACATGGATGGTTGTCAGAGCAGAATTTAGTATCCAGAAGTATTAATATGGACAAACACACTCAGTCTGTTTTTATTGGCATCCTCTACTGTGACTTTCTCCTTGTACACTGTAAAATCCAATAGCTACCCTGACTTATATTCCAAGGTTAACTTTACTAGTTTATCCACAATATGCACTTCTTACTTGCATTTAGGTAGTAACAGTTACTTGCATGGGGAAAAACACAAAATACTCAGCGTTTTGAGAAGAAGATTACTTAATATTGAGTTAAGCTCATTTGCTACTATAAGTAGCCAACACAGTCTCACCACCACAGCATATTTAAAGAAGAAGAAGGAACTTAATTCCTTATCAAACCTTGTAACTGTGAGTGAGGAGGGCACACAGTGAACATGAGACCCTGCTGTACATGGGAGACTTATGCAGGTGTCACAAGCCGTCTTTGATGTCCACTCTCCATTGAGCATGAATTACAGCCCAATTCAACATTTAGAACATGATGGCTAACTGAAGTGGACAAATGAGAATCCCTGGTCAAATTAGAGACAATTTTCATCAAGAATTCTACAGAAAAAAATATTATTTATCAGTATACTTGACATTCAGTCTATGCTGTAGACAGCTGGACTACGCCATGAAGCGTAGGCAGCCAGTCCATACCAGGGCAAAGACTGTATGTGTCCCTCATGTAAATACCCATGTACATCAGGGTCGAATGTCCACTGTGTGCCCTCCTCACTCATGGTCAACCTGAGGAATGATTTTGCATTGACTGCATTCATAGTTGTTTAAACGCATTTATAAGTTTACTCTACTTAGTAAGCACTATTTAGTAAAACTTAAAATATCTAACTCTCTTTACTTATTTTTTTAAGTGCAACCGGTTTGCATGCTTTTTTAAGTAACGATAACTTATTGGATTTTACAGTGTCGAGCCTTCATTCTTGCCTGCTTCACGTCACTCAAAAACACAGGATTTAACATCTGACTTTGATAAACCAACCTCAGGACGGCAGGTATGAGTCCTCAGGATGTGAAGAGTAACACGCTGTGCTTCTCTCCTCCTCTCTCACAGATATGTGTTTCTGATGGGGCTCCAGGACCGAAACGAGAAGCTCTTCTATCGGCTGCTGACGTCAGACATCGAGAGGTTCATGCCCATCATTTACACTCCCACTGTGGGCCTGGCCTGCCAGCAGTATGGACTCATATTTAGAAGACCAAGGTGAGACACTTTTACAGCACTGAGCTGCAGAAAATCAAATGTAAGTTTCAGTTTGAATCAATGATAGCTTTTGGCAGATCGGCCTAAGGGAAGTGGGTGTAACTGTTCTCTCTCAGCTTGCCAGTCTTCCACCACTTGGTTATTAGGTGTTTTACGATATTGGCAACTTCACTGTTTTTGTTGCTGCATTTTCATAAACTGCTGGCTGTGTGGTACAATTATTTCACTTCTTCAGGCTTCTTTTTCTCACATAAATAAAAATAAACACTCAGGAAATAGCTTCCTGATTGAAGGGTTCACAACATAACAGCTCATATATTTACATTTCAGCCAGACTGATGTAAATGGGCCCCCATCTCTGTGAAAGAAACTGACTGTTAAACCCAAACAGTAAGACCAAGTGTTTCCATTAATCCAACTCTTCACAGTCTTATTTTGTGTAAACACTCACATGATTAAAGTTTTTACAATTGGTCATGGCAGTCAAGTTAGTCCATGATGGTTATAATGGATCAAAGTCACAGCCTTTATTCTCAATGAGCAACAGTGTTGAAGAAAGAAATTTCTTAAAAAGCCTTTTTCAAATTCAGAATGTTTCATACACAGACATAAAAAGCCTCTGCCCAAAGATTTCAACCAACTTTTGGTATACCGGATTTAGAGGTGATGAAACAGGGACAACAGAAAGGCCATTGAGTCCGTCATAGTTCACAGAGACAGATAAATTGAGACAGTCTGCATTGGCGGATAAACATTGTTTGTGCAGAAACAATACATCTTCAAAGATACATGCAAAAAAACAAAACAAATAGGTTGAAAAGAGCTGCAGAAAAATCTGAAACAACTGTATCATCCACAATCTCACTGCCAACATGAAGTCAAAACACAAAAAAACAGAAAACTACTGCATAAGACAAAACTGCAAATTCAGACCTTTTAACAGATGTGCTCCGGGCCTGTAGACACTGAGTGAAACAGCTTTATTATTAACCCTATACAGCCTAGTGTTGCGGCAGAGCTACAATCGGTATACTAAGTTTTGATTGACTGTAGATTTGAAACCAGGTAAGATGGATCAACCATTCTTTTTGCATATAAAATCTGGGTAGTTACACTTATATTGCATTTTCAACATGCCCCAGAGCCCTGTTTCCTTTCACTAATGCGTTTGCAGAAACACAGTATAAAGGGTAAACAACAAGAACATCACGAACCAGACCGCAGTTGTTCACATCACTTCCTACACGGAATGCATTCAAATATCTTTTTTTTTCTTAAATAGAATTTTGAACTTTGTTGCAAGTTATTTAGTTAGTCCAGTCATATGCCTAAAAGTTTGGGATAAAAGGGTTGTACTGATGACAGCAAAAGTTTCATGCAAAAAAAGACACTACATGATGTAAAATGTAAAGATATGCTCTGGTAGACATGGTTTGTAAAGGGTCAAACTTGAGAATAAAACTTGACACTGAACCTATTCAAACTGGAAAACACCTTAGTAGGATTTCGAGGGGCAACATGAAATGTACTACGGATAGCTCTAACTGCATTACTGGCCAAGCTTCTTGTATTTTCTGAGCTAGTTATGGAGCTTACTGAGGATCATGGCTCGAGGAAGCCGCAAAGCAGTGGAGTAGATACATGATGGGAAACGGGCTCCAAGCATTTCAGGGATACCACCACAAAATAGGCACGACATCCTCTGAAAGCCTTTATTCTTTGCACAGTGTCGCCTTTCTCCTCTGTGTCAGAGTCTAAAAAGACTGCACCGTTTCACCTGACAACAGTGTGAATGAACAAATGCATGTTTTTCCCAGTTTTGGTCGGTCGTATTATTGACTTACATCAACTCACCTCCTAACTATCTTGAAGTTACTTTAGTAATTTTTGAAATTATTGCTGGTAGTACTGGTGCCAGGGGGCTAAAAGAAAATGTCAGCTGCTAACCAAAATCTATGGTGAGTCTACACTGTAAGCAGTTGGTGTGAATTTACAGACAATTTTCAACAGTAATCCACTGTTTTTATGTTTTGTACTGTAGTAAGCAGTGCATTATGGTCTGATAAATTTGAAGCAAAAACACAAGGACCCATAACGGCATGCTAGTGTTTTAAATCACAGTTAAATACAGCATTTGTGGAAGAGTGGGCATTTTCTAGAGTTGTATGCAATTTGCGATGTAACCATGAGTGAGGAGGGCACACAGTGGACATGAGACACTGCAGTCCATGGATGAATCACACAGGTGACTTGTGCTGTCTACGCCCTACAGCTATCTGCAGTCTGTGGCTTTGACCAGCTGTGTACTCTCTGTGGTGTAGACAGGCTGTGTGTGTTCCACAGTGTAAACCAGCATGATGTCCCTACAAATTACAGTTATATACAGTAACCGATATACTGCTCATACAATATATTCAGCGGACTTTCCATTTAGAGTTCTACAGAGGAAGATACCACAATTCAATACATCCTTGACATCCAGTCTTTGCCTCATTTCAGACAACTCTGGAAAGTGGACAACCTTTCTATGCAAGAGCAAAGGCAACCTGTGTGTCCTACATGATACACCCATGTACAGTAGGGTCTCATATCCACTGTGTGCCCTCCTCACTCATAGTCACAAGGTGATGAACAGTAAAATACTGTAAATTTCTGTTACAGCAAAAAACGGTGTATTTTACAATTAAGTAATGGCAACTCTGCTACCAGTTGTTTACTGTTTTTTCACACGAAAATTTCTTACAGTGTAGGCTGCACTCAGCAGAGGTTATTTTAGCAAAGCTTTCCGTCCATCAGGACTCTGTCTCAGATAGCTTTGATTTTGTTTGTCTCTAAAACGCTGGCGTTTAAAGGTTGCTTTGGCTCTATCAGCTTGAGTTTAGTTGGACAGCTCAGATTAAGGTAAATCACTACAAACTGTTGAGAGCAGTCCAGGGTCCACCCTGAGTCTGGATCAGCTCTGAGCAGTCAGACAGTCATTGGTTTCCTCTCCTCCTCTACTGTAAACACACTTTCACTCTCTTTCTCTCTCACACACCTTTCTGCCAGTATCTGTTTCCCCTCAAATGGTTCATCGGGTCCAAGTCTCTGTCTATCTGACAGCAGCACTCCCTGAGCAGTAACTTACAGATAATTCCTCGATACTGCTTTTATTCCTGGTGCTGCTCTCTGTTTGAGTTGGCCGTTCAGCTCACTGTACAGGTGGTTACCAGGGCTGGGTTTGTTTTGACTTTAAGAGTGATAGGAGAGGACCACCCTGGTTAACAGACCCTCACACTCACATGTTCAATTACTACAGTGAGCTATGATCACTGACTCCCCTCTGGATATAAGTGGACACGTAGTATAAGCTTGTAATCCTTGTCCCTTTCTTCTCTGGTTATCCATCACTTTTTGTCACCAAGCAGAAACTTCTGCCACTGACTGGAACCTGTTTACTCCTTTGAGATTGTTTTAACAAGATTTGTCAGTCCATCTATTCTCCCACTGAGGTTTCATTGATGGCTTTATTCATGTTACCATTCACAACTGTTTCTAATTAGCTATGAAACCACAGTTTTCCTAAATGTGTCCAAGCGTTTTTTTCTTTTTTTTCCCCCAATGCATGCATACCTTGGGTGCTTTGAAATAATTGGAAACAAAAGTTCTGTCATGCAAATTACTGTAGTTACTCAACATCTCCCTGTTTCTCCGCCCCTGCAGAACTATGTGGAAAATATTCCTCGCATGCTTTCCTTTCTCCCACGATGAGCTGACTGAGGGAGTCTTTTTATACACTCCCTCAGTCCAACAGCACAGTGCACTCAGACCTGCTAAGGCCCTGTGACTGAGAGTTTGATATGTATTGTCACAAAACCTGACTCTCAGATGAGTGGAGAGTAAATGACTGCAGGTCAGTCAACAGTGTGGATGACTTGGGCCTTGTTTAAACTTTAGCATCAAATCAATACTGAAGCCCATGTAGGTTTGTGTAGCACTTTTCTGATACAGAAGCCTATGCTCACAGACTGACAGGCACCTGCCCCCAAATGTAGCTGGCATCAAAATGACCAGGTGTGAAAAGCCCACTGAAACCTGTATTTGGGTTTACTTTGGCTTGAGCTAGAATATAACCAGGGGTGTGAAATAGATTAGTCAGGACTAAACCCCTTCAGGTCAAAATTGTCCCTTCTTGGGTAGGGAGTTTTTCTTTTGGCGAATTTTTGATTCAAGTAAGAAAAAATCTGACTTACCTGTTTGAATCTAAAATTAGCCAAATGTGTAGCTCAAAACTACTACTGAATAATTTTTTAAAAATTACATATTTGGTTTCAAGACTTTTAACACCAAAACAGAAAGTTGTGATGATGAAGGAAAACCTGCAGCCAGCAGGCCGGTGGAGATGAGAAGACAGGCATTGTTCATGCATCCCTGCATATTTCTCTAGTAGATAGATTCAAGATTCACTGTATTTGCCATTGCTTATGTTTCAGAGAAACAGAATTTGCCTTTCAGTTACATCCCGTCCAAGAAACATAAAAAGACAGAGACACATAACATGGGGGGGACAGGGAGCAGAAGAACTGTTGGGTTGCCATCGTGTGCAGCGCCGAGTTTCATGAGAAGGAAAAGAGTACAAGAGTAAGGAAGAGGGGAAAAAAAGCAAATACCAGACCAGGCCCCTAGGGGTCCGGGCACAGTTTGGGATTAGGAAAAATATACCTCTGCACACAAGCAACATGAGAAAACCATTACAACAATAAAATCCTGTCATTTAAAAAAATGCAAATAGAAAGTGGATATCACAGAATTCACCCTTAAGATCTACGTCCTACCTCTTAAGTCATGGTTACAGACCACATTGATGTTGCATTTATTTGAATACTTAACTAAAAGGTAAAACTATAAAGTACATCATGTGATCAATTTTATTCTCAAACAGAGATAGTTGTTTGTCTTTATTGCTATTATGGCCTGTATCAAAATGTGAAATAAAGGAATGTTAGATATGCGATAAAACTGCAATTAAATATGATGAAGTATTGAAATTTTGTGATTAATGATTACTGATAAAAGAAAAAAAAACATTAGTCAGCCCTACTTTAACAGAAAAAAACCTTTGGGTGGCTTTCTGCTTTTACATTTTTGGCTCTGTTGATCTATTTTCTTTTGTTTTAGCAGCTTTATTACATCAGGCCAGCAAAGGAACATTCTCCTCAGCCTCATCTGTGCTTCATTTTTCTATTCAATGCCCCTACTTGACTGAGATTAGAGTTAACTAGTGGCTTAAATACATGCAGACAGTGTCATGACACCACAGTTGTTTCTACTGTAGAGTCTCAGTCATTTTATAAGTCTCTACAGAGAAATCCATGAGTCACATATCTGCTGTATTTTTTGTCTAATGTGAGGTATGGTTCTGATTTCTTGTTAATTTAATGCAAAGGGGATTTACTTGCAGGCGTTTTTTAGAGATCACTGCAAAGGATTGTGGTTCCATGAGTGTGCATGCGTGTGATCCAGCAGGACCACCTCAGCAGCAGATTAGGGCTCTAATCACTGCTCTCAGGTAGACTTTCTGACTATAAAGGCTTTCTGTATAGGAGCAGCAGCCTCTGCTTGTCTTTCCTGACTTTACCCGTTAATCTGCCTCTCAGAGACTAAACACTTCGACACCAGGCTCTGCACCAGAGGCCAAAGGTCAGGCCCCATTAAATGTCAAAACACGGCTGATTCACTGATCTTTAGACGGGTCAGAGGAAGGAAAGAGAGCAGGAAAAAAGGAACACATTCACATCATTAGAAGATTAGTGGACATGCTTACTTTTACTGGTTTGTCAGCTCATGAGAGGACACAGAGTTCAGCAGAGAGAGTTCTGTCTTCACACAAGTTTGTGTCTGTTTAGAGCATAAATGCAGGTTGTGTACTTTGTTTGACAGGTGAAAACACTCAGCAGTGATAGATGATAATGTTTCGTTACTGAAAAATGATCCCCCGGTACCTTATGAATATAATTAGGTTTAATTTAGTCATTTGCAGCTTCGTCATACCTTCTGTGGTGCTCTGCTTTAGAGAGTCCAAATAAACTTGTAAAGAAGTCTGAGTCGAACAAGGAACCCTCCAGTTAAGTGACACCTACCAATCCATCCTGCTGATGGAGACTGATGATCATCAGTCGCCCATTAGAGGATTCTGAGTTCAAGGGTCAAAGGTCAGCAACTTGACTACTTGAGCTGTCTGTCAGAAGCTGGAAAGTAAGTTGCAGACATTCCTGATCTCCTGAGAGCTAGGCAGCAGATGTTTTTCTCCTTTTTCTGACATGTCAGTCAAAAAGTGTATCTCTTAATGTGATCGTACAAGCCCAATCCTAATGAGGTTGGAACGTTGTGTCAAATGTAAATAAAAACAGAATACAATGATTTGCAAAACCTCTTCAACCTATATTCAATTGTACACACCACAAAGACAAGATACTTAATGTTGAAACTGAAAAACTTCATTGTGTTTGTGCCTGCAACAGGTTTTAAAGAAGCAGGGACATGGTTCATGTTTCCCGCCGTGTTACATCACCTTTCCTTAAGCGTTTGTTAATTGAGGACACCAATTGTTGAAGCTGTGGAGCTGGAAGTCTTTCTCATTCTTGTTGATGTACGACGTTAGTTGATCAACACTCCGAAGTCTTTGCTATCGAATTTTGCACTTCATAATGTGCCACACATTTTTAGTGGGCAACAGGTCTGAACTGCAGGCAGGTCAATCTAGTACCCGCACTCTTTTACTACGAAGCCACGCTGTTGTAACAAGTGCTGTTGAATGTGTCTTGGTTTCATTGTCTTGCTGAAATAATCAGGGACGTCCCAGAAAAAGACATTGCTTGGATGGCAGCATGTGTTGCTCCAAAACCTGGATGTACCTTTCAGCATTGATGGTGCCATCACAGACGTGAGGTACCCATAGTGCCATGGGCACTAACACACCCCCAAAACAATTTGAAATGTGGACTCATCAGACCACAGCAGGCTTTTCCACTTTGCCTCAGTCCATTTTAAATGAGCTCCGCCCAGAGAAGGCGGCAGCATTTCTGTCTGTTGTTGATGTCTGGTTTTGTCTTTGCATGGTGGAGTTCGAACTGTCACTTATGGATGAAGTGATGAACTGTGTTGGTTTCCTGAAGTGTTCTTCAGTCCACGCAGTAAGATCCTTTACACAATGATGCTGGTGTTTAATGCAGTGCTGCCTGAGGGGTCAAAGGTCACAGGAATTCAATGTTGGTTTTTGGCCTTGCCCCTTCTGTGTAGAAAGTTCTCCAGATTCTCTGAATCTTCTGGTTATATTATGGACTGTAGATGATGAAATCCCTAAATTCCTTGCAATTGCATGTAGAGAAACATTGTTCTGAAACTGTTTTTTTCAAGCAGTTGTTCACAAAGTGGTGATCTTTGCTCCATCTATGCTTGTACTTCTGATGCTCCTTTTAAACACAATCATGACACTCACCTGTTTCCAATGAACCTGTTCACCTGTGAGCTTTTTTGAAATGTGTTGCAGGCAACAATCTCAAAATGAACACATATTTGCACAAAAACAATAAAGTTTATCAGTTTGAACATGAAATATCTTGACTTTGTGGTGTATTTATTTGAATATAAGTTGAAGAGGTTTTGTAAATCATTGTGTTCTGTTTTTATTTAATCAAGGGGTATTTTAACCTCAGCGGTTTTCAGCGGTTCATTAAAGAGTTAACTCAACATGTGGACCAGCGGGGTCAGGCGGTTTTGTTTGGCAAGTAGAGCAACATGACATCATTTTTATCAATGTCACCATGTACAACCACATTTATATTTGCCCTATTATTAAGAGTGCAGAGCGGGAGAATAAAACCACTGAGAAATACAGAACTATCTGACATTGGGACCTGAAACATGGACTGAAGTATGACCTTGAGCACAGCCCTCATTAGGTCTAGTAAGGCTGTTCTTACATGAAACCAGAGGGCGAACTAAAGGAGGTTAGTGAGACGTAATGAAAGGTATCAGCTGGAGCGGCCTCTGCCACCTCTGGGTGGCACATACTGGATGATGAAGCGTTCCAGCCCTGTAGATTAGAGGTACTTGAGCTGTGATCTCAGCTCTTCAGGCCCACACACAGTCATTTCTCTCTCTCACTGCATGTGTGAGGGAGAAATGACTTCTTTTGGATTGATGAGCATCAAGGGGAAGTAGAAAAAAAGTCCTACCATGTGGATCAGTGACAAACAAAACAACTGAACCATCATGACCTGAGTAATGCTGTGAATATTAAAGAGCCCACTCCCCCATCACAGAGGTCCAGAGAGGCTTTGTTTCCTAATTATGACTAATTGAATGACATCCTCTGATATATTTGTTTGTTGCCTTTGTTCCTGCTGGTTGACTGTGTGAGTGGAGCTCTGGATGTGAACATCAAACATGAGAAGCTTTGAATAAGTAGTGAGGAGAGAACTGGCTTTGTTCAACTATGATCTCAGAAGAAACGTGGCAAACATTTGGGATTGACGCTAATATTAATTTTGGACTTTGTGGCGCTTGTTTAAAAATATACAGAGATCATGTGGGAGGAAGTTTTAGTGCCAGTGAAAGCAAAGAAACCTAATTGCACAGTGGACTTCAACATCTCCTCTGCTGCAGTCCATCTTTTTTAATGGATGAAATGTTGCAGCGAATACTCAAAATAAACTCAGCACATTTTTACTTTTCTCTCTGAATTAATCAATCAAGACGGTAATGTTCGAACAATTCAGCTTGTCAACTAAAACTACCTAGATTGATTATTTGTGAAATAAAGGGCCAAGTGTGGATCAAAAAACTTAACTCTCTGTGACTGGAATGATAATTGGTTTTTATATTAACTACATATTAAAGAACCAACAATGCTATCAATGCAAACAAATTATAAAATCTGAAAATTTAGTTTTATAGGAGGCTACTAGCTGTTATTTTACGATGGCGAAAAATGTAATACCTTTAACTGCCAACATAAAAAGGGCTGAAGATTTTCTCATACTACCTTTAAAAATTTGTAGTCATGACTTTTGTCACTCAAACTTATCAATACCATGTCTCCCGATTGTTGTGAATCAAACTGAAACGACACTTCATGTTACTGTTCAAGCTATGCAGTTGTAACATTTTATGTTTTTTTCCTCCCTGTATGAAAATTAAGTCACTTTGAAGCAAACAGACACTGAACACAATTGGAAGACTTTTGCTTCAGGGTCACAGACTTGAACAGCTGCTCACATCAGCTTTTCTGCCTTGGTCTCCCTTTAAAGGCTCATTTAAGCTCAATGTTACATACCAATCAGGATACAGATGGAGCCTTCTGTCCGTGCACTGTGTTCATTTTGTTCATATTTCTGCATGTTTCCCCAAAGCTTATAGATAACAGACCTAACGGAGCGTAACCACCACAAACCATGGGGCAGTGTTGCGGTCACGACCCAATTTGTAGCTCTAGTGAGACAAGAAGAAGAAAAAACGAAGCCAGAACTTTTTGACAAAAAAAAAAGTTTAATGGTTTCAACAACCACTGCCTCTTACCACACTGCCTCTATTTTAGTCTTTTATCAAAGAGGTACAGTAGTAATACCTTCTCCACGGTTGCAATGTT
Organism: Thalassoma bifasciatum; assembly: GCA_008086565.1. NCBI lineage: Eukaryota > Metazoa > Chordata > Actinopteri > Labriformes > Labridae > Thalassoma > Thalassoma bifasciatum. Next base: position 17,155 of record RPOG01000375.1, read on the forward strand.
TGTTTTTGAGTTTGTTGTGGTCATAAAGTGTTGGCTCTGGGCGAATCAAACTTTAGTAAACTATTTGTGCAGCACTTATAATACATAAACAATGTGGCACAAAGTGCTTTACATGTTTAACACCCCCTCCCCAACCAACCCCCATCCAACCTAGTCTTATTCTAATTCAGAAGTGGTCATTTTTCTAATTGATGACTCATTAGAAATACAGAAATAAATCAGCATTTTCAGTAGGCAAGGTTGACACTCATTAACCTTGCAGAGCAGATTCATTTTCTGAAATCCTGCAGATTCATCTTGCCAAGCTCCATTGACAAACGATTCACCTGATCGAATATTGACCCGACCAATCAGGGAAGAGAGGCAGGAGCTGTGGACGTGACAACAGCGAGAGTGAATGTGAGAAAAGAATGGTGGTTAGTGTTGTGACGTTCATGAACGAACCGGTTCTTTTGAACGGCTCATTTACATGAATGATGGGAACCGAGTCGCAGCTTGGGTCCGTACCTGTTGCTTGCAGTTTTATCAGAAATGCACTCAATTTCTTCTTTGAAAGAAGAACAGAGAACATCACTCAAAGCCTTTCTGACAGGTGGGTTTATGAACTGCCCGCCTGGCATGTCAGGTGACACATCCGCAACATCATACCGTGACTTGGTCTGTGATGAGTGTGTCAAGTCCAATCACCAGCTGCTGTTTTTTTTAAAGGTCCCGCCTGTGAAAACATTTTTGATTGGCTCTTCCCCATGGACCAGTGAAAGATCTCCAAAGCTGATATCAGGGACTGTCCGTCTGGTGTGTCAGATTAGACACTTGTATTTTTTTTATGTGATCCTTCGATTTTGATATCTCCAGCTGTAAAAGCAGATCTAATAAAACCATAAGGCTGTTAAAATGACCCTGCTGAAGCCCTCAGGTCTCTACAGGTCATGTGACCCATGCTAAGTGGATCACAGCAGCACGTCACAAGAGTCTTGGTCAAGGTCAGCCTGCCAGCTCACGGTCAGTGAAAAGCTTGCACAGCCTTCTAGAAAATAAAGATGAAAAGGAACATTTCTCATACTTCCACAAAGATAGATTTCCCCTTCAATACTGTGATTTTGGTCGACTCTGCTGGAGCTGCTGAATGATGCATTAATATGAGCTCTTAAATCCACACGAAGCTCAAATTATAGAGTAGATCTGTTTGGCTGCTGTCCTTACAATGTCTCCACAGGGCAAATTGAAGAGTGGTGGTAATATTTCAACAACCAACTCTGGAAAATACGACGTGCTGATGATCCCCTGAAGAATATCTTATACTCGGGGTGAATCATACCAAGCCTGGTTTGTAGTTTTAAGACAAACCCAAAGGTATCTTTGCAATGCACAGCAGGAAATTAATTCAACATATGTAACATAAGTTAGTGAAGAGGGTGGATACTGAGAGGTCGGCTTTTACAGCTCATTAAGCGAGAGAGTTACAGGCCCTAAATGTTGAGAGAGTGTGTGTGTGTGTACTTCATCTTAACTTTGTGTGAAACAATGGTTCTCATTATACATTTTTTTATATATAATCATACATTTTATTTAAAAAAACGCCCTTCTTGACAGGCAAGGACATTTTATATCGAGAATAAAAGCAGAAGTACACAACACGAATAATTAAAACAACAAGCAGACAAGCACAACAAGTGAAGAAAATGAAGGAAAAGTAAGTAAGTATAAGTATTGTTGCGTTTCAGCCTCCCTTTTACACGGACCAGACTTGCTGAAAACGCCCGCCAGAGTGAAATTTCTCTTTAACGCCGTTTCCAGTGTTCTTGTGTAAACGCCAAGCCAGTGTTTTGACTGAAAACACTGACATCACACTCAGCTGTTCATGTGCACATTAAACTACCACATTAAACATATGTGAACTGAAAAATAACAACAACAGTGACCTACTGGTTTGTTCTTGTGCTGGTGAATCTACTCACTGCCTTCTACTAAAATGTGAAATTATTGCACTTTTTCTGCAATCAGAGAAAAGTTTCTAGTATAAACTCCTGATGATCAGGTCACCTCTTCTTCAGCCACTTCTTCAACTGTTGTTGTGTACAGACGAACCTGCCTGATTCTTTTTATGAAATCCTGCAGATCCATCTTGCTAAGATCCAATCACAACCGATTTCATCCGGCAGAGATTTTGTCGACCCAATCAGAGAAGAGAGGCGGGAGCTGCGGGCGCTGCAGACGTGACGACAGCGGGAAGTGTCTAAATGTTTGAAAACAATGGTGGTGTGTGAAGCGGTCTCCATGGACACGGTGATATCTGCAGTTTTATCAGAAATAGACTCAATTCTTCTTTAAAAGAAGAACAGAGAACGTCACTTAAAGCCTTTCTGACGGGGAGCAATGTTTTTTGCTCTTAACTGGTCAGGGGAAGAGCAAAAGTCTGAAGGGTGAAATATCTCCATAGCGGACATATGAACTTTCTTTCTGGTGTCAGGTCTGCTACGTCATACCCATAGACTGTATAATGAGTGGATGTAACAATATTCGGCTCAAACTGAAGCCTCCAGCAGATGCCCCGCCCCCTGGTGTCTGGCTGCAGTATAGGTCATAAGCCCCGCCTCCCCATGCATTCAGGATATGAGCCGGGAAAACTTAAAAAAATTACGATACCTCGTAGAAACGTTTTTCTCATCTTTACACTAAGGTAGTATGACGACGTCATTTGGCTGCTTTGTGTTCAGGTGTTTTTTTTTCTGAGAAGTTAGTTTCTCATTAGTTATTGGACGTTAAAAACCGCGGTATAACTTTCCTTTTGCGATAGTTGACAGCTGCCGTTCGTGAATAGTTTTTATCGGGGATATAAGAAACTTCGGGAAAGAGCCAAAAGGAGACTAGACCTTCTGAAGAAGAAGAAATGAATATTTTTATTTCTCTTTTTTACTTGGCTCCACCGGAAATTCTCTACTGCGCAGACTCTGGCTGCACAATGACGGCTAGAGAAACGGGGTTTTTTGGCTTCAAAATCGTAGAACGGTGACAGGCAGAGCCACGCTGTCCATTCTATATACAGTCAGTGGTCATACCATGGCTTGATGTGGATCGGTCTGTGATGAGCGTGTTGAGCAGGACTCGTCCAATGACCAGCTACTATATATTTTTTTGTCCTGCCTCTGAAAGCACTCTCTAGCGCCCCTTACCCAGATGTACTAGTGAAATAAATCCATGATGGATGTATGATATTGTCCGTCTGGCATGTAGGGTTAACCATCTAAGGGCCTGGCATGTGAACCACAGCGTTTCCGTGTGAATGCAGATTTTTTCAGTGTTTTTTGTGTTTTAGAGTGTTGTCATGTGAATGGGGCCTTAGTAACAATGTGAACTGGTAAGCATTTGTCACCTCCCTGCACCCACAATGAGACACTGTGGTAGAGCTATAAACTTAAGTAATGTAAGAAGTTGGTGAGTCAAACACAACACTGTATGGATCAATGTATGCGGGACACTTCCTTCTCTTTGTGCTTATGTGCTCCACTTGTTTTAATGATGTTATCTTTTCAACCACTGTACTGCAGAAAGGGGCCCTGCTAATCCACAGCGGGACTGCTAATTGAAACAAAGCTATATCATTTCTTCACTACTCCAGTAAAGGCTGACATGTCAGGTTTCTACTTTGAGTGCCAAAGCACATGTTTGAGGTGGCTTTACAAAAGCTAGTGTAGGAAGGCTGCCAGCGTCTCAGAAGACTTGAATCGTGAAGTTTGCCTCTTTCCTGTGTGACCTGGAGCAGCCAGATGGGAATGTGTGACGTAACACAGCATATGTGCTCAATGCATATGTGTACACAGATGAAGAAAATGAAGAATCACACACACACACAGTGTCACATTCTTGGAGAGTATTGACCGATTTTTAGGTAAACATCCCATCATTACATCGTTCTCCTTACTGACATGTCCCCCAGTTGCCACGGCTACATACAGATACAAAGATAAGGACTTCAATTCTTTAAATGAATGTCTTTACTTCACATAAGGTCCAAAATCACCACCTGTATATGTGTGAGAGCTGGGACTTTTTTTCATGGATACTGAGGCGAGACACACAAAGATAAGTTAACATGAAATATATGTTAAAGATTAAAAAATGGGGTAAATGTCAGATCTAATCCTTTAGGTTTAAAAGAAAAAGTACATTGGTAATTCCTTAGATCCAGGTTTGTGCTGTGGTGCTAAATGGAAACTCCAAATCTAAGTTTCCCACTGTCACAGTCCAACACTTAAATACATTAGAGCCGGGGTGAACACTCACATTGAGGTTTAAAATAATTATGCTGAGCTTTGGAAACGCAGCCCAACCAGATCTAAAATACTGTCATTACTTCTTGTGAAAAAAAACTCAGTAGGGACTGATGAAGCTGTTTGGGGCTGTGTGGATTAGCAAAGATGAAGGAGCTTTACTGTTCGCAGTCAGAGAGATCCCAACGGATTATCTGATTTAGTAAAGTTTATTTTTGCTGGAAACTAGTGTTTAAGTACCGCATACAGTTTACTTTCCCTCGAAACCCTGTCATGGGAGTGAGAAGCTGACATGCTACATTTGGAGAATATATGTTCTTGTATCTGTAGTAGAATTTAGCTTTGCATTGGACTTAAATCATGGAAATAACTTGTTTCCTGCATCCAAAAGAAAAAATCGGAACTTTACAACACTGACAAAAATTTTCTGGTGGATCTACTTAAGAAAATTAAGTCAACTTTTTGCTGAAGCAAGATTGCTTGTCGTATAAACCACTTTTTATTTTGACATCAAAGATAAAATAGAAGTAAAGTGAACTTAATTTTGTCAAGTAGATCAAGCAAAACTAAACTTCATATAAATTACTTAATCTTTTGATGTTTTTCATAAAGTTTTGAGGAATATCAGCTTAATCAAATCATCTAAATGAAGCATGAGGGTTTGCTGGTCTACATTGTTGGGTGTAGCCCATCTACACCATGTAGCATAGACAGCAGGTCCTCACTGTAGTGCGTAGGCAGGCAGTCAATGCTGTAGAGCACAAAAACTGGTCCTGACAGGTTTAGTGTAGGCAGCCAGTCTACAATTCTATCCATCCATCCATCCATTTTCTTAACCGTCTATCCTGTTCGGGGTCGCGGGTGGCTGGAGCCTATCTCAGCTGTCATTAGGCGAGAGGCGAGGTACACCCTGAACTGGTCTCCAGTCAGTCTACAACTCTACTATTCTACAATTTCACTTAGCAGACGCTTTTGTCCAAAGCAACAGACAGTGAGCAGTTTTTTGAGGGTTTAGTGTCTCACTCAAGGATACTTCGGCATGGAATCCGATTGGAAGTCGATGACTCTGTCACTGAGCCACAGCTGCCCCAGTCCACACCGGCCTATACGGCCAACATAGACAACTTGTGCCACCGGTGTCATTCAGCCATGTATAGCAGGCTCCCATGTCCACTGTGTGCCCTCATTGCTCATGGTAACAAGGTTTGGTAAGGAATCAAGCTCAGTTTCCGGTTTCAGAAATACCAAATGAAACAGTAAAGATAGTAAGATTGTCTCTTGTTGTGTGGATAAACTCAAACAAATTGCCTCACATTACTTAAATTATTCACATTTTAAAAATTCACACTGTCTTGTATTTTGAGCAAATATTTTTGACATCAATCCCAGATGTATTTATGTGAAGACACTACTTGAATTTAATTGTAGATTTCAGGGATTAAATTCAGTTAAATTTAGTTCTACCCAGATTTATTTTTCTCATTGAAATAAACGTGTTCCATTTCTTCTTTTTGATTCTATCAAGAACCATCATGATCATATAAAAAAGTAAAGGCTAAACTAACAGTGTCCTTGTACTTAAAATCTTACTACAGAACTATGCTGATCCTCACCTCATGCTGGTATCATATTTAGCAGAGAGCCTCTACAAATTTCTCCAAAATCCTGACAAGAAAGACACACAGACAAATGTGTTTCTCAAAAAGAGATAGTAATTGATAGTAGTTTTTCAACAACCTAATCAAAGTCAATCCAAACCATTTAAAGTGTAATAATTTATTTTATCATCATGAGTTAATTTTGTTCATACGTTTGGAGGCTTTTTGTTCTCTTGTCCGAACTCAAAGGAGCATTTTAAATCCTATTAAATCAATCCAAGCCTTAGCCAAATAGTCCAGCAAAAATCTCTTAAAGTGGGTCAGCCTCATGTTTACATAAGACACTCCTCTCTGTTGATAAGAGCAAAGTCAACAGATCAAACATTCATCACTATCAAACTGCACCTCACATGTATGTTCTTTAATAAAAACATTCCTGAGTAAAAAGATGCCTTTAGGATGTAGAAACAATACCTCTTAAGGGCGCTGCCTCTTTTTGCCATTCAAGTCCTCCCTTTACTTTAGTTATGACTGTGGTGAGAAAATAGTGAACACTAATTTATTTCTGCTTTGACAGCTCAACCAGCTCTCCACTTAGCTCCACTTTGGCTGTGAGCGCATGCAACCCTGACACATGTTTGACCCAAAGTTAGAGCTGAAGTCGAGATGATTTCCATCAGCACTCAGGGTGAGAATTCACTGAAACTGTTTCAAATCTGTCAACTGAAAACTCAATTTGATTTAATTAATCCTAACAGAGAATTAAACATCACAGAGAATTAAGACCAGAACATTTCAACATGTGAATAAAGAGGAAAAAGTAAGATAACTAAACGTGTGTGCTTTAATCCAAAGTATTATCTTCATTTTAAACTTAGTATACAATAAACAGTGTGGATCGTTACAATAAAAACATCACAAACAGGACACTTTTAGTTCAGAAGTACGAGACCGTGCACAATCAGCAGGTGGTTCTACAGTTTGAAGAAGAAAAAAAATGTTAACAGGTTTGCAACAAAAATACTGCACAAAATTTGTTGGTCCTGACCCAAAGAACGAGATAAAGCAGAAAAACATGACCTCTTGTGATAAAGTTCAAATGTTTTATGTTCTAAATAAACAGCAGCAGATCTCACTCTGCTATGAGACCAACTCCCAGTTTTCCTGACATGAGTTCAGAAGTTGAAGTCAGACGTGCATATTTTAGCGTAAATACAACAAGCAGGCTCAGCAAATCAGCTCCATCTACAATAATTACTTTAGTGTTCTTACAGAGAAATACTTGATTCCAGTCTCTGTACTGTTAAAACAGTGTAGATCAATATCCATGACAAATGTGGTATATGTAGAGCATATTTTGGCAGAGCACACTGAACTTAAAGGCAGATCTCTAAAACTATCCTGCTGTTTAATAGTATTTAAATTCCTCCGGTAGAGGCACTGTCTAAGAGGACATTTTCAAATCAAATGAAACATTATTTCTGAAGCACTTTTCATATGTTAAAATGTAGCAAAAAGTGCTTTACATGTTAAACTCACACACAGAAAGTTTGAGTTCTAGCTTTGGGTATTTTTAAAAGACCAGTGCTGGAGGAACTCAGGGTCCATGAGGGTTCATATATTATAAGCATCTCTGAAAGATAAGAAGGTCAAGACCACTAAGACACTTAAAAACTAATAAAAGAACCTTAAAATTAATCCTAAAACACTCAGGGAGCCAATGCAGTGATTTTAAAACCGGTGTAATGTGCTCCCGCCTTCTGGTCTTCAACAGCACACGAGCTGCTGAGTTCTGTAAACATTGTAAACTTGAGATGTTTCTTTTTGGAAGACCAGAAAGCAGGGCATTTAAAAAGTTAATAGGACTGGAGATGAAAGCATGCATTAAGGTCTGTTAGAGAAAGGGGCGGACTCTGGCTATGTTCTTTAAATGATAAAATCCTGTTTTTGTTATATTTTTAATGAGAGAAATAAAATTGAGCTCAGAGTCAAAGATGACGGATAGATTCTTAACGTGATTGGATGGGTTTAAACACAATGTTTGCAATTTAGATCGAATATTCTCTCCCTGAGCCTTAGGATTGATAATTAAAACCTCCGTCTTTTCCTGGTTGAGCTGCAGGAAGTTCTCTGCCATCCAAGATTTAATTTCTAAAATACATTTAAAAAGGGCATCAATTGGCCCTGGGTCATCAGGAGACATGGATATGTACAGCTGTGTGTCATCTGCATAGCTGTGGAAAATAATATCATGCCTCCTGATGACACTACCCAATGAGAGCATATACAAATTAAAAAGTAAGGGGCCTAAAATTGAGCCTTGGGGGACACCACAATTTTGCACCTTTATATTATATAAAATCCTGAAAGTTTGTTTCAACAGTTTGTGAAGATGTTAACTGCTAAAAACACATTGTTTCCTTGAATTCATTCAACAAGAGATGATGTAACTGATGTAATTGGTTTTGAGGTGATATGGACTAACTTCCAGAGCTCCATGTGACCTCTGACACTTCTACAGGAATGAGATTTGACCTCAGAGAACTTTCCGCTTTGACTCTCTTTTATCTCTTATTAGACCCTCAGGGGTTTGATTATGATGCTAACACTACGTCAGTGAGTTTTACATTTCAGAGATGGAAAATGTCCCCTTAAGGTAAGTTTTATCTCAGGAGAGTACACATTTTTCATCAGTGAGTAAAAAACAGCAAAAGCAGATAGATCATAAACTGAAATGAAACATTAGTCATGTAGAATAAACCAAACAGTCATCAATTAGCTGAAAAAGCTCAGAAAGCAAATTATAGTAATGATTATAATGAACTGTTTTGTATTTATTTGTTAATTATGTCCATCAGGTGTATGTTATGATACTCTTCTTGCCTCCTCAAGTGCAGGTGAACTAAGCTTGGAAAAAATGCATGTTGCTGTGCAATGATGACTCTTCAGGAAAAAAGAGCTCTTAAAATAAAACAAACAAAACAGGTACCTCCCATCTTATCTCTGAGGGACACATATTACCTAAGGCCTTAAATTACCTGCTTTATCAGAGTCTTAGAAATAGTTGGCAATTTATCTTCAGCATGCAGCCCTGTGCTTCTGTCCCCATCTAATCTCTCTTCAAAAGTTTATTTATTATACATAATTCCACCCACTACATACACACAAGTACAAGAGCTGGATCTTTCCACAAACAATATCTGGAGAATTGATTGTACAGTAAACTGCAGATATTTATCACAGATGGCCTCAAATATGTTTTAGATTAACAGAAAAAAAATGTCGTTCAGTTCTGAAATGATCTCAACATCTTCACACCGTGGAGAACTAGAAACTCTTAAAGTATTTCTCCGTCTGTTTTATTGTGGACTCTAGCAGTCTGCCTCTTTCCTCCTCAGATACGCTACAACAGAATACACATTTTTCTGTAAATGTCAAATAGGATACAAGGGATCATGAATCACTCTTGCCCATACAGTGCTCAATGGTTTTACAATGCTACCGTAACCTCCCTCTCATCGCCAGCATCCTTTATATCTGTTTCTCATGGAAGCATGACGAGTGGAATTTTAGGGGATATAACATTTTCTTGTACGTACAGTATAAGTTCTAGTCTGGACAGATTTTGGTAACATAAAGTCGTGTTTGCAAGTTAACACATTCCTAAACTTTTGATCAGAGCCAGTTTCTTTGAAAATGCCCACGCTCAGTGGTAGAGCCATGTCTAAATGTTATGACATGTGTGAAAGGCAGTGGAATGGAAAACCTGGTTGCATAGGGCTGAAACTCTTCAAATAGTCTGCTGGTTCATCAGGTCTGCGCCTCTGATTCCTTTAGCAGGGCCTTTGTGCTGGAACGGGCCTTTCCCTGCTGTTTTTGCCCCTTGAGTTATGTAAGGTTGGCTGAGAGAAACGCTGGACATTCACAGCAGTTGTCTCGACACTTGAGTGCCTCTTCCCTACCAAGCAGCAACAGTATTAAACTTGAAATCCCAGCCCTCTCTGTGCCGTCTGGTTGCTATTTTCATCACATGCAGCTTGGCTTGAGTCAAACTTTCTGTGTCATTCTATGTTCTGCCTCAGCAAGATACCCGTGGTGATGAAAGGTCGATCAGATTGGCGAACGCCGTGTTCATTTTGGCCTCATATTCTCCAGAGTTACCCTCCGTCTCCAGTCTGGAAAGGCCTCGTGGGGGAAGATTAGCTGTTGTGTGCGGGCTCTTGCTAATTTTAGTGGGCTGCTGTGGAATGAGGTGGGGGGTGGGTTATGGTTTTCTGAGGCCAGGGCCTGGAACTGCTCCTTGCTTGTGAAGAAAAGAGGGGGTTGAATTAGGCAACTTGTAGAAGACGTGAAGGAATCCTGTTTGAGCGAGTGTGCTACTCGGAGTGGGAGGAAGAAGGGAGGATTGTCTTCAGAGAGTCATAGTGGATGGAGAGAGGAGAGAGAAGAGGGTGTGAAATTAGAGTAAAGAAAGAGAAGGGACTGGAAAGAAAATTCCTTCCGTCACGTTTCATTTCCAAGTGACGAGAGCTCTGTGTTGGACAAAAATGACTGAGCTCTGTCGCTTCATGCTGTTAAATAAATTCCTCAGAGCAACATAAAAGACAAAACACAAAAGCTTGAACAAACACTGGCAACCAAAGGCTTTCATGTGCTCAGAGATGGATTTTGTGCTGCATAATTGTGTTTGTTGAGCTGAGCTTAATGATTTAACCACTGTCCGGATCCCTTAGTTCTTCTCTATTTATCGTTTTTCTTTTTCTTTCTATGTTTACACAGTGCTTTCTTTTTCTACCAGAAGCCTGTTAGATATTAAATTCTTTGAAAATCATTGTTTCCACTGCATTTTTTTTTTTTTCCTCACAAAGGTCTGAGTTTTCTGTCAGCTCTGGTTTCATGCTGTTGATTGGCACTCCAGACCCTCCCTGCATTATTCAGCTTCTTCTTCTTCTCTTCTAGTGGTTTGGTCAGTTGCTTGGCTCATGTGCTGCAGAGAAAATGTTATTTGTGATGCCAACGGCTTTTACTTTTCTGGCATCACCAACTTAATAACCCCCTGGTAATAATCGGTGGGAACAAAACCACGGAAACAACCTATGAAATAATATTCTCTTGTCATATGGATACTTAGAGGTAAGATGTAGCTTTAGCACAAACTAAAATAGTACATTTCTCCTTCCACAGAAAACCATTAACTTATTAAATACCACTCAGGAAAGGAAGACAGAAAGCTGAAACCAGCGGTCTCATTTCTTAAATACTGTGCTGTCAGTCCTTTTCTGCAGCTTGTGGTTTGATTTTAAACCCAGCTTGTCTCCTCCTGAGTGCACTGAATGCTCTCCTTATGCTAAAAGGTTCCTCTATTCTGATGATATGATACTAGACAGACGTGTTTGTAACACCCTGACGAGTGTATTTCCAGTATTCGTTCACTGACCTTCAGTACAAATTAAAACATGGTGTCAAACTTAAGATGCTGGTTACTCAGATCATGGATGAAATGTTTTGGTTTACCTTGGCAGAGTTAACACCAGGACTCAGCTGTTTCCGGTAACAAGATGACGTCTCAGAGCTCTTCATGTTACTGTTTGTCTCAGCTGTGGCTGCTGGGAAACCACCGTGTTGTGAAAATATTGATTATTGCTCTGTATGCGTGTCAGAAAACTATTCTAAGATACTCCTCGTTGGAAAAAGTGAATTGTGCTTCAGAGTCATCAATGCTTAAATCAGCTGTGAGGTTTCTTTTTTTCAACAATTTGGTAAAATGGATTGTTTAGAAAGACGGTGGTGAATTTATTTGAACAAAGAATAATACATTTATGTATTTATGAACTGCAATTAAATACAGTGCAGTGTAAACTAGGTGACTGTATTGCTCTGACTGCAGTTCTTCAAGAGTCCACTTGAAGGTGGCTGCAGAAGTGCCAGAAACTACATACACACAGAGCACAAAAGCAGATCTTTCCAGAAAAAAAAAATATTTACAGCCTCATTCAAATCAGAATCAGAGTCAGAATCAGAATCACTTTATTTCCCTGTCGAGGAAAATTAGCGTTGAAGCCGGATCACACAAGACAAGGTAGACAATGACAATAAGACCCAATTAAAAGTCTAAAATACAGAAATAATACAACAACACAATGCCCAATAAGGAACACAATAAGAGACACAACACGCTCATGCCAAAAATGGAGAGTAACATTCAAGTAAATGCAGAAAAGTGCTAAGTGTGAAAGTGCCACTGGAGCAGCAATAATAATAGAGCAAAAGAAACATGAGCAACCAAAAAGCTAATTGCCATAAAGTAAATGAATTGCACTGGGGATATTATATCTTTGGAATATTTGAATTAAACTTTTCCCCTGTTTTGATCTTTTTGAGAATGACTAAAATGTTTCTCCTGCAGTGAAATTCTGATATTACTGTTATCATATTGGCAGATGCGTGTTTTTGTTCCAGTGAAGCCTGTTGATGCTCCCAGCTTTAATAATAAGACGTCTCATACTCCAGCAGCTGCTCTGGCACGAGGATCCTGTGTTCATTTTGGAGTGATGCTCAAGTTTGAACCTGTTTGGAAAAGTCATGGATCTGAACTAAAGACCCCTGTGATGAACAGATGTGGGGTTTTTTCTATTCAACGGTCTAATGAATGAAACTTTTTTCTGCTGCCTGGGATCCATCCTGAGGTCTGGGTCTGATATAAGCTCTGAATAAGCTGAATTATGGCTTAAGCTGCTTTGTGGCACTAACAGTATTTCCTATATCACTCAGTATATGTAATCTTCAATTATGTGCATGTTTAACACCCAACCTGTGGATGACATCACTCAACAAGCTAAGCGTGTTCAACATCAGCCCATATGAGCAGATTTACTGATTTGGTTACTGTCATGCTCCTAACACGAGAGGCGTGTAGCTGCACATAGCTTGCATAACTTCTTTCATGTTGCATCATCAGACAAACAATGTGTGAGTGATGTGAAAGTGCTTTGGGTCAACAAGAAAGTAATTACGTTTCATGTCAACTTGACTGTGGAATTTGACTCGGGGGTTTCCTTTTAATATTTATAAAAAGTCAGCTCCTGCAGAAATAAATGGATAAATTGTCAGCACCATCACTGCAGGCTCTGGTGTATCTAGCACATCTCTAGTAAAGGATAATCTGCAAAAGAGAAATACATTTCAAGGCCAGAATCAGCTTTATGAAGAAACAAAAAAAATGTTTGAAGATGCCAAAATGGTTGTGAATCACAGGTGGAGCACTTACTGGATTAGTTCAGGTTTTGGTGTCAAAGAGGTCAAATAAAATGCAAACCAAGCTCTAGCTTCATTTTCCAACAGTTATTAGTGGTGTGCAATACTGCAAAATTTGGTACCAATCTGATACCAAGTAAATATAGGGCCAGTATCACTGGTATCATTACCGATACTGATACGTTTTTACATGGATAGGCAGTTTGTCATAATTAATCAAAATAACACACAACCGGGGCGCAGATGGCCTAGTGGGTTAGGTCGTGCACCATGAGGTTTGCCCTCGATTGGGTGGATTCGAATCTGGCCTGCATCCTGTTTCCCACATGTCACTCCCCACTCTCTCCTCCTTTCCTTCTCTATCCACTGTCCTCCTCTGTCAAATTAAAAGGCATAAAAAGCTCATGGAAATATTGTAGCATCCTGGCCATTCCCAAGGGGTTGTGAGAATATTCTTGTATAACATGTTTTTTTGTTAGTTCTAGCTGTATCTGCATTTTATTGAGTAGTTTTCATTCTTTGGGTTATATTTGAGTATAAGTCGACCCATTGGTGACTTGGGCTATGTTTCTGGAGGACAACCATGAGTAAAGTATGTCAGCAGTTAGACTCATAGGAATACACCGTTCTGTTATTATGACTTCCTGTGGCTTTGATTAAAGAGACACAGCTGACCATTCCTATCAGTGTTGTTTCTGCTGAACGTCACAATATTTAAAAAAAAAAAAACACACAACCACTTAAACTACTATTTCTGTTCATAAATGAAAGTAAAAAACTTTTATTTTTTTCAATCAGAAAATAATAATGTCCTTCAATTTTTTCCCTGCTTTGTTGTAAAAAAGTAAATTTGAATATTTATAGATAACAGCAATTAATTTATATTTGCATTTAAGCTATCATTTTGATTAAACAGCTCGCACATACTGACAGATGAACCATTACAAAAAAATAAAAATATTTAGGAAATCAGCAATTTACTTATAATATAGAGCAGCAATTCAAAAAAACTTGCACTTGGTGGTGGTCAAACAAATTTGTCAAGCAAAGTAGAACATATTTGGAAAAGTGCTCAAAAGAAAAGTGAGTGAGAGGAGCACACATATAGAGGAGAAAGCGAAAGTAAAACTTTAGTATCAATCTCATCACATACATATAATTTGGGTTGATTCCCCCACTTCTAACAGTTATATGAAGACCTCATCAAAGTGACATTTCAAACCATTTGTTTTGTGTGAAGAGCTTGAGTATCATTGAAGAAGAAGAAGTTGACATTTACCTTTTCGTCTTCAGCAATGTCACACCACAGGATATTAGCTTCATTCAGCTTTCATCAGACATTCTCAGATTGTCCTTTTTTTATCCCAGAGGACACGTACCAACCATTAAAACCTGTCTGTTGTGGCAGATTTGGAGCTTAATTAGTTGGAGAATCTCACCATGCGTGACTTCGACCTTTCACACAATTTTCACAGTCGTTCTCTGTGATTTGTGTCCACTGTGTCAGTTGAACCTTATGTGGCATGCTAATTGAGGGCGTTCAGCACGTTGTAGAGTAAGGTTATGCTGTCGGGGTGAAGAATGGCGGCTGCTTGTGTTTTTTGTGGACACGGGTCAGTGATTGGAGACTGGCCTCCTCACGGTGCTCTGTGTGTTTTGGGGTCGCGGTGTGGAAAGCAGTTTTTCCTCACGCTGGCCGCGGATGCTTCCACAGTCCCTGGGGTGTGTTTTTTGTCAGGCTTCAGGTCAACGCTGGTTGCTTGTTCAGGCCATCAGGTTGTTTTTTCTGCCCGCCCTGTTCTCGCCACACTCTCTGACAGAAGGAGCCAGACATGGCAGCTCTGCGCTTTGTGTCCCTCTTCTCATCTAGAAAAATGAGGCGACTGCTTTTCATTGTGGTTATTCCTGCAGCAGCAGTCAGGCACGCAAGCAAAAACACACAGAGACACACTCGATGTGTCCTCTAAAGAAATATGAACACTCAAAGGGTGTTTTTCCAATTCCTGTGTTTTCTAAAGGTGTGTGATTGTGAAGTAGTTCTTGTCAATGGGACGCACAATCAGATCCTCAGACTGGACTTTTTTGAGTCTGTGTTGGTTAAGTGGTTAATATTAAGAAACAGAGAATGTTAATTTATTACTGGTATTAGATCAGATCAGTATCAGTTTAGGCCAATATCAAAGCTAGGGCTGGGCAATTGAACGCAAAAGGGATTAAAGTTCAATATGGCCTGCTGCAATATTTCTTTAACCTGAAATGTGGTAGAATACCAGAACATTTTTTTGCAGTGGATGTTTTATGCTCTAAATCAGTGTTACTCAATTGTTTAAAAACTGCATTTGCTAAGTGGTGGTAAGTTGTAAAAACAGCAAGAAGTACAGTGCTCAGCATAAACGAGTACACCCCCTTTGAAAAGTAAGATTTTAATCAATATCTCAATCAACGCAAGAACAATTCCCAAAATTGAGACAAAACTGAGTTTCATTTGTTTTGAACATTTGTTTCACTCACAACATGAAAGTAAGATTGATAATATAACTAAGATTACAAAATCATCAGTTTTACTCAAAATAGCTGATGCAAAAATGAATACACCCCATAATAAAAACTACGACATCTAGTATTTTGTATGACCTAAATGACTTTAGAGGACAGGACCAAGTCTTCTAGTCATGGAATGAATAAGTTGGCAACATACTGCAACATTTTTCTTCTTCCATTCTTCCAAAACGAGCTCTTTTAGAGGCTGGGTGCTGGATGGAGAGTGATGTCTCTTTAGAATTCCCCATAGGTGTCCAATTGGGTTCAGATCAGGAGACACACTAGGCCATGGAATCTCTTTCACCCTGTTCCTCTTGAGAAATGCAACGGTGGCCTTGGAAGTGTGTTTTGGATCATTGTCATGTTGGAAAAGTGCACGAAGGCCAAGGGCACGGAGTGATGGTAGCACCTTCTCTTTCAATATGCAGCTGTACATCTGTGAATTCATGATACCATGAATGAAATGCAGCTCCCCAACACCAGCAGCACTCATGCAGCCCCACATGAGGTCACTGCCAACACCACCACCTTTGACTGTCGGCACCATGCACTTTTCTTTCAACTCCTCACCTTTGTGACGCCATACAATTTTGAAGCCATCAGTCCCAAAAAGGTTTAGTCTTGAATAAATTTGTTAGGAAAAGTACTTTTAGTGCATGCAAATTCACAAATCTTGTTTGCAATCAATGGCCCACATTTGTGGGAGTATTTTGTAGTTCAGTGTCCCATGGAGTATTTTGATTCTGATAAGAAAGTAAAGGTTTTCTGACAAATCTGTTGGGGTGTACTGATTTTTGCTGGAAGTAGCAAAATATGGCCCAAAAGTGGCTAAAGAGTGATGAAAGTGTGGAAAATGATCAAAAAACAGTCATGAGTCGCAAAAAAAAAATTCATGGGTTGATGTCATGTTGTAATTAATGTAAGTTTTCATTTCCAAATGTGATTACTTAACAACACATACAACAGGAAACCTGAAAAACAATCGCACAATAAATGGCGATTGCAATATAGGGAAAAATAATCACTATTACATAATTTTTGCAAATCATTCAGCCCTGGTATTTGAATTTAAAAAACAGATTTGTGCATACCTGGTATCAAAATTACTTTTCTTTCAAAAGTTGCAGTGAGTGACTGGTTGAAGGTGAATAACTGCTGAAGGGGATTTTACTTTACAGCATTTTATGACCCAAGTAATGTTTATTAGAACATTCCTGGGGCTCACCAGATGATTGTTCTTTTTTTTTATTTTTTTTTAAAGACATACTAAAAAGACCAAAAAAAGGACTCAATCACATCACATTGCCTGTCCAAATAACAATAGCAAACCACTCTGCTCACAGGGATCACTGAGATTAATATCAAAAATATCAGACTTTAAGTTCTTGAGTGCAGCTGTCACTTTGATATATTGTTTCACTTTCAAATGTGGTGAAGTGGAAATATCATGGGTGCTTGGAGTCATGAATAAACAGCTTTGAAATCTATCATTAACAAAGTTCAAAACCAAAAATACAAGCTGCATAAAAACTCTGTTGTAAATAATGCATAAACAGTCAGCATGTTGTCAGGAAGTCATGTTCAAAAAAGTCTAAAAAGAATAATAGTAATGCTGTTAGTACGTTATATGGAGTATAAATAGCAGATTCATGTTTAGGAAAGGAGCCTCACTGTGAGCTTCTCTGCTTTCCAGGAAAAGACATCCTGCTTCATTTGACAGCACGGAGCGTGTGCTTCTGATAAAAGATGTTTGGAAGGGCTGCTGCGGAGGATAACATCGTGTCATTTCTCCTTCACCAGAAGTCTGAACAGACTGGAAATGATGCAGGATACTTTGTGGCTTTTCTTTTATGCTGGCCAAACAACTTTAATCAGAGGGAAGAATTTTCCTTTCACCCAAACCCTAACCCAGAAAATAACAGTAACCTCCTGCAGAAAGTCAGTAAGGCTGTTATGACTTCATTTCTCAACAATGTTCTCACACCAAATATGCAAAAAACACATCTCTCTTATCCTTTTTTTTCTCTACTCCCAAACTCAGAGGCTGAAGGCTGTGGTTTAATATTAAACTCATTCCCATGAAAGCTACTGTTTCCTGCCAACAAGATTCACTGAGTCTGTCTATCTATCTATCTATCTATCTATCTATCTATCTATCTATCTATCTATCTATCTATCTATCTATCTATCTATCTATCTATTTGATATGCATCTTGATTTTTGCTGTGATGATGAATGTGGGTCATGTTGCTTTAAGTTAAAGCTGGCTAATAATTACTGATAACACCAATCAAAAACGTACAAAATTACTGTCTGATTTGGTAACTGAGTGGAGCATTATAAAAGAAACTAGTTACCTGAGAAAGCACCTGTACTCCTTTTGTTTTGCATCAATAGCCTTCTTTAAATATGTGGGGGGGGGGTTACCTCAGCAATATTCTCTAATGAGGTCTCAAAATGACTCAGGAGTTGAAGTAGGAAGCATGTCTTTGACCTGCTACCTTACACTCAGTTTTTAATCCTTTTGGACTTAGAGCTTTTCAGAGAAGCTGGTGACTTGGATGAAGCAGCTGCACATCAACCAGAACTCACCTCTGTTGTTGGGATTGACATTACAAGCAAAAAAACTATTTTATAGTCCCCAACAGTGTTTTGCACAACAACGTTGATGTAGTTATTGTTTGCTATTAATGCTATCATGCACCGATACCTAACAGCTGTTATCTGACCTGGTGCACTCAGGCAGGCACATGACAGTGCTACACATGAAAAGTGTTTTTTTTTTTTTTTTTTTTTTTTTTTTTTTTTGTATTGCCCTTCTTTGGTGAGGGGGGAGGGAGATTGACACATCAGTAATAATGATTGGCTAAAGGAAAAGTACAACTTTACAGGAAGCCATTAAGAGCCAGAGTTCAGGTAAGTTTGCAAGATATGATAAGACACGTTTTTCATCCCACAGGGAAATTTACAGTCACAGCAGCAATGCAATGCTGCTGCACCAAGCTGCTACTGAGTGGTGCTGGAAAAAGTATAAGTAGAAATGAATTAGAAAAGTCCATCAGAGAGGACAGCTTGTTCATAATTCTGTAGTCAGCCTCCAACTCCAAAGGGTCCAGGACTGAACTGGACACCTTCACCAGTCTGTTCTCTCTCTGTCTCTCTCTCTCCTGTTTCCTGTCCACACACAGTAGCTGAAATCCTTCCAATGTAGCATTGTGTCCAATATTAGCTCCATTAGCCATGTCTCTGTGATGAGCATGATGCTTCTCTGCTCTCTGGTTTTCTCTCTGGTGCTGGGTCAGCGCCGTTAGCTGCTCCATCTTATGGAGATACATCTCATTCCCCATAGAGATAGATGGAAGGACAGGTTGATGTTGTCACTTACTAGCTCACACAGCAGAACCAGCACATTGTCCTAACTCTTCCTCCTCCACCATCTGCAAACAGCTTAACCTTTGCATACAAACAATGCGACCATGGTTACAGGTAGGACGCATTCAGGAGCGGAAAAAGGAAAAACACTGCTGCAGACATAACTTGTTTGGTGTCTGTGACCAACAAATGAGGCATAAGAAGTGATAGCGAGCACCAAATATGAAGGTAATAAACGAGACGAAAGGAAAAGGATAACAAAAAGAGCAACCGACAAAGCTGCTGCAACAAGGCTTATACTTGCAGCATTACTACTGATTATTAAGTATAGTATTAAATATGAATTATTGTTGTTGTTGTTTTTAATTATTAATTATTATGACTATTGTTCCTGTTATTGGTGTTGTTGTTACAAACCTCACAAGCTGCAAAAAGTGACTCAAGAGAACTCAATGCATCTCTAGTGAGTGTGGAGTGGTCTGTTAAGGTAAAACTGGTGTTTTCAGGGTGGGAGTACAGGTACTACTTTAAAAATTACTGATGTAAAAATGTAGAACAAACACATGAAGTGAACATTTTTTGTCTGAGAGCTTGAACCGCACAAAAATCCAAACTCTTTTACTAAAAAGTAACACATTAATTACTTTCCCTGGTAACTTATAACATTTGTGGAGGAATATTTTAGTTATTATGAAAAGTAACAAGTCACTTTTTAAAAAATAATTTATTGAGCACTGTTCACCGTTATTCAATGACTGCATAAAGCTTTGATAGTCTATTGAGATTTAATCACTGCATACGTTCCAGTTTTTCCAGCTGAAGTTTGTACTCAACTCATTTTTCATCAGCATTTCTTCCAGAACCCTTAAGAGTTGCAGGAGTCTATCTTTTTCTCCAGTTCTGAATACCACAGTTACACAAAGCTATTTGGAGTCTTATATGTTATCTGATGGTGAAAATCTAAAAGCTTTCAGATGCCCTCCAACCTCTGTCCTGTTGCATTATAATCAGGAGTCAGACCCTGCTTGAACCATCACCAGCTATTGCTGTGCGGGTTATTTCATCTCAGGATCCTAATGTGTCACAGAGTTGAATGACTAATCTAATGTAGTTTCCAGCCTTTTGACATTAAGTTAACAGAAATGAGTTCTTTCAAATATCTGTATTTGTAAAAGTTACTGGATACATAATTATGGCAGATGAGGTTCATATTCCTACTAATGACATCCTCATTGAATAATATTCTCTGATTGGTAATTTGAAACTGATGCAGGAATCATGATTGTCTGCAGATTTCTTGTAGTTTCTTGCAGCCACTGATGCTCAAATGCGTGTCGTTATTTTAAGCAGAAGCTGTGTTTCATGTTTGTTTTTCCGACATGCTAAAAGGTGTCACAGCCACTTTGGCAGATCTACACCATTTTACTCGTCAGGGTCAAAGGTCAAAGGGTTGACTGCTCCTCTACAAACAGAGGTCTGCGGTAATGAGAAGTGGAGGAGGAGAAGGAATAATAGCAAGATGGACATAAAATGTTTTTGGTAACCTTGAGGGCGACAGGGATCAGGGTTTTCAGTCGCCCTGCCTGTTGCCTGTCTCCAAGGATTCATCTCAGGAAAGTGTTTTCTCAACTGTTAAACTGTGGGCTCAGTCTTTCTGCTGCATTTTCTCCAAATCCTCCTCATGTTGCCGAGTCTGGTCATGACTCATGTTCCCCTGGTTCCAGGTAAACACACAGCAAAGCAGCAGCACATTCCCCACTCTTTCTCCTTTTGTCCTTCCATTCTTATATTCACACTCGATATGTCAAAACTGGCCCTTCTCCATACACTCCATCACAGCCGGGCTGACATTTGGTCTCCTCTTTAAAATGAAACCCCCACGGTGCATTTGAAGCTTGATGTGTTAAAATGACAAAAGCCAGATGTGAGTCTGCTGAAGCTTGCGGCCTTTGTGTGACCTGCTGAAGTCTTCTCTCGAGGAGAAATGTTTGTCTTTTAGAAGCTTTGAAATTTCCAGAATTCCACATCAGATATTAACATGTGACTTCTGCTTTTCTCACCTGTGATAGATTAAGAAAACAATGTTTGAATGTGGAAAGATATAAAAGTGAGCTCAGCAGCAGACACCCTGGAGGAAGTGAAATCAGAAAATAAGTGGAGGATTTCATTAAAAGAAACTCACTTAGTGATTATTAGATCAAACTTGTTTATTTGTTTGGATTTGGGAGGAGACTGAGTTTACATTTGCATCACTATTGTCTGTTGCCTTATGTAAGCTAAACTACTGCATCTCTGCAAAACAGCTCAATTTAAAACAGACTTTCTCTTCCTGCATAGAACAAATCATAGTTTTGATCTCAGGTTGTTAGAAGAACAATGCTGTATTCTTTATTCATGTTGTGGAACTTTTAATTTCTATTCAAGGACTGTCTAAGGCAAGTAAATTTTGCAAGGGGCCACATGACAAACCTAAATAGTGTCAGAGAGCCGCTCCAATGATAACGTGTACTTACTTCTGCTCAGTCTTAACTTTTTTCCATTGTAAAATGCACTTCTTCTATCACCAGTACTAGCATAATAAGGACATCCTGTTAATATGTGAAACTGTGTTGTAAGTAAATAGGAAAATATAGAATTAATAAACTGTAAAAACAAAACAAAGAAACAATGCATTAGTGTTTCATGTCACGTTTAGCTAGTGAGGCCCAATTCCCATTCCTTTCTTAACCTCAAGCTCAACCCTCAATCTTGGTAGCCCTCAAAACCAAGTGTTAAGAGCTATTTTGTGACTTAGAAATGGGACACCTCTTAAATGCAGATATATCTACAGACTGTGGGGGGCAGCATTATGCCAAAGCGGCGTTCAGTCTCTCAATTCAGAAGAAGAAGAAGGAAGCGGAGGCATTTACAGGATCAGCAACAATGCTGTCTGCAGCTGTGTTTATGTTTTTTGTGTGGGCTTTGGGCATCTTTTTGAGATTAGCCCGGTCATCTTATACCATTATCGGCACAAGCATGTCATATAGGCTGTTATCTTGATAAACAACTACATTACCACAGAGAAAAATGACCATTTTGTAACGTTTACTAACTTAAACGACAGGAACAACACACCGGCTGCTATTGACAAAAGATCGTAAAATAAAAATAAATGTTATGCAACAACGAGGTAAATAATCCATAAAATGGGTCTAAACTAAGATAATGCAATGGTTTTCATAACTTTTTTTATCTCCATTAAAAAAGAAAATACATTTGTAGCTCGCCTTCTTTGACGCCATGTTTATCTGCTGAATTCTGCTGCATTCTGGATGTCCCTTAGTCCCAAGGGTGGTGTCGGAAAATCTCAGTATTGAGGGAGATACAGCCTCAAACTTGCCCCTCAACCTTAACATTCTGAGAATCGGGACAGCACTTGCACTTTGCAGGAGTGCGCATTTTGAGATTGAGGGTTAAGACAGGAATTTTAGTCTCTACAAATAATGAAGAACCCGATACAAAAAAAGAGAAGACCAAAAACTTGAATGTGTTTCCTTTCATTTTACCTCCTCAGTAAGAAAATTTAGGCTGTCTTTAATAAGTGCGATAAAAAAATGCAATGGTCATGCTTCTCGAAATAAAAACAACACACTTATGTGCACGGCATAGGTTTTTTTTCATTTATCTGATCATTCACGATGAACCTTGTGCAGGCCAGACAGGGACACCCAAAGGGCCGGATATGGTGGTTCGTGACATCAGTGTTTCCACTGAAAACTCCAGCCAACTGTTTTCTACAACAATGGTGAAAGGGCATTTCAGGAAAATTGCGCTCTGCAGCCCGTATTCAAAAGTCTGTGTTTCAAGTTGGCTATCATGCCATTATCATGTAAGCGAGAAGCTGAAATACAAAAATACATTTGCGTTAAACCCTAAAACTACTGCCATGTAATCAGGGCCTGAACAAACAGACAGATAGACAGACAGACTCAAAGGTCTGTCTTTGGTTGGCTGCAATCTTCAACCACAGACTGCTGTATAATAAATGGATGTAGGCTCCATATCTCCTATTGAGTTTCAATCAATCAATCAATCTTTATTTATATATCGCCAAATCATAACAAACGTCATCTCAAGACACTTTCCAAAAAATTAACAGGTCTAGACCGAATGTTAAAAAATTTATATATTTTAGTATTTTAGTTTACAGTCCATTGTTGACGTGGGCTGTATTAATAACGCTGAACTCAAAGTAGCTGTGTTCGAGTTACGATGAGGTAAAGAGGCCAATCTTCAGGCTTGATTTGTCTCCATACTGTTACCACATGAGTGTGTAGGAGGCAACAGCTGGACCCCACACATGGAAATGATCTCTTTATCCTGGGATATAGCGCCATGAGGAAGGATCTTGATGCCATGGGCTGAGGGGGGAAGAGAGGGAGGGGGAGACTGTTAAAATGAACATACAGGGAGCCTCAAGGGTCCAAAGAAAAACTCCCTGGTGAGGCCCATAGCTCAGTGTTAAAATCCCAGGCTCCATGAGCATTCAATAAAGATCTCATCAGAAGAGAGGCAGAGAAGAAGTGGTATCTTAACTTCAAACGGTTCCTGAGGTACAGCTCAAGGATGATTTCCTCAAATCCCTTACGTGAGGCTTTCATGAGTTTTTGACTTTTTAAGTTACCATTACTGATGAAAAGGTTCATTCAGTAACATTTTGCTTTGTTTAAGAAATGCTTGGTGTTAACTCCTGAGGTTTTGAGAAGAAAGACAACAGTGTGGTGTTCTGTGATGCTTTCTGAGTATGAATATGAACATGTATGATATGTACCAGTGTGTTTCTTCATCTGTTTAAAAGTTGTATTTCTCCACTTTTCAGGGGTCTGTTCATCACCATTCATGACCGAGGCCACATCTCTACAATTTTGCAAAACTGGCCAGAAAAAGACATCAGGGTAAGTTTTACTCAAACAGTGAAATTTCCTTTTTTTCCAATCAAAAACTATAGAAATAAAGTCCTTCTTGTCTACTCCAACTAGAGGTGTGGGATACTGCAAAATTTGATTTTGATCTGATACCAAGTAAATACAGGGTCAGTATCACCAATATCAATACAGATGTCAATACTTATATGGAAAAGCAGCTCGTCAAATTAATCGAAACAACACACAATCACTAAAACTACTGTTTATGAATGAAAGTAATTTTGTTTTTCCATTAGAAAATAATCATGTGCTTTAATTCTGCCCTGCTTTGTTGTAAAACAGTAAATTTGAATATTTAGGGATGACAGCAATTAGTTTATATTAGCATTTAAGATATCATTAAGTTGATACGCTGGGCAGCTGCTCCAAGAGAGCGGTGGAGATATTAAGGTAAGGGTTATGGCTTAGCATTTTAGCATTAAGCCTTTCCTGCGAGAAAGGGCCTAATGTTGAAATGGGACTCAGCATTTCAACACTGAGCTTTTCCTGCAAGGGAGGAGTCAACAAGGCCTATGATGAAAGTTACACCATTCCGACTGTGAAACACGGAGGTGGATCACTGATGTTTTGGGGATGTGTGAGCTTCAAAGGCTCAGGAAAATTGGTCCAAATTGATGGAAGGATGAATGCAGCATGTTATCAGAAAATTCTGGAAGAAAATTTACACTCATCAGCCCAGAAGCTGAACATGGGACGTACTTGGACGTTCCAACATGACAATGATCCAAAACACAAAGCCAAGTCGACCTGCCATTGGCTACAGTAGAATAAAGTGAAGGTTCTGGAGTGGCCATCTCAGTCTCCTGACCTTGATATCATTGATCCAGTGGGGGGAGACCTCAAACCTGCAGTTCATGCAAGACAGCTCAAGAATTTACAGGACCTGGAGGCTTTTTGCCAAGAAGAATGGGCAGTTTTACCATCTGAGATAATAAAGACCCTCATCCACAACAACCACAAAAAATTCAGGGGAAAGACAAGTTATTAAAAACTGGAAGTGTGTAAACTTTTGAACAGGATCATTTTTGAAGTTTCTGTTGTCATTATGATTTAAAACGAGTATTTTTTTTTTTTTTTGTCAATATATGTCTTCACCCAACCGCTCACCATAAGTGGCAAAAAGGTTTTTGTGTTATCATTCATATTTTCTGAGAAGAGGCCAAAAAATCAGAAATTCTGCTGGAGGGTGTAAACTTTAAGACACAGCTGTATATATATTGACACATCAATATTTTGAATCAATCCACGCACCTCTAACTTCAACAGTGTCACCATAATGGATGATTACAACATGCATTTTTTGCCTTCTATAAATAATTTATTGTGAGGCAATAAGAAGGGATCAAGTGATCTAAAAAAATGTTTTCCTTTATTTCAATCTTACTTCGTTAAAATCTTCTAGCAAATGTTACTTTATTTGTTACAGACAGCTTTATAATGGCACTGATGAGTCATAATGTCTCAGCCAATAAGCCATCTTTCATCTTTTATTAAATCGTTTATCTTTTATGAGGAAATTATAGTTTTGGCCATCAAATAAGCTGTTTTTGAAATTACTGATTTGTGGAATTCATTGATCTACAAAGAATGTAGGAAATGGAGATATTTTTTTGACATACTGGATTGGTTAGAAGCCTGAAAAAGTCTTTAATCTCCCGTATAAAGCAACTATGTGCTTAATCTAGTCATAGTTTAATGATGAATCTAGTAGGCATTCCTGGCATGTCAGAGTTACCTGCAGCCTCAGCCACCTGCTCAAAGCTGTCATCAGCAGGGCATTTACCTGGGTGCTGAAATGCCGCCTCTGGTTGTCAGGGTGGTCTTATCACACACTCACCTCACGTGGCCCACTTTTAACATTTCCATACAGAGAGAGCAAACAGGAGCTGATGAGCCTGGGCAGCTTCTCTGTCACATTTGAGCAGGTGAGAGTTGAAGGAAAGGGTTTTAATGACACTGAAAATGGTTATTGCAGGTTTTAAAAAGTTTAGAAGGAAAACTAATAACACTCTATAAAACTCAAAGATTGGGAGATGAACGCGGCTGTAAAAACTCGGTGCCAGAGTTGTCTGCGTCATAGTGGTGGTGGAAAATTAGAAACAGTCAGAATAAGGAACACTTCACATTAAAGACTTCTGTTGCTGATATTAGGCGTTATACAATTGATATTTTCATACTGTGGAGTCACCCCAGAGGGCAGATTTGTTACTTAATAAGTTTAAAGTAGAGGGAATGGAAAGGCAGGAGGGTGTGAGAGGACCTGGCCTTGAATGAGGGAAAAAGTCATGTTCCTGGGAAGCATGATGGATTTGTTTTGGTAAAGGTTCAGTTTAATGAGACATGAGTGCTGGGCTGCTGCTCCATTTATTTTCTTAATAGATGAACTATAAATACCATGAAAAATCTAAATTAAGAACTGTCTTCATGTGGTGGTAACTTTAAACCACTTAATGCAGCTGAGGTGTTTGTTGTGGTGGTTTTCACTGACGTGTTTTCTGATTCCCAGGCGGTGTGTGTGACAGACGGAGAGAGGATCCTGGGACTAGGAGACCTGGGCTGCTATGGTATGGGTATCCCTGTGGGTAAACTGGCCCTTTACACAGCCTGTGGAGGTGTGCCACCACAGCAGTGCCTGCCTGTCACACTGGATGTGGGAACAGACAATGAGGTAAGAGCAGACGTCTGAACAAAAGTATTTTAGTTTATCGTGTCATTTTTACATCACACCCACCATCATGAGTAGGATCTGACAGCTGAGGTTTGAAATGTCACAAAAAGAGCTGCTGAATGATTCTGATCTGGTATGGAGTTTCTACATTTTACTTGTTTCCTATTCTCACATCCTGCACCTAGTTAGTCCCTGGAGATTATGAACCCACAACCCAAAGACTGAGTCACAAAACATCCCCGAACCACAAAAGGAAAGGGAAAAAAGAGAATTACTCCAGAAACCAACACCACCTTAACCTCTGAGGGGTTAAAGGATGATGAAGGGTTTTTTTTCCCCTAATCCTTTTTCCTTTACTTACCCACCTACAAGTTTCCCTCCTGAATAGTTCTCTTCCCTCATCAAGAAATTGTTCTTTTAGGTCAGCATGCACCTTTTAAAAACATGCTGCCGTTTAGTTGCACCAAACAGCTGATTAAGTGTGTAAAGCACACTGCTCAGGGTCTTTAAAAATGACAAAATAGCTTCAGAAAAACAGTCAAAAGACACTTAACTCAGCTCTGAAAGCCTTTAAACTTAATACCCGAACTGCCGTCTACATTCTCACACTCATTTAAATACATTTCTAAACTTCTGATGCTTTACAGGCATCAAAGACAATATAGCCGTTCCATCATCTATTTCAGCATGCTAGTATGTTATCATTTGCTTAAAATCAGAAGTACAAATTACAGATTCAACAAACGTGTTTCCTTTTCAACAAGCGTGCATGATCAAGCTTGTGAAAACCCAACCATGGGAAGCTTCTGAGGTCATATCAGTCACCTGTGACCCAAGATCCAAACACTGGAATGGGGGTCCTGAAATGCCTCTCACTCATTATTGTAAAATTATAAACACAGATAGACACTTAAGTTGATATGAAATCATGGCAAAAACATTGTGATCTGTTTTCAACTTTTCTTAGACTCCTCAAGGTGACGTAGCCAGGATCACAATGGTATCAGTGGCAACAGATTCATTTTGGAAACACAAAAGTATTAGCACATAGGTAATCTAATTTTCTACTGATCAGCTAGATTAAAGGGGCTGTGTGATTATGAAAAATGTTCATATCTAGATATATGCCTGATCATAACCCCCAATTTAAAATTAGGTTATTTGCGCTAAAAAAAAAGGTTATTTCTAAATGCTAATTCCTAGCTTCCTAATCAGGACTGGACAGGTTGGATTGGACCAGATTGATTTTAGGGCACCCTGAAGTCTCCATGACGACGACATGACAGCTAGCAAAGTTTAGAAGTGAGAGGATTTTTTTTTCTGTGATTTATTAAGTTGGAATTGAGAACCCTGGAGCTTGACTATCTGACAGAAAAGGGACAGAAGAGCAGTTGAAAGCTAAACAGGAGAGTGATAGAGCACAGCTTAAGGCTAAACACGGGCTAAGCTGTTTGCAAAAATTTCCATTCAACCCACATGCAGCAGTTATTTTGCAGTGATCTGTTCAATCCTGAGAGTTTATCAATAAGATGAAGAGCCAGATTATGTTTGCTCTGCTTGGTAGATGAGCACTGGTAGGACATAACAAGGATTCACTAATGTAACTTGGTACATTTAGCGCTCCTCAGCTTGGTACAGAACACCAAGCTGAGGAGCGCTAAATGTAGCTGGCTATTGAACTACCTTGCAAGCTCAAATAATTTGTAGTGAAAGCTTGTGGTTACTTGTGGCAACAGAGTTAGCAGGAAGCCTTATGATGGCATTATGGCATTGTGTTTATAAAACCTTGATCACTCAAGAAAGCTAATTAACCAATGGGGTGCACCATTAATTAATCCATTCAGTGTCTCCCAGTGTTGTTTTTCTGGTGTGTTGTCCCAAGTGTCGAATGCTGTCATGCAAAATAGGCAAATATATCTAGTTCCCACCACGCACAGGACACAGAAATGGACACAAAACACCACCCTTTTTGTGAACAAAAAATCTACATATGCGATGATTAATAGTCTCTATTTTTTATTTGAGGCCTCCATCAAGATATTCAACTCCATGGCCTCAAACTTTAGATTTCATTTACAGCTTCTTTGCTCTCTTAAATTCTCCATGGAGACGGTGGGTTGCACATGCAGAACCCTCATTTTAATAGGGCGATCTGCATCACTTTTTAACCCGTTATCAACTGCAAATGCAATTATAGTAGATCACCCGCAACATGCCAACTAATAGCATGTGCAAATCTTTAGATTGCACAAGCAATTTAGTCCTCGTTATTGGGGATCTTAGTAGATTAGGCACTATGTCTTTCAAAAGTTCATTTTTATGTTTAAGAGCTGCTGATGGGTCAACTTGACGTCTTTGGACAATCTAAGTTAGATATTTGACTCTTTTCTCAGTCATATTTAGGACTTTTACTTGTACTTCCCCCCCATGTTACAACCTTTTTTAAGTTAGTAACAGACTTACTTTGACATCCAACCACGGATGGTTCTGATGTGTTTCTCTCCCCAACTCAACATGTGTTGAGTGTAAGGAAAGGAAACGTTTTTCATGGGGACATGATAAAAACCATAAAGTGTGTTTCCTGCCTAACTCTACTGCTCCCACCCTTGAACTTAACTTAAAAAATATATTGCTCAATAAACTACAGGAGTGGAAGATACAGTTTGCCAGAATGGAAATGCTGCGCGTCAATCATAGCCAGGTAGAGCTTTGTTCAGAACTCAGTCAAGAAAAAGAAAAGTAATCTCACGATTTGCAGCCAGGAAACACCCCTTACATAAGTGAAGTAAGCAGCTCCATTGATGGGCGCCAGCTGGGAAAGCACCTCTCCCCTCTGGCAGAACACTGAGACAAACAAAGAGTTACCCACCTGTGATCCCCTTTCTCTCAAATATCTCAGAGATGATTCAGACTGTGGGCAGGGCAGAGCAGCACGTGTATCTGTAGCATTGTACAGACTAAGAATAGTCTGCGTGCTCTTCTATATATACACAACTTCCAGTCTTAGCCAAAGGCGTGGCAGCTTCAGATGCCTGTGTGCCCAACACAGCTGAGCTCAGCCTGGCAGACGTTCACCGTCCTTCCTTTTCCAAAACCAGCTTCACATGACTCAGTCCTGGAGCTAAGTTTCAATCCAAGCAAATGTTTCAAGTTTCTCGAGGATGAGAAATGTTTCTGATGATCGATGAATTTGCAAATAAAGTTTCGTAAGAATTGAAAGAAATGTGTGGAAATTTTTTCCCAACTTGGCAACACAAAGAGAGGAATAAACGCCACTGATTGCATGAAGGTGATAGGATCCTAAATGGCCTGGAGTGAGTCTATGAGAGCTCTTACCCAATAAACACTTCATCAAAATCCTCCAGGTCACAGTAATCCTTTGCATTATGACAACAGGATCACTGCACTCTTCCCAGACAGCTTATAAAAGATATTAAATTGCAACTTCAGGCTTCTTTGCCTGGAAACGGATTAAGAAAGCAAAATGATCTTTGATTCTGCCAAGTCCTCCACCTCAGCTCTGAATCTTTATAAGCAGCTCTTACCTTTTGACCTCATCCTTTACTGGCATCTCTACATAACTTTAAGTTTCCACATTGTCTACCTCTCCATGTGTTTGATTTGGGATTTGGATGATTATACCATCTGCAGATTAGACGCCCTCTTCACTGCTGCGGTTTTAGACATTTATGGACATCACAACGCAGCTTTAACAAGATTTCTCAGAGTGTTTGACCCAGCCAGCATACCTTAATCTGCCACATACCTACTACCAAAGCAAGACGAAGACATGCACTTTTCATCTATAGGTGAAGGTGTCTGTGTTCGTGCTTGTGAGGATCATGAACAGTTTAACACACTGAAAGCTTCTTTCTTTCTTTCCAGATCAGATGAGGAGTTAAATACACCTTTAACGCCTGTGTGTTAATTATGGAGTTTGTTTCTATCAGGGTTCAATCATCATTGCTCTTGACACCTATTTGACTCACTAATTACCACATTGTAAACAGTTTGTTCAGTCCAGGCACAAACAATGAATAGTTTTGTAGGCAAAGATTCTAATTTTCACTACCTGAAAACAAATCCACATAAAGTGGTGACAAGGATTAAAAAGCGATATACAAGGTGTTGATTATTCACCTTTGGAGGTGCTGGTATGAAAATGTAACGTTTGAAGGGTGCTGGGCCTGCTGTTTCCTGCTGTTTTCACTGCTTTGTTAAGCTTCCTTAATTGTTTTGTGGCTCCAGCTCTGTGTGTAACGCTATTATGTTAAGGGCTTTAAAATAAAACTGGGATTTTTTTTTTTCAATAGCAAATCCAACGGGAGCTATCAATGCTTATTAAAAAGAATGGTGTTGTTTGGTTATTCTCAAATTAACATATCTATATTAAGATTATTTGAAAGGCTTAGTATAACTTTATAATGGATTTAGCATGCCCAATGTAGCATCACAGGGCTGAATTTCATCAGGTGAATTAATTCATTAGCTCCCTTAGACATCTGTAATAGCAATGTTACCGTGGAGAATGTAAACTGGAAAAAAACAAATGTTTGTCAACAACCTTTTTTTCCATGAAAAATATAGGATTTAAACCACCTTTGTTGCAATAGGTGATGTATTAATGTTAACATGTTAGTGTGGAGTAAACAGGACTTTGACTAAATGATTTAAAAAATGTAGATAGGGTTAGGTCATCAAATTTAGACAATAATTCTAACACAGTACATGTAATGAACAGTTTTTCATGTTTGACCGTATTCCATTGTAGAGATCTTGTTTAATATTTGCATCTGTTGGGAAGAAAAAAAAATTCATCTCATCTGGTGTTGGGGTTATTTTTTGTTATAAAAAATACTTCTTGGTCATACATGTTGAAATGCAGAGTTCAGCTCTACTATAATGGAGCAATGGAGATGTTAAGGTAAGGGTTGTGGCTTAGCATTTCAACATTAAACATTTACTGGAAGAAAGCGCTTAATGTTAAAATGGGGCTCAGTTATTGTAGGAAAAGCTCAGTGTTGAAATGTGGTGCTCAGCATTTCAACAACCAGCATTTGCTGAAAGGAAATGCGTGCCCTCCTTCTAGATTTTTTTTAATATTGCCACATTTTTAAGGGATGAGTAGCAGAGCTGAGTATGTAGGTTGTGTTCATGAAAAAAATTGGAAACTGTTGCAATGGACCCAGGTTGTATCAGTGATCCATAAGCAACCAGTATAAGTTTTATCTGCAGATGCGTATTAACAACCCCCACCCCACCCACATTCACACATGTACTCACATAGTAATGAAGCCTGTGCAAACAACTTCTATTCTACAGTACTCGCTGGCTTTTAACATACTTCACCTTTCTTGGCTGAGATGGCGGATAAAATTAGTTGTAATGGTATAAATGTTTGGTTTCTGTGTGTTTGGTTTTTATTTGTAGTTTCTGTGGGCTGACTTTGAATGATGAGAATGTCCCACCCTCCCTCCCGTTCCGATGGGGGCAGATGGAGTAGGGAGACCATGAAGTAGTGGTAGCTCTGGCTAATTATTAAAATGACTCTTATTATAGGATTATATTTGTCCCTGAGTGGAAGTGGGGCTGGAATAGAAATGCACTGGCAGACATCCAAACAGTGAAGGAGACAGAGCACTGAATGTTACGAACTTTGTTTCCGTTCTCATGTAGTTTGATCATTTCAGAAACATATGTTTCTGCTCACTTGCCAAGGATAAGATGCGAAGCAATTCTTGTATCATGTAAAGGTAAATATGTAGCTAAAGTGAGCGCTTTAATAGTTGAAACAAATCCAGTGGGACCTTTTGAACTCCCAGTAGAATATATATCCTATTTGTTTAAAGTGTACACAGTTTCAGTGTATTACACATGCCTTGTGTTGCCCCTCCTCTTCACCTTGTGCTGCAGAAACCCTGAGACCTCAGAAAATCCTCTCCCACCTTATTACGCTCTTATCTGTGTGGCTGAAGTTTTCCATCTTTATCTCATCTCCTGTTTCCCATTCCACTAATGGCATTCCTCAAAGGTCAGTCATGGGTCCTTTTACAGTCCTGATTATATACTCTGCTATCTTGGTCAAACATGAGGCTTAATACAACTGCTATGTGGACACCAGTCAGGAGTTTATAGAAGCCCTGTCACAATCTATTAGTTTTCCAACTTTGATCCACACAGAGCTTTTATTTCCTGATAGTTTATAGGTTTTTAAAGTTTGGTTAAAGGTAACAAAACCTGCTTCCTCCACTCTGACACATTGAGAGTCAAATAATAAAATTAAAACACCAGTCTCACAAATGTGGTTTCTATTATCATAGTTAGTTCTTATCATGCTGATTTATCTTTAAAGGTAGAGTATGCAGAATTTTCATAAAAATCCAAAATTTAGTTTTTCAGGATAATCCTGCTCAATCCTCATCTCTGGGCCTCTGTACTTGTGTGTCAGTGTCTATGTGTGCCTCACCCCCTTGTAGACCCCCTCCTTGCCTGTTTTGTTGATACTACGCTGGATTCAAGAGGCTTCTGATCAGGAGTTTTTATGGGTGACGACCAGCCAATCACAGCATGCCTAGTGCGCATCTGACTTTGTGTGTTGTTGGCAGGGATACAGCTCTTGAGTTTCTCTCACGATGCTGCAGGTGCTGGCAAGGCTGTTTTTACCATCTATGGTGTGTTTACAAAGCTACGACTGTTAGCCATGGTATTAGCTATGGTTGGGGGTAGTGAGCATGCGCAGTCGCTGACCCTGAGCCACAGAGGGGGAGACAAGTTTGGATGCTGTTTGTAAACAGAGAAACAAAACCTATTGAAAATTTCTGCATACTTCACCTTTAAGTGTAGTTGGATTAGCAGGGTACAGGGAGAATGGTAAGAGAAAATGTTACCACCTCTGGCTCTGTAGTTGGTTCTGCCAGGTGTCTGTAGATTTACATGGTAGTTGCCCTTGGTTACTCCCATGGCCTGATCTGAACTACAAGCTACATGCTTTAAACTCTGGAGGATTTCATATGCTCAGATAAGTTTTGTTTTAAATCCATCACTCCAACTGTCATCAAGACTTGGGAACTGGCATCTTTTCTTTGATGCTAAAGTGTCCGTTTAGAGTATTACCACATCACGAGGCGCCTCAGTGTGTGTGTAATGTCTGTTTAGATACTGGGTTGATGTTATTTCTTCTGCAGACATTGGGTAGAACAGTGTAATCTCATGTGAGAACCAGCCATTAGCTCTCTCTTATCTCTTCTCCTTTCATGTACCTGCAGATAAACAGGCGCAGAGACACACCCAGCGTAAAGAAACATTAAGTTTCAGGGGAAACCATGTTTTTCTTCACCCTGTCATCTACCTGGACTGAATCTGTCTGTGTATCCTCGGCTTGAGCTTCACCTGAAATAACCTCAACTCACACGCTTGTGCTGACTTGATAGTCAATGATGTCATATTGGACAAAGCGCTGTTTGTGTCTTTGTGCTGTGTGGGCTTTCACATGTTCAGTGTCTGGTGTCCTACCTTCCTCACTTTTGCTGTACTACATCTGAAACAGCGAGCTCGCATCGTTGATAATAAGCATCTCAGGACAATGCCCCTTTGGTTCCCTTCATTCTGCACCACTTGTGTTTTTTCTGCCTGGAAGATCCCTTCATTTTGTAGCAGGCCCACTGTGTTGTTTTTCCTGCAATATCCTGAAATTAACAATGCTGTTAAATCATCAGCAAAGCACATTTTTGCAACACTAGTCTAACCCCACCACAGTAGATATCAAATAAATGTATGTGGTATACAGTAACTCTACAAGTCACCATTCAAAAACAGTAGAAAGTGGAGCAAGTAGAGCTACAGTAGCAGGTAGCAAGTGGAAATAGAGCTTCTGTGTCTCTGGCAAGCATGAACTGTAAAGCCTCACACGGGGACTAATCCGCTCTGAGAGAAAACGGGCTGTACAACACAAAGGACAGCTTAGCCAATCAACAGAAGATAATCTGCAACAGAAAGACAGATCATGTCAACAGTTCAGCCTAGAGTCAACGAGGTCAGAGCCATGTAGCTCCATTTATTTCACCTCGGCAGACTGTTTTGTCACAGTTAAATGAACTTTATAACCAAGATGTTTAAAAAAATAGAATGTTACTATTAAAAAGCACAAGCTGCTATGTTAAATCTAAAGCTCTGATTCCTCTCATTTCATGCTCTTGCATCATGACCTCCTAAAGCACTCTCTGATATCAGTCTTTCACGTGGAAATGCTTTGCTTGTTTTGGTTACAGTTGAACTCAGCCACCTCGTCCATTACTGCCCATTAAAAGCCTGCCAGGAAATGAGTTGTCGACTTCAAATAAATAAAGCCTGAAATAAACCTTTTGAGCTGCTCTTGGACTCAGCGACTTTTTGACCATGCCATGGAGAGGTGGCTGCTGCCCTCTCCAAGCCACACTCATCTAAGTGGCACCCTCAAATTATCCATCCGAAAATGAAGGTCCCCTGTCCCAATGAGACATGACAGGACTAATCCAAATACAGTTCTCCACCCTTAGAGATCAAACTTAGTCTCCTGGTTGTCAAAGTTAGTACATTTAAATAAGAAGTTTTTCTTCCAACACGTGTGTAGGTATGACTCGTGAGTTTGTTGGATGTTGAAACACAGTCGAGTTGTCCAACGTGTCAAAGACCTGATAAAATATAGTCCCCACAGTTTCCTCCAAAGCAGAGTCTGTGAGTAATCCATCACAGCTACAGGTTCCTTCCCTTCCACCTTATTCATCATTGTCTCATTTTCTCTTTCATGTTCTGTCCATCTTTCTTTCCTGTCACACACATGCCTTCCCTTCAAACCTCACATCACCTTACTTCCAGCTGGATCCCTTGCTTTTTTCAAAATACAGAGGTGCAAAGGTGGAGGTCCACTGGTGCTGCCCTTTCATCTCATTCATGCAGCAGTTTGCATTGAAAGGACTGGACCAGGAAGTGATGGAAAAGAAGCACGATTGTGTTTCTTTCAGCTGCTAAAGTCACGTATTGACATTCTTCATCTTCCTTAGGGAGCTCACTGACTCTCCATCATTCTGCCGTATTCATACTTACAAGGATAAATGATTCTGTCTGCTGCTACATCAACACAGATGGAAACGTCTTAAATAGTTATTGATTTTAATTTGATTTCTTTTCATCAGAAAGTGTACAGTGAAAGCTTGTATGATTCATAGACCTGAGACAAGTGCATTTTTCATTTTGGCACACACACTTGGAAAGTGACGTGTGAAACATAGTTAGAGGAAAAATGTTTTAGAATCTGTATTTAGAAACTGCACCTCAATCGTCAGATATGAAGGAAACAACAAAACAGCTCTCAGCACATCCTTCTAAATCTAGACTCTGGTCCAGTATGGTCTATATTTACTCTGACCTGTGGGAGTATGTGGTTTTAGGGCGCCCCACGGTGCCTTGGACACCTCTCTGGTTGCTAGATAAGAAGCCAGTTATTACAGAAAGCAGCAGAGTTGCAGTGATAGAAGTGGTCAAGCAAACTGGTTTAGCTCAACCAGTTTCTGATTTTACTCAACCAACAAACCCACTGTGTTTTTCTAAAAAAAACTCCATGACCAGAATCATGGCAACAGGAAGATTGATAGTGGACATTTTTTGAACACCGGAGAGTGGTTGGTGGTAGAGAATGGTTTTAAGGCCTGTGCAGAGCTGGCCAATTTTCTCCTAACTTAGCAAGTAAACAAGGCTAGGTAAACAAAATGTTTCCAGTTTCTAATTTAACGTGACCACTACAAGAGAAAGGCATCATGTCAGGGCAGCTGGTAGGATCATTTCACACCTTCAAACACAAGTGAGGTAAAAGTCACTGCGTCCACGACGATTGCTGGCAGCACTACTGCTTATTTTCGGGCTTGATCGCTCCACATGCTGCTCTAACATCTATTTCCTCTAATGTCGAGTTCTTTAAAGGTAGAGTATGCAGAAAAATGAAATGTTTATTTTTACAGGAATAATCCCGCTCAGTTATCATCTATGGGCCTCCAAACCTGTGTCAGTATCTGTGTGTGCCTCACCCCCTAGTAGACCCCCTCTGTCGCCTGTTTTGTTGATGTTATTTTATTACTCTGCACATTTTAGGGTTGAGAGCAGCAGTTGTTATGGGTGGTGACCAGCCAATCACAGCGTGCCTAGTGCACGATTTTGTGTTGCTGATAACAAGTGGAAGAAGCTATCCTGAGTGGCAAGAGAGAAAGAATGATACAATGTTAGCAGCATACCTTATTTACCTGCAGGAAGCCAGTTGCACTTCAATCAGGAGAGACTTAACACCAGAAAGAAGGTTAAGGAGTTTAATAAGCTGATGCAGAATTAACATATTTTTGGCGGTTAGACCCCATCGCATGAAAATCACAAGATTGGATGAACAGGGGAAACAATAACATGATGAAATATGAAATCCCCCCCGATGGAGTCTAAACACTGGTGGTGGTTGGAGACTTGAAGGCTGGATCTTGGTGGACTGTCGAGGACTGGGAGTTGAGAGCTGGGAGTTGAGAGCTGGGACTTGGAGCAATGATATGAGGTGCATGGGGAGGAGGCGGGTTGAGGCTCAATCCCGAAAGACAGCTGACAGGCAGAGGGGCAGGTTTTAATTTGACAGCTAAACGATGCTTGGCTTGTGACCAACAGCTGAGAAATGTGATTGGATAGACAGTGACGCTGACACACCCAGTGGTCAGCTGATGAGAAAGAGCGGGAGTGAAAGAATGCAGAAATAGTAGTGTGAAAGCCCACAGACAGTCTTCCTGACTGAACTTACGCTAAGCTTCATTGCTCTTGAGCTTCTCCCACACGATGCTGCAGGTGCTCGCAGACTATTTTATACAGGCTATAGTGTGCTTACGGAGCTGCAACTGTTAGTCATGCAATTAGCTAAGCTTGGGGGCAGTGAGTATGCGCAGCCACTGACACTGAGCCACGGAGGAGGAGCCTGGTTTGGGTGTTGTGTGTAAACAAATAAACGAAAACCTATCGAAAATTCCTGCATACTCTGCCTGTAACATTTAAGTGTAGTCTTACATGAGTATGAATGATTTTTTTGTCACAGTGTCAACAGTCTGAGGTGAAATGTGTGGGAGCTTCTTCTTTGATTGGCGACATTGTGCGCTCTAGTTGTCCCCAATACCACTCTTGTGGCTCAGAATCGTCTTTATCATACAACTTTGACTGATCAGACTGAAGTATTTGATACAGTCTGCAGAAAGTCTGGTATTAAAGCACTGTGAATCAGAGAGCTGCTTGTCTGCAGGCTCTTGGCCTTGTTACTTTCATTGTGCTTTCAACTGTACACTGTCTGTGACATTATAAATCTTTTCTAAGTGCCTTGCAAATGTGAAGCACATGGTGGCAGGAATACAGCACATCTTGATTTCCTTCTAGCTAAATACATTTAGATTCAATCCAGGGGGTATTTAAGGGATTCACAGATGTGTTTTTTATCATCTGTAATACCAGAATTCACTTGTCTCCTGAAGTAATGTCTTCCCTTCAAAACATGTGGAAGGAATAAATATCAGATTAGAGATGACTACATTGATTAGAGAGTCCAAGTATCAGACTGTGTTGGTCACATGGTTCACATTACAGTGGAGGTCTAAGGTGCACAGAAACAGGTGTGAGGATGTGAGAGGATTATTCACACATTGTTTATATCTCTCCTATCTCTTTGATTTTCACATCCATTACATGTTACGACTGGACATACAGGACATCATGCACAAATATGTCTCAGTTTGCACTTTGTTGCTCCTGCTACAGAGGGGTTTAAGCTAAAACCACTATATACATACCTACAGTATGGCTGTTGAACTGCACAATTGGACATATTTTATTGCTGTCATACTATCATTGGTGCCAAAAATGGTCTAAAACATCTTACGAAATGGGAATCCACCACTGGCATCTGTTTTTTCTCTGCCAATCTGTGAATATGGTCTATAGAAAGTCAAGGGTCATAGTTCTTGCAGTACCTATGTTTCCTGAGGTCAACGAAATTGAGGAAAGTTGTCAACCTTCCTTACCAAGCCGTCACTCATGTTTCCACACTCATCTCAGTTAGTACCACATCTCCAAAGGCAGCTCTGGGCCTAAAGTCAGAAACTGAAAAAATACAACCTGTAAGCGAATTTGAGATCCGAACGCAAATAAATTTAAAAAAAATAAACAAAAAATAAAGACATTGCAACTTTAAGAATAAGGATTTGAAGCTGAAACATAAATTCTGCATCTGAAAAAATAAGACAAATAATAAAATATATGTATGAAACTGAAAATTGAAAATAAATTATAAATTCAAAAGAATTTCAAAATTGAGTCAAAATTATGTTCAACATACATACAACAGTTAATTTCATTTTGACAATACTGATGAAATTTTCAAATTTCAAGCTCAAAACCTGAACTTTCAGTTTTATTTTATGGCTTTCAGATTATAAAATCTTTTGTTTTAATACTTTATTTATAGCTTTTTATGAAGACACAAGTGTAAAAAAGTTTAATGGAAAGAAAAAGTTAACAAAACAAAACAAAAAAAAAAAACAATGTCCTGTCCCCCATACGGATATACATTCAACAACAAAAAAGTATTTGCACACATATACATACACATGAACATACATATACATATGCAGTGTACCCAAAATACACACATGTATACCAAAAGAAAACAAAAAAAGAAATCAATTTTAAAAATAATACAATTTAAAGAAAAAAAAAAAGAATAAATATCTGCGCTGTACTCCAAATTGCATGTTGCTATGATCATTATTTTGTGCAGTTATATGGTGTGACTGAGAGGCAGAGATTTCAAAGTATCATGTGGGTCCTCTAAGGACTGTGATGTAATCAAAAGAGGGCTGCTATATCTGTTTGATAACTACCCCCTGAAAAAGAGGATTTTCATCTGAATGAATCATTTCAAGGTTAGATAATACTTATAATGATTAAAATATCTGCAAGTTATGCCCATTCAGTCAGTGATTTATGGTCCCATGAATTCGCTTAAGATGAAAAAAACACATGGTTGAGGGTTGTGCAGAACACTGGTGGTACTGAGCAGAGAGTCTGGTGGAGTGGTCAAGCAGCATATTGGATCATCTGAGAATTTGATGAAGATGATGTGAACTGGTTTTCCTGCATCACAGATTTTACAGGGTGTGGTATCAAAGGGTTGGAGTACTTTATAAACCTTATCCTTTTGCTAAATGACCCACCATCCTAATATTTGCTTTTGTGTGGTTTTTGCAGGCGCTCCTAAAAGACCCTCTCTACATCGGGCTGAGACACAAGAGAGTGCGTGGCCAGGCTTATGATGACCTGCTGGATGAATTTATGAAGGCCGTGTCTGACAGGTAAACCCATACTTCAAGCTTCATTTCATCTTCTGCCAATTCCCTTTATGGGGCCTGCTATTGTCATCTCAGTACACAAATCAAAAGATGCTGTTGGAAGAAAAATGTTAAGCATTTTAACAAACTGAGAGCAAACACAGAGGAGCAGCCTGGCCGTGAGGGACTCTTGACTCTGGACTTGAGTCACAGATGATTCAGTTTACTTCTTTGAAGTCTGGGTCGCCAAATGATGTCAGTCAAACTCTGCTCAGTGACTGAATGACAGCATGAGTTTATTAGGGAGTGATCATAGAGGCTTGTGCTGTTGATTTCAGTGGCATGACTTCATGAAGACAGACAGCCGAAGGTACAGCTGGACTGAGCTATTGTTTGTTTTCCACTCTTGGCAGTAATATTTAATACACTATTGTTGTTTCAACTGCCTGAAATCAAACTTTTCCATAAGGATTTGATTGAGGAGAGCTTCTTTTCTGTTGTGAGCTGTAGAGAAGTGAAACCTGATAGGGCAGAATGCTGCAGGAGAGATATCAAGTTCTCAGAGTTGAAATAAGGAACAGTGGGGGACTTCTTTTTCTTTTCACTAACTCCAGAGGTCCCTGTCCATGTAAATTTCTTTGGACTCGTCAGTCAGACTTGTGATGTCATTGTGACGTGTTTATTCCTGTTTTTATTCATGAAAAGATCACACGAGTCAATGAGACGCTCACTCTCCTCCACTGCTCTCAACATGCACTGATCTTATCGTCTCCTTCCTCTTTGAGCTGAGTCGACTGCTTGCCTTTGGGGCTTGAGCTGCATTTTGTTTACTGCAGTCCTGTCCCTGATGAGACTTTTGTATACTTCTTACTTTCATGCATCTTGACATATCTTTGAAAATCACTGTATCCCCATGTGCCACGGAGCCATCACAGCTCCACACACACATGGGCCTGGTTAAGGTTCACTCTAACCCAGAAGGACCCAAGTCCAGAGGGAGCCTGGGTCTGGGTCCCCTCCAGCTGGCAGCTGGAAGCCCTGACTCTAATAACCGGGTGGCTTCTCAACTACAGGGAACAGCGAAGCTTTTTCCCCAGCGGAGCCAGATCGGCGGAAAATGAGTAATTATGGGCTCAGAGATTGGATGAATGATTACAGCTCTGCAGACTTTCAAGTAATATTCATTGCTGAGTTTTTTAAGTAACTAACATGAGCTAAAAGGTTTTGACTCATCAATAGGCAGAAGAAGTCTGGAGTGATCATTTAAGCAAAGGAATGATCTTTTTCAGACGTCTGAAGTCAGGAAGGTTTCCTCATCCTCCAGTAGCTCCTCTTATTGAATAATCAGCAGGTGTCCACTGCTGCTTTGTTTTTCAAGAAGACATGAATCCCTCAGTCATGCTGCTTCTGCATACACTGATAGCTTCAAACCAAAGCTCAGCAAAGAGTTAAGTACACTGATTCCCATTATAAAAGCACAATATAGGGTAGTCATAGTTTTTAAAATTAACATTAAAATATTCGTCATAGTGATGTTGAAAATATTTTGCCAGAGTGATTTTGCAGTGCTTGACTTAAAAGGCTTGAGGATGAGCTGGTTTGAGTTTTTAGACCTTGGCATAGTTTTTATTAGCTGTCATGAGGAACGACCCCTAATCAGGCAACCCATTAAGATGAAACCTCATAAGTAGTTTGACAGAGAAGTTAAGATAGAGCGCCTGAGGAAGCATGAAGAGTGCTGTGGTAAGAGTTTGGAACAGGAGTTTCTTAAATTCAAAGCAAAGAAGGATTTGTTTCTCATCTGCAATCAAAAGCAGAGTTCAATAAGTTATTGAATGCAGAATTCAGTGAGATCTCCTCAAAGCCTCATGAGACTTGCTGAAATGATGATGTCATCTCATAAGGCTCTACCAACAGGGTCATCAAACATTGGAGGTGTGGGCCTCAAACACTGAGGTTTACCCTTAGCGCTGCCCCTGCAGGCCTCCAGAGAGCTGGCCAATCAAAGGGAAGAGGGATTGTAGAGCAGGGGGGCTTACAGAGACAGCAGTTAAAACAAAGGTCGCAAACACAGGCTGAAATCAGGTTTTCTAAAATACAAGTGAGAGAAAAAAACAGGGATACCAGAGGGTCAGTACAAAGACAAAAAAAATGAAAACAAAGAAAAAACAAAAACAATACCCCCTCTTTAAGGTCTCAGAGCTTAGTTTATAACATGTGTACTTGATATGCTGAAGCATATTTTCCCATGTTATATCAAAAAATGGAATTCAGTAAGTTGTTGAATACAGAATGTGGTTAGTGTGACTCCACCTCTTTTCTTGTTTATACTTACTCAATTCTGTGTTAAAGACTAATTCACAGTCTTTTTTTTCCTTGACCAGATTTGCTTCAACTGTGTAGACCAGGGGTGTTCAAGCCATCATTTCTAAAAAAAAAAAAACATGCAAACCAGTTGCACTTAGAAATACAAGTAAAGAGAGCTAGGTATTTTTACTTGTACTAAATAGTGCTTCCTAAGTAGAGTACAATTACCAATGGGTTTGAACAAATATGAATGTAGTTGATGAAAAATCAATACTCAGGTTGACCATGAGTGAGGAGGGCGGGAAGTGGACATGAGACCCTGCTGTACATGCATAGTTACACAGGGGAAACATGCTGTCTTTGCCGTGGTATAGACTGGCTGTTTACACTCCATGTCCTTAGTGTAACTGTCCAACTGTCTACAGCATA
Organism: Thalassoma bifasciatum; assembly: GCA_008086565.1. Taxonomy (NCBI): domain Eukaryota; kingdom Metazoa; phylum Chordata; class Actinopteri; order Labriformes; family Labridae; genus Thalassoma; species Thalassoma bifasciatum. Next base: position 59,929 of record RPOG01000375.1, read on the forward strand.
GACTGGATGTCAAGTATACCAATAAATACAATTTTTTTCTGTTGACTTGATGAAAATTCTTGTGAATGTTTCCCATTAGCCTCCAATTTGACCAGACACTTTCATTTGCCCACTAAAGCTGCCCATCATGTTTTATATGTTGAACTGAGCTGTAATTCATGCTCCACAGAGGGTAGACAGCCAGTCAACACCGCAGAGCAAAGACAGCTTGTGACACCTGTGTGAGTCACCCATGTGCAGCAGGGTCTCATGCTCACTGTGTGCCCTCCTCACTCTCGGTTACAAGGTTTGATAAGGAATTAAGTTTCTTCATATTTAAATGTGAAGTGGTGGTGAGACAGTGTTGGCTACTTATTGTTGCAAGTGAGCTTAACTCCATATGAAGTAATCTGAGTATTTTGTGTTTTTTTCCCCATGCAACTAACCGTTACTGCCTAAATACAAGTAAGAGTGCATATTGTGGATTACCTAATAAAGTTATTCTTGGAATGTAACTCAGGGTAGCTATATGATTTTTCAAATGAAAGCTGGGGGCTACATGAAAATGGACCTCGGGCCACAATTGGTCCCCGGGCCTTAGTTTGGACATGCCTGGTGTAGACCATCTGTTTATTGTTGTTACCATTATGACAGAGATTTGCTCACATACCACATTTTTAGCGGGGATAGGTGAACAATAACAGTCGATTATGCACGGTGGCTTCTGAAAAGTATAGCTGGCCCTGTTTAAGGCGCTCTCAGGCAGTGATAACAGCTGATTTAGTGTCTGATAACAACCACAGTTGTTGCTAGGTCCATGTTAATCCAAGTAGCATGCAAAGAGTCCAGGAATTCCTTGAGCTATCTTAAAAATTTGGCAATGAGAGAAGGAGGGCCAGAGAGAGGTTTTTTGGTCTGAAATGAGCAGGAGAGAGGAGACAAAGAGCAGGGTGCTTTTTTATGGCGGCTTGGGGATTTGAAAAATAAAGTGTGCTGAGAGACGCTTGCTCTCAGGAGAGCAGGGTGGGGGCTGGGGTCTTATTAAAGTTTCAGACACACAGTCATGAAGCCCTGTAGGGTCACTGGTTACTGACAGCGTTGCATGAGTGTGTGTGTACTAACACACATATGTGCACACAGGTTGGACAGCTGTGTTTGCACAGAGCACTCTTGTCTCTGGTCTTTTTTTTTTTTTTTTTTTTCTGGCAGAGGTCTGAACACACCCAGGCTGAAAAGATCACTTTATACCTGACCCACTGCTTTAGCCCCTCCTGTGTTAAGAGGATATATATGACATCAACCTACTTCCTATTAGCTAAGGGCTCAGATTTCATGGAGACCCAGACGAAGCCGGATTGTGTTTCCATGAGAAGCTGGGACCCTCATTAAACCCCTCCAACTCCAGATTGGTCCAGACATAACACCACAGGTCTGATTGACTCACCATATGAAAAATCATCTGTCATATCAAGTCTCAAGCCCCTCATCATCCTATGAGACATTTATAACACTTTCAGAAGGACGACTTTCTGGACTTATTAGACTGAGAAACAGGAAACCCTGAGAGCTCTCCTCCAGAGATCAGTGATGTGAGGTATTTTTCATTCATTCCACTACCAGGATTATTCCAACAAGTACTTTATCATGATAAATTGAAAGTCAAAGCACAAAGGATCTTTGTGTTTTATGGTAACATTTCTTGAATAACTTCAACAGCCCAGAGGTAGGTGAGGTAACTTTCCTTTCTGCTGGTATTTGTTGGGTTCTATAAGTGACGTGCATGATGGGGATATGGGGCACTTACCAACAATACTCAAGAGCAGTGGTTCCCAACCTTTTCCAACTAAGGGTCCACTTTTCAGTCTCAAAATTGTTTGCAGCCAAACTCGGACTCCATGAATAGGAAGGTGAAAGAGTGACATGTAGGGGCCTGACTTATAACAGTGACCTGAAAAGTAATTTTTTTCAAATTCAGAAAACCCAAAATATAATAACAGGTTAAAAATGTAACAGATGCTGAGCCCAAAACAATTGCTTTCTGCTAATTATTACATTTATTTATTTATTTATTTTAGATTTCAGGTCATTGTTACATGTTTGGCTCCAACATGCATTAGGGTACATTTTGTCATATCAATATTTGAACATTTCTAATATCTTTAAAACATAATATAGTGTTAACAATGATAAAAAATAATCCTGTATATTTCTACCTTTATATTGCCACCCACCCCAGAAAAAAAAATCATATAATTTAGGAAATGACTTGGGGGCCTACTTGCGATACCTTCACGACCCACTAGGGGGTCCATATGTTGGAAATCACTGCTTTAGGGGTAGGACCATATTTTACTGTATGATCAGTGGATATAATGACAGTCAGCTCTAACTAAAGCTTTCAGCAGATGCCAGACCCCTGGTGTCTGGCTGCAGTATAGGTCATGACCCCCCCCCTCATGCATTCCTGGAATGAGGCGGGAAACTTTAAAAAATTATTACTCTTCGTAGAAATGTTTCTCACATCCTTACGCTGCTGTGGTATGAAGATCTTATTTGGCTGCATTGTGTTCAAGTCTTTGTTTGTTTGTTTGTTTTTATTAGTTATTAGAAGTTAAAATTCACATTATAAGTTTCGTTTTTTGATAATTGACAGCTGCCTTTCGCGAGTAGTTTTTATCTGGAATATAAGAAACATCGGGAAAGAGAGCCAAAAAGAGATCACACCTTCACAAGGAAAATAAGTACATTTTTTAATTTCTTTTTTCACTCGGCTTCGTCCAAATTCTCTACTGCGCAGACTCTGGCTGCACAATGGCGGCCAAATCCGGCTCCAGTGAGGGGGTTCTTTTGGCTTCAAAACTGCACGACAGTGACAGGCGGAGCCACTCTGCCCATTCTATACACAGTCTATGGGTAGGACCAGAAAACCAAGACAACTAGCTGAAGGATGCAAAAATGCCCTTCGTTGGCAGCCATGTGATCTATTGTTACCATCCATGCTAGGCTCAGGAGTGTAAATAACAATGCACCTCAAATCAAAGAGTCTTACCAATGCTGCAAGTTCAAAGAAACTTCAGGTCAGAAAGAATGCACTAGTTTTGCAGAGTCATCTCGTGTAATTTTCATGGTTTAACAGGAATAGTCAGGATTTTATGACCTTTTCTGTGCAGTGACAGAATGAGTTTGCCTTTTTTCTAAGGATGCTCTGTTGGCAAAGCACTTCACAAAGACACAGAGAGCATCTTTTCTGCCAAAACTTGACTGTGAGAATGAATCTTCCTTTATTGAATTTTCCACAACAAGGGGTGAAACTAAAAGTTTTGGCATCTGTGTTTGCAACAAGTCCTGAACTTTGCTTTGAGTTATAAGACATATGACACTCCTTACTCAGTTTAATGCCGACTCAAATTTTAAATAAGCAAAGAAGCATAATTATCAAAGACAGAGCATATAGTATACTGAAAATGTAGCCAGAAAATGCAAACTTCCCCCAGGTTTCCAACGTTTTATGTACAAATATAAAAACAAAAAAACATCTGGAAGAAAAGGTTTACTATGCTCCAGTAGAAATTACACTTTCAGATGCACTGATTCCATGACAAACTCATGGTCTTATATGTGCTATGTTAGTTCTATCAGAATTTTTTTTGTCCTTTTAAAGATATCTGTTTTTCCTGTTTACTATGATCCTTGTGTTTTATAGGTGTGTGCTTTTTTCTTTTCATATAAATGTCCTTCCATTTCTTTTCCTGAACACTTTGCTGTTGAGCTCATAAAAATGCAACCAATGTTTGCTAGACATAATAACGTAACTTACTGTAGGAACAGTGCTTAATAATAAGTAAATCATTTTTGATGTTTTGTCTATTTTATGGATTATACAGAGCCACATAAATTAAATTGAGACAGTTCTGTTACCAGATCTTTACGATAATTTTGAAATTATCTTTATTTATACTAGTGACTTTTGCATGTGATATCACAATGTCCTGCCATTGCCTGGGTGAAAAATAGACTTGTGACTTTTGAGATAATGATGCCAAAATTTTGAGAAAAAAAGACAAAATTTTGAGTTTGGGAGTCAAATTTTGAGCTAAAAAGTCAAAGATGAGAAATTAAAAGTCAGGTTTTGAGATTAGTCAAAATTCTGAGATTGAAGTCAACATGTGAAAAGTTGAAATTTTTAGCTGAAAAGTCAAAGTTTTGTGGTAAAAAGTCAATATTTTCAGACAAGGTCAATTTTTTGGCTTTAATCTTGTTTGTCCACGGCTCAGAGATGCACCGACCTTCAGGACGGTCAGGAATATGGCTCTGTGTTCCCACCATCTGGGTGTGCCACGTCCTTCTACGGTTCCTGCCCTTGATACTTAAGCTTTGTGACAAAAGAAATCCTGCTTCCTTTGTTAAAGGCATTTTTTATTTCACCAGAGAAGGAATGCTTTGTCAGATTTTAGCGTTCCTCTCTGAGGGTTGTCAAGGAAAGACAACAGGCTTCAAGGCAGAATAGGGACCATGAACACAAATGGCCTTTGAGGAGAGCTTTGTTATGGCCTGAGCAGTCACACACACACACACACACACACACACACATTCACAATATCAAAAACACACACCCTATCTTTATTGGTTGAGGCCATGGACCAGAGAGCTTTCTACACTGGGAGGATGTTCCCTTCTTTGTGCAGCACCACGACCACAGATTGTCACTCTGTAGTTTGTGGGCAGAGGATGCACATAATTATGCATGATTTCACACACACATTCACAGATCTGTGTCAGGACTTCCTCATTTTTCTCTGCTGTATTTTTAGCAACAATATAATGAAGCAATCTCATTTAAAGCCTGATTCTCAGTATTTGCAGACAACATTTTGCACGTTGTAAGTATGACTCATGACGTGTGCAGAGGACGACTCTCCCTCATCGCCCTCTGGACTCGTGCATGAGCAGCTTGGTTCTACATGAACTGATTTGACCTCTCCCAGCACGAGTTGCACCAAACCATACCAGAGCGCGCTGCAGTGGAAGAGGGGCACAGCCACATCTATCCTCGCCTGTCGCCTGTCTCTGTCTACGTCTCCTAAAGCCCAAACACAATGAAAAGTTTATAGCTCCCTTCTCGGCCTCATTATTCATCCTCTTCGCACAAGCGCACAGTGCCTCAGAACTTGCGCTCTGCTTGATAGAAAACACATTTCTTTCCCCACTGCTACTGCTGTGTTGGCAGTAACTCAGCCGGCCCATCAGTCTCTGACGCTGAGAATCACAGCCTCGCAGTGTGGCAGAGGGAAGGATACACAGTGAGGAAGCTATGGCACGTTCTCATCAGGATGTTAAGTTTTATTACAGCTGAACTCCAGTCGCCTCTCATCCTGCATTTTTCCCTAGCTTTGCTTCCGCTCAGCTTCCTCCTCCTCCTCCTCCTCCTCCCACTGGAAGTTTAAGCAGTTTAGCAGCAACTGTAACAAGTGGCAAACAGATTTAGGGATCACACAAGAACAGTGCAAACATGGTATGAGGTATGAGGTATGAGGTGGGGTTTTATGAGAAAAATGAAACCTGAGGGGGGAAAAGAGGAGATGTGACATGACATCCTCAAGTTTGAAAGTGACGAATGGTTTTAACTGAACTGTTTGAGTTGCAGGTGTTGGGGGAGGGAGGGGGAGGGGGGGATTAATTTCCTCACAGAAACACAATCTCTCCTTTGCTTTTGTTGTTTCAGACAGCCTCTCCCTTTCCTCCCATTGTCTCAGGCGAAGAAATGAACTTAATAAAAGTTATACTGCTACTATATTTTTTTATGGACTGTGACATCATTTCAAATTACATTAGCCCAGTTATTCCATCCATCCTTCTTCTATAACCCCTGGTGTGAACAACACAGACACTCATCTCACCTATAACTGGATCTTTTTCACTCTTGATTTCAAAATTGTGAGATTTTTGCCTCCTTTGAGTTTCTCCCTTCAATAATGATCAAGCTATTGAGGGCGAGGCAGGGTTTTTTCGGCTTGTATTTTACCCTCAGTCATTTATGAAACTGACTTTGCAAGCCTTAACCAGGAGAAAATCTGTAAGTGATTGATTAACCCTGTAAAGCCCAACCCATCAAAAAAATGGTCAGAAAATCCCTGTTTTTTGGAAGTGAGATGTTTATTAACCCTTTTAACAAAATCAAGAAAAAATATCGCTTTATCATTTAATTCATGATCTATTTTTGTTACACACTTGACACACTAGACAATTTTGCATCCCATTTTATCTATTTTATTAAAGATTTTAGCAAATATGCACTTAATTTGATAATAATAATAATAATACAGTTTATTTAAGGGCGCCTTTCATGGCACTCAAGGTCGCCTTACAAGAATAAAAGCGCATTAAAAGAGGACTAAAACAGATGTAAAACAAGCAATACAATATAGTGCAATATATAACAATGAATTAAAATACAAAACAGTGCAATGGTGGTGAAAGGTCAGAGGGAGTAGGCGAGCTATTTTATGCAGAACACACTTATTTTTTTTAAGGTATCTATTTCAATGTTAATACTGCATTAAGTTCTTGAAAATCAAGCAGTGATTTTCCTGAAAACACATGAGTGGATGATTTTATGAGAGCAGACATTTTTAAAAGGGCCAAAATAGAACTTCAGCTGACTGTAGTGACAATCCTCAAGGTTGTAGAATGTGTATAAAAATATTTTCAACCGATTTTTAAAGAAACTATTTATCATTTTGATGAGATGGGGGCCTTTGGAACTCATGTATTAAGTATGATACATTAGACTTTATAGGCTTAATCTGCATATAGTAGTGAGATTGGACATCTATTTGACTACAATAATCTTATCCAGGTTTAATTCCAAGGCCAAGGAATATTTTTATAACAACTACTTCATACTGCCGCCCTGAGAAACTGGTTTCCTGCCTGAGCTTCAAAAACTTCACTTATATTCATTTTTTCCCTCATCTTTCTGCCAGCAGCTTTTCTGTTATCCTTCACACCTTCCCCAGGTTTTTCTTTTCTCTCCCTCCAGCTGAAAACCTGCATCTGATCTCAGAGCAGCAGCAGCAGCAGCAGCAGAAGTCTGTCTGTGTGTCTGTCTGTCTGTCTGTCTGCAAACATCCAGTAAATTCCTGAAGTGAGGATCCATCTGCTGAAAGGAACTCAGGGTCCTCTCTGTCGCAGCTAAATCTCATTTACTGACTCATAACTCCAGTTTTAGGGGTTTATTTTTGGTTGTATGATGTTTTTGGAGGAGCTTATAGGACCAGGCGTCTTCTTAAACGGATGTGATAGTTGGTCTGAGCAGCGTCTCGTAAAAGTGGACGGTGCTGGTTTTACTGGGAGACTGGGTGGGCTTTGTGTTCTTTGCCTTCAGATATTGGGGATTTTGTGATTCTGCTCCTTTGTGGAGGTTTGACCTTTCTCACTGACACTCATTGTGAGGTGATGCTGGGACATTTGGAGGAACAGGTGTCAGCTTGTCAAATGTCCAATAAAAAAGTGCAGTTTGCACAGTTCGACAGCATTTATTTTCTCTTTAGACTCTTAAGCCTGAAAGAATGTTTGACAGCTTTGCTTTTAAGTCAACTTTTCTTTTTAGATATCTGTTAAAAATGCTATGAAAAGCAGCATCATTGCCCTCCTGCTGTCTCACTCTTTCACATCCAATGTAGAGGGACAGCTCCCCCCTCAGGGCTGAAATGGTTTTAAATCAGAGGCTGTCTGATCCCAGTATATTCTGTCGTCTGTGTGTACCTCTGTCTGTTTGTCCATCCAAACTGTTGTTTCAGTTACATTAACAGGAGCTTCTCTTTTTTCAGGTTTGGGATGGACTGTCTGATCCAGTTTGAGGACTTTGCAAACATTAATGCTTTCCGCCTCCTGAGCAAGTATCGTGACGTGTACTGCACATTCAACGATGACATCCAAGGTTAGTCACAGGCAAAGTGCATGAATACAAAAGTGCAACTTTCTGGACCATCTTTTTCAGTCTCATATGTGTCACATTTATTCTTTAGACATCAATCGTTGTTTACTCTGAAAAGAGTGAAACGAAATTGACAGGAAACCCTGAAAAACAGGGGAAAATGCCATTAAACATTTTGAAAATCAGCTATCCAGCTTGTTTTTGTTTTTTTTGTCATATCTATTTGGTGAGAATATTGGGTAGGTAGTTTGATGAGGACGGTGATGGGGATAAATAATCAGTGACTTAAAAGCACAACAAATTTAAGCTTTATTTGACTTTTACTGCTCTGAAAATAATCAGTGAAGACCTGAAGGTGAAAAATCTGAAATTTAAGCAAGTCGTTTTATCTTGTATTGTCTAAAAAAATTGTCTTCCAAGACTTTATATGAGCCTAATACACCAAAAAAGTCAGGGAAAGTATCAAATTTGAGGTATTGGAAAACGAAAATATAGAAAATATGGAAAAAATAAAAATAAAGTGATTCTGATTCGGAGAAATTCTGGCTGAGTTGCCGTCAAAGGGTAAAATTTATTTCCCCAAAATGAACTTTTTAGTGTTTTGTATTGAGACATTATTCTTGTTCAAAAAATACACGAGCAAAATTTTCCTTTTCAAGAGACTGGATTTTTTATAAGTAATCCTGGCATAATTTTTTTATCGCTTAATATCTTGAATTATGACTTTTTTCTAGATTTGTGTGGAGAATGCAACTAATATCAACTCAAATAAGACTTTATTATTAAAAGTATGTCTTAATCACTTGCTTCATTCCAGATTTGATCTGCTTGTATAAACATAAAGAGGAGTTTTGGGGTTAGAAAGTGTAAATTGGACAAAATGAACGGCAAAAAAATGCTAACTTGATTAATAAAAAAAAAAAAAAAACTAATTTCTGTTGGGTTTTCAAATCATCATCTTGTACAATATAAATTAGGAACTAGGAGAAAAAAATTCTTATCAGTAGTGGTATGTTTTTGTCATCAATGGACATGAACATATTACGGGATATGGAGATGCCACTGTCCAGTTGAATCACCTTTATTTTTTCAGGGCATTTTTATTTTTGTCAATTTTGTGTCCTTTTCCTGAAAAAAAGAATAGTTTACCTTTATTTACAAAGACAATCAAATAAAACACCCCTGTTACCCCTTGATTTGGGGGGTGAAACAACAGAGAGGAGTCTGTGTTTCTGAATATATGGTGTTTCAGTTCTATCATTGAGCCATCTGTCCACCCAGTGTACACCCTCTACACACCCTGAGTACACCACATGTACACCCCATACAGTCGAAGCTTGATTAACTTTCATTTTCAAAAGTCTTTACCCAACATTCCCAAATTCACTTTCAGTCTTGCCCCTCTAACATTCATATATGTCATTTATTTGCTTTCAGTCTCCTTCTTCTGCTCTTTTTGACCGTCAGTCTAAGAACAGGCTGATAAAACTGTACATATTTGATACTGTCTTCTCAACATCAAGGAAACATTTGATTGTTACTGTACCTGCACATTATTCAGCCGCTGTATGAAATTTACCTTTTTCTGAATCTACTCTCCTCTCTTGCCCTTAAAAGTTAAGATGTAACACAAATGTTGTTCAAGAATGTCAGTATTTGTGTATCAGATTCATGATGCTGCTGTCGATCTGCTCTGTCTCCTCAGGTACGGCTGCTGTAGCTGTGGCTGGACTCCTGGCTGCTCTTCGCATCACCAAGAGCAAAATGTGCGATCACACCGTCGTGTTCCAGGGTGCAGGAGAAGTAAGTGAAGCTCAGAGGCCGAATAGTCTGGTTACATGAGCCAAACGGTCTGAATGGTAAACCAATCACAGGTTTTTCCAGACTTTTCCTGAGTCCAAAACTAAGATATTCATTCCCTGGTGAGTTATTGAGAAGCTGTTTGAGAACTAACAGCTAACCAGGGGTTTAGTCTCCTCTGACCCTTCATTTCCTGTAATGAAGACCTTATCATACTTAAACATAATCATTATTTATGACAGGATCAGGTCTTTCTGTTCTTTATTTGACTCAGTAAGATGTTTTAGTGCAGCTCCTCTCTCATCCCTCTCCTCTCTCTCTCTCTCTCTCTCTCTCTCTGTCTCTCTCTCTCTCTCAGGCAGCCATGGGGATTGCAGAGCTGATCAGCATGGCCATGGAGAAAGAAGGACTCCCCAAGGAAGAATGTTTGAAAAAGATCTGGATGGTCGATTCCAAAGGCCTCATAGTCAAGGTGTCCTGATAAACAAACATGAATACACCGGTCCAACAGAGATAATCATAAAAATCAACACATACGGAGTGATTTTATTCCTGCTTTAGGGTTTTTCCTGATTGGTTTGACTTCAGAGTGTTTCTCCAATCAGGACTAATCCTCTGCCACGGTTTGTTAATCCATCTGACAGAGGTCAGACCTTGGAATCACTGCAGAAAACTCCTCAACATCAGCATCTGTTACACATCTGTTTCGTCCACCACGTCCATGTTATTCATCCCCCATCTCTCATTCTTCCTCTTCACTGTCTTCACCTCAGACCTTTCCTACAGCTTCTCCCACTCTTTCTCTTTCTTCCATCCCACCTCCTCTTTTCCCTCCAGGACCAAAAAAAACCTTGAAGAAAACACTTTTATTCCACTGCTGAGCTCTTAACTAAGATCTTTTAAAGCTGTACACTGATGAGATTGGCGTTCTCCTCACACTCCGTCTTTGACTCCCAAGGGTCGGGCCCACCTGACTCATGAGAAGGAGAGGTTTGCTCATGAGCACCCAGAGATGAACAGTCTGGAGGATGTGGTTCGGGAGCTGAAACCCACGGCTATAATCGGTAAATCAGAAAACTTTTGTTTGTTTTTCAAGACATCTGCTCTGCTATTTATCCAATATGTGTTTCACAGAGTGTCAGATGTTGGATAGATAACCCTGAAGATAGGGACAGATGAAACTTTTTGTGCCATGAAAGGGAAACTGAGGTTGAATTTAATATCCTGAAGATGAACCAGATAAAATCCAATGAGAGATAGAGATGTTAGGACACAGGTGAAGAATGACCCCAATTCCAATAGAGGTGGGACGAAACAGGATACAATAATTTGACAATCCTCTTTAACATACGTTCAGTTGAATGCACAACAAAGACAAATTATTTATTGTTTAAACAGGTTAACTTTATTGTTTGGGTTTTTTTTGCCAACCTTTACTAATTTTAAACTTGATGCCGAAACATGTTCCTAAAAAGCTGGGACAAGGGCATGTTTACATCACCTTTCCTTTAACAACACTCAATAAGCATTTGGGAACCAAGGACACTAATTGTTGAAGCTTTGCAGGTGGAATTCTTTCCCGTTGATGTACAACTTCAGTTGTTCAACAGTCCGGGGTCTCTGTTATCGAATTTTGTGCTTCATAATGTTCCACACATTCACAATGGGAGACAGGTCTGGACTGCAGGCAGACCAGTCTGGTAGCTGCACCCTTTTACTACAAAGCCACGCTGTTGTGGCACTTGCAGAATGTGTCTTGGTTTCATTGTCTTGCTGAAATAATCAGGGACGTCCCTGAAAGAGACATTGCTTGGAGGTGCCTTCCCACATTTGAAAGTTACCTATGATGCTACGGGCACTAAAACGCCCCCATATCGTCACAGATACTGGCTTTTGAACCTTGCACTGAGAACAATCCAGAATGTCCTTTTCCTCTTTTGCCCAGAGGACACAACATCCATTTTTTCCAGAAACAGTTTGAAATGTGGACTCATCAGACCACAGCAGACTTTTCCACTTTTCCTCAGTCCATTTTAAATGAGCTCCGCCCAGAGAAGGCGGCAGTGTTTCTGTCTGTTGTTGATGTATGGCTTTGTCTTTGCATGGTAGAGTTTGAACTGTCACTTGTAGATGTAGTGATGAACTGTATTAACTGACAATGGTTTTCTGAAGTGTTCCTGAGCCCACGTGCTAATATCTTTTACATAATGATGTCGGTTTTTAATGCAGTGCTGCCTGAGGGGTCAGAGGTCGTGGACGTTCAATTTTGGTTTTGGGTCTCTTGGTACTTTCATGCAGAGATTTCTCCAGATTCTCTTAATCTTTTAAAGATATCATGGACTGTAGATGATGAAATCCATAAATTGTTTTTAATTTATGTTTTACACAATGTCCTAACTGCATTGGAATTGAGGTTGTGTATTTATTACCTGTCTGTGATTCTCTCTCAGGTGTGGCAGCTGTTGCCGGAGCTTTCACTGAACAGATCATCAGAGACATGGCTTCCTTCAATGAACGTCCAATTATCTTTGCCCTCAGTAACCCAACCAGCAAAGCAGAGTGTACGGCTGAGCAGTGCTACACACTCACAGAGGTGATCACTCAGGACATCCTTCACCACGAACATTGTTTTCACCAACAGTTCAAGAAATTAAAGAAATTAGATGAGCCTAACTAATATTTAGTACTTGATAATTCTGAAATCTTGCTGTGGTCATCCCCGGCTAACAGCAAGTCATTCTGGGTAACAATGACATAGTCAAATACTTCATCCCAGGTTCACATAATATGACTCAGCCATGCTTTTTTTTAAGTTGAGGATAGAATAACGACCCTTTCACCTTTACTGTCAAAACATTTAAGATATTTTCCCATCTTTTTTTGCTATTGAATAAAGTGTAATGAACAGGAACTGATGAAGCCATTTCAGTATAACTGTCCAAATTTGTTGCATAAATTGTGATGAAAATGTAGTTTTCTAAGCAGTAACTGTCTGTTGAGCTCTTGCTGTCGTTATCTATTAACTTTTAAACACCAATAATTATTGACAAATCAATGTCAGAAGCTTTTTTCTATTACCCAGGAAGGACATTGTTTCATGCAAGAAATCATGTGATTTTCCTGAAAATGTTCATTAAATTTCAAAACCAAATCCCTTTTTTTGACTTGTATACAGAATACTGAAAGAGATGGAAAGTGACTTGAGAGGCATTTTTTTGCCAATTTGATTTTTTTTTCCAATTTTCAAATCCTTATTAGTCTTTGGCCCATATACATGTTTATAGCTCACCTGTAACACATGTTTCTGCAGGGGCGGGGTATTTTTGCCAGTGGTAGCCCATTTGACCCCGTCACTCTGCCTGATGGGAGGACGCTCCACCCCGGCCAGGGAAACAACGCCTACATCTTTCCTGGGGTGGGCCTGGGTGTCATCGCCTGCGCCATTCGACACATTTCAGAGGACGTCTTTCTCACTGCAGCAGAGGTGACACTCCAACATACACACTTTATTTACATCCTTTACAAATCTCTGTTACACTTATTATTTGACTGAGAAATTGTGGTATCGAAGATGTGTTATTGACTCTGGACCCCAAATAACAGAAAATAAGGTCCTGATGAGGCTTTATGTACTAAATATACTCAGCCTTTAATATTCACTTTATAGCCCACACTGCTTAAGACAAATAGAAGCTCATCATGAGTTTTATGAATAAAACTTGTAGTTTGGATAATAGTACTTGAACATATACAGCAAAAAGAAATACCTTCCTCTTAGAGTTGGCCAGGATGAATACATTTGAAAATTAGGTGAAGTTTTTACTCAAGCAAACTGCTGAAACAACATTTTCTTTTGTCAGTGTCTGTGTCGCCCTCACCACCTTGTAGACCCCCTCCCTCACCTTTTTTGTTGATGGTTTTTTGTTTTACTTGGGACGTTTCTGGGCGGGAGCAGGAGTTGTCATGGGTGGTGACCAGCCAATCACAGCGCGCTCAGTGCTCAAATGACTTTGTGTGTTGCTGATAACAAGTGGGAGAAGCTATCCCAAGTGGCTATAATAGCGGCCACAACAGAGAAAGAATGATACTATATTTGCAGTGTATCTCATTTACCTGCTGGAAGTCGGGTGTACAGCTCTTGAGTTTCTCACAGGTGATGCTACAGGGCTGTTTTTTTTTAACAGTCTATAGTGTGTTTACGACTCTTAGCCATGCTATTAGCTATGGTCGTAGGCAGTGAGCATGTGCAGCCGCTGACACTGAGCCACAGAGGAGGAGGAGGAGGAGCCCAGTTTGGATGTTGTGTGTAAACAAATAAACCAAACATATCAAAAATAGAAAGCAACAAAAACATCTCATCATACTTTCTCAATTGTGTTACTTTTACACAATTGGAGGTCATGCTCTGGGGTAAGTGAAACATGAAATTAAAAACTTGAGTTTTTTTCTTTTTTCTTTTGAGATTTGATGCCTTGATTCTTCTCAATTTTGCCACGTTTGTAAATTCACCCAGTTTTCCAACCTTTTTTATGTAATTTTAAAACACATCCTTTCCACTTAAATTTGTTCCTATGTCTGCTGTTGTTGAAAATTTTGACCAGCATTATCAGACTCATGTTATGCATGTTGTTACAAAGATGTATTTTCTTTATGGTGATATGTGGTGTGTGTATTCTTTCTTCTCAGGCTCTTGCTGGCCTGGTGACAGAGAAGGACCTGGATGAAGGCAGACTGTACCCTCCTCTCACTTCTATTGGGGATGTATCTCGCAAACTGGCAGTCAAGGTGAGAGCTTAAGTGTCATGTTAGTGTCATGTTTGTCTGACTTCACACTGCACAAACTCAAGTCTAAGCAAGTTTTTATGTCTTATAAAAAACAATAATTGTCCTCCGAGACTTAATATGAGCTGTACTCACCTGGCGAGACCAGAAAAATGTTTAACCCACGTATTGACCTCATGTTTACTCTGTAGTGTCAGTTCCAAACATATTTACATACCTAACAGTTATTTTGTAATATATGGTATGATAGTCTTTAATTACATAAAAGTAAAGTAGAAAAAAAGCAGAAATTTTGAAGTTTTTTCAAAAAGGTTGTTATCAGAGGTACATATGTGGATGTGTTATCACAGACAGGTACACTATGAAAAAAGATTCACTGTTAAAAAATAGGTCAAGAAGGTCAAATTTAACCATTGTATGTCAGGGGAGATTCTGTTTTGCTGCCCTGACTCTGGTGAGGTGATCATCAGAGAGCAGGACCAGGTGTGTGTGTGCGGTGTGTGTGTGTGTTTGCCTGATTGCCCTGATTTGGTGCAGCTGGGGGAAGCTTACATATACCCCTCAGCTCCAGCTCTCAGTGCTGACTCATTGACTCACCTTCAGAGCCAGTGAGAGGCTGCTTCTTCTTCTAGGTTCTTCTAGAGTTTCTAGTGTTCCTGAGTCTTTCAGAGATTCTCAGTGATTCTTGTATATCCAAGCACTTAGCTCATTCCCTGCGCCTGGCTTGAAAATAAAAGAAGCTCCTACCCTGTTTTGGTCGTCTCTGGGCAGTTTCTAGCCCAGCTCCTTCTGTTAACCTTCTGCTGGCCACCTTGAGCATTTTCTTCCTCAGGAGGGTATCCTGCTTTGTTTCTGTTCAGCTACTTGGCAGTGGTGGTTTTGTTTCTTATTTTCCCTTTGTCCCATCCCTGTGATCCTAGTGATCTTCGTGGTTATCCTTTGGTATAGCTTTCAGAACCCCCCTTTCTTAGTGGTCTGCTATTGTGTCCTATTTCCCCCCTTCCCTGACATTGTAATACAGTTCACTTGCTGACCTCAATTATTTTAGTATGATTTAGACAGTGGTGGAAAGAATACTGAAAATCTGTACTCAAGTACAAGTACTGTTACATTGCTAAAATATTACTCAATAACAAGTAAAAGTACTGGTGTTAAAAAAAGACTCAAGTAAAAGTGCAGAGTATTCGTCAAAAAAACTACTCAGATTATTAGTTACTTTTAACTGGTCATGTCACTGTCACCTCTCCAGATAGGGCTCTAAATTTTGTGTTTTGCTTTACCAATAGTTAAAATGCTAACAATAATCATTAATAACTGATAAGATAGAAAACAAGTGTTTTTCATTTTTATTGGTTGGTGTTTTTTTTGTCTTTTTCTCATTTTAAGTTTTTATTTCCTTATTCAGCAAAGGTCTCAGGAATACAAAAAAACAAAATTAGATGAGGTGCAGTTGCTGCCACAACTATTGATAGAATATCCATAAATACATTTTTAACTGGTTAAATTCTTAACACAAAATCAATCAGCGATCAATCATTGACATCCATTAACATTTTTTTGTTTTGTTTTGTTTTTCATCCATATGTCCTGGTTTTCATTGGCTTGTTTGCTACCAAATCACCTTACTGGCTACAAAAAAGCAGATAAAAGGTCTAGATGTTGATGAAAATTGTACTCAGTACTCAGCTTAGATTTTAAAAGTAACTAAGTAGATTACATGGCATAATGATTACTTAAATACAAGTAAAAGTATAGACTTGAAAATCTACTCTTTAAAGTGCCTGAATTGATCATAAAGGGTTATAAAAGGGTGATGGGGTGAGAATAATTTGCTTGTTTCATTTCTTGAAATAAGCAATGTCTCAATTCAAGAAACAAAACAAGCAAAATTTCCAAACAATTCAAGTATCACCTATTGATATTTTGAAATCAGACATTTTTCTGAGCCTGTCAGTTGAGTGTGATTTATCATTAGAACAAAGACATGAGTTCAGACCAGTGTGGGCCTGTGAAACAACAGGAGCTCTTATTTTGAAAACCTTTGTGTTACAGATCGTGGAGTACGCTTATGAGCAAAACATGGCCTCTCTCCGCCCTGAGCCGTCGGACAAAGAAGCTCACGTGAACTCTCTCACCTACAGCACTGAGTACGATGAGTTTGTTGTTGACTCGTACCGTTGGCCAGAGGCCAGTATGACGGTGCAGTCCTGTAAACTTTAATGCACTTTCCAGACCGAGACGAGGGGGTAGTTCACCACTGACATGCAATATCATCACAAATATGATGTTGGGGTATAAAAGAGGCTGTGTGTGGAATTTTCTCATTGATATATTACTGTGAAATTAATGGTGACAGCACATGTAGAGGTTTTAGATCAAATTTACAGTAGTGAAACAAATGGTTATCAAAATATATGTTTAAGAACAAGTAGAACTATGAGTTTAAAAGAAGATGTGTAACATTGCACTGATGGCTGTATCTCCTACATTTTATGGTAATGTATACTGGGAAAGTCCTTCACAGGTTACTTTTAATTGTACTGTAATGGGCAGTTATTTATGACTGTGTCAGCTTTATTCCAGACTCTTTGGTAAATTAAAACAAGTTTTAAATGTTTCTCGTGTCTGAGTTTTTCATTTGCACAAAAAAGAAAAGAGGAGAAAGAAACCAAGTCAGGATGGGAAACTTATGATAGGTAATGTTCTTTGCATGCAGAACTTCAGAGAAGGTGTCTTAATCATATGTCAATCCTTTATTTTAATGAGAGTAAAGTGACAATTCAAAGCCATGTTGCCCTAAAGCTTCATCGTGCAGCTCTGGCTCCCTTCTGAGGCAAACATACGTCATTACAATCTACTGAACAGTTCATCAGACTGGCTTCATCTATTCACTCTGTTTGCAGAAGTGTTTTCTTTGTCAGTTAACTTCTGTGAGTACATATCAACAGAAACATAACCTTGTCATACTATATCAGCCCACAGCATCATGGAAAATGGTTATTTCTAGGGATATTTTTAAAGAAACCTATCTTCTACACTCAGAATAAGTCATCTATTGAGTCTCAGTGGCTCACAAACTAGTATTTCACACAAATGCATAAAGTGAGTTGTGTCTGCATACTGTTCACTTAGTAAACAACATGTAAACTATACTAGTTCATGTTCTGACACAGTGTTGAATCACTTACACTGGGGATGATTTCACATTAATTAATTAATCAACCATTAATCAGACAGTTATTCCCTGAGGCCTTTTCTCGCCTGCTGCTCATTCTGGTTTACAATCAAATCAGACAAAGCAGATCAGTCAGCATTGGTTCAATGTGTAGTATTCTTCCTTAGGCAGGATTTTCAGAGACAAGCATGTTTTCCTGACTTTTCTTTGCCTCAGCCTGCCCTTTAACTTATCCTGCGGCAACCAGCACTGTAACATGACGATCAATATGTCTCGATGCCAGGGGCGTCATGTTTTCAGCCGTCTAGGACTTTAATCATGTGTCAGAACTTAACCCATAAACAGGGACATCATGGTGATGTTGTAAAATGAAAGGGATCCTGTTTTCCCCCTGATTTCTCCCTGCGGGAAAAAAAAAAAAGTTTTCCCCAAAGTTTTTTTTAGATCCAGTTTTGAGAAAATATGCCAGGGACAAAAGGTTTCAGAACATTACTTTTTTTTTTTTGAGAAACCACGCTTGAGGCAATCCTAGGGACCTGACCAGGACATCTTGGGGTCTTTTAGCCCTGAGGTTACGACTTTTGGAGCTTTGTCCCCTGACAAAGGCTGACAAAAGGCCAGTTTTGCTCGACCAAAACATAAAGTTACAAATTACTTTTTCAATTTTTCCACCAAGTGACTCCTAATCCATCAGTAAAGTAGGTTTTTCATTGAGCTTCAGATTTTACCAAATTGTATTTCTGGACTATATTTGAACTTCACAATTCAAGATTCAAGATTCACTTTATTTGCTATTGCACATGTTTCAGAGCAACGGAATTTACCTTTACATCCTGTCCAAGAAACATAAAAAAAGACAGACATGTAACCGGGGGGAGGACAGAAGCAGGAGAACTATTGGGTCACCAGCATGTGCAGCATCCTGTTTCATTAGAAGGAAAAGAGTACAAGAGGAAGGAGGAGGGGGAAAAAAGCAAATACCAGACTAGGCCCCTAGGGGTAGGGGCACAGTTTGGGATTAGGAAAAAACACCTCTGTACATAAAGAGCATAAAAAACATTACAACAATAAAAACTTGAAGACTTGCACATGTGGGAGAGGGAAAAAAGGTCAGGGGTGGGGGGTGTCATGGCACAGCCTCCACCTCTGCAATCTACACCATAACGGAGGAGGGGTTTCGGGGCCGAACAGGCGTTTGACATTCTGGGGGGGTGTACTTCTCTTGTTTTATCATTTCAAACATGACATTTAGACAAGTCAGTATGTGGATATGCACTTTTTATAACATCAAATTAAAGGTTTACATTTCCTAAAAATTAAATCTCTTCATGCTTTGGGACACTTCATGCTAATTCCACACTGACCAGCAGGGGATACATGTAGCACTACCAGTACCTGTGACTCAGTACCAGTGCTGTTTTTCTAACCCTGGTTTCCTGTAGATCTGTGTATCATTCCTGTGTTAGTTCCTCTCTCAGTCTTTGCCTCACTCCTCACCCTGCACTCCTCTGTGGCACCTTGCTGCGAACAGGCTGAGTGATTGGCAGCTGTAACCAGAATCATTTTGACCTTGTTTACAGTCTCACACTAACTGGCACCTTGCTGAGACCTTGTGGTGGGTGTCAATCAGAACAGGCCCTGAGGGAGTGTGGCCTGTGAGTCTGTCTGCCCATCCTCCCTCTTGTCCAGCTAATGGCCAAAAAGGCTCTCCCATCTGCCCACCCCCTCACTCCTATGAAAGAGGAGGGACTTGAAAAATGTTTTTACCTAAGTGCTGATCAAACACATGTGAGGGGGAATGTTCTGACTTCATTAGTGTCCTGGGCTAATTTTTCCAGTTAAGAATAGTTGGTCCAGTCACAGGCCCAGGAAGACTTTGGCTGTCTTCCAAATCACCAATTACCAAATACATGTGAAAGTAGATTGTAATCGGTATTGCATACTCTAACTACTTTAGAATGTATTATGACTGTTTTGTTGGATCTTTTTAGTCGTACACTACTCCAGATTTCTGTTTCGGAAAGTGGAGCTCATGGATTTTTTTCTAATGTTTAACTTTATCAAAAATAAAGAAAATAATGGCATTTCAGTCACTAATTTAATATATCAATCAGTGGTGAAGCAACAGGAACAATGAAATCAAACAAGTTCATAGGAAGTTAATAAAATATACAGGAAAATAAATCAAATTAAGCATGGAAAGGAAATAGTAGTTTTACATTCGTTTTTGGTCTTTTCATTATTTTCAGTGGTTCATGGAACATTTTTAATTCATTTAGAAAAACAACAAATTCAGGGAGAGATTTCAGGGTCTGGTTTTTATGAAATTTGTAAAGGTATTGAAGTTAATACAGTAAGATTACCACATTTAATTTCAATCTTACACCAAAAGTTATTGAAAATAAATCTGGAACGGACTGACTTTTTTAGAAACTTTTGTTATTTTTGTTATTTTACAGCTGGAAAGCCTGCATAGGCTGTCAGTTGAAAACTAAAGTAGATAAGTGATTTCTACAGGCTTTTATGAATTTCATAGAAGTAAACACCTCTTTCATGATATGAAGTGAGTAGACTTCTTTCATTTCACGTCACTTCTATCTCACAGACTGTCAAACATTTTTGTTGTCGTTCTGTAGTTGTGCTGATTTATTCCAGTAGGTGTCAATAATTCAGCTAAACCTGAGTGCCCCTGAATGGACAAACAGCATCAGCGCCGTGCATTGTGGGAAACAGTATTTCAGGTTGATTGGTCCGTTGCATACTGAGAATTTTTCCTGAATCAGTAGGATACCTGAGAATTTTCACAAGTTTCACAAGTTTTCGCATTCTGACTACTACATACTGAAATTCTGCCCAATCAGCAGTCAGCACTGCTAGTGAAGTGGATGGTCTGGAAAACAGCCTTCATCCAGGGGTTATTAGGGGTGTTCTGAGAGTCTGGTGAAGCCATCAGTTAGCAGTAATGATGTAGACATCAGTGAACAACAATGTTGAACAACAATGTTGAACAGAAAATAATTCCCCTTCAGACTAGTAAGAGACCTCCACTGACAGGTTTGCTGTATTTATGCACATAAACTGTTGGTTTGATCATTGCAAAGTTTTATGTAGAAAGTTTTGTAAAAAAAAGAGGACACACTTCTTGATACCTTTCTTTACTGTGACAGAGCTACAGAGGTCAGGACACCCAGACTGGAATGGTTTTTTAAGTGTCTGAAATTCATGCAGTGGTTCTCTGGTGCCCCCTAGGGGCCAAGCTCTGTCATTCCAACTCTGCAACTGATTAAAAAGAAAAAAAAAGAGCTGACGAGTTCCATGCAATGAATTTGATAGGACACAAGAAATCCATTGTAAGACTGGAGCAGCATTTACTATAAATGATCTGTTAGTCCCATTTTTTTTAAAGCTAATAAAGCCATGAAGTACAGGAATTCGGTACCTTTAAAAGAAAGAGTCATAAGTTTTAGCGAGCACATTTATAAAACACCCACACATCTCTGACCAACAGTCGGAGCAATCTGGATTCAGTTCCTTGCTCAAGGGCACTCTGGCATTTGACTGCAGCAGCCAGGATTAGCCCTGAGCACAACAGTGT
The DNA here is from genome assembly GCA_008086565.1 of Thalassoma bifasciatum. NCBI lineage: Eukaryota > Metazoa > Chordata > Actinopteri > Labriformes > Labridae > Thalassoma > Thalassoma bifasciatum. The sequence continues at coordinate 81,196 of RPOG01000375.1, forward strand.
GCTGAGTCATTTAAATAAATATATAAATAATAAAGTATAAAGCTAATAAAGTTCCCAGGAGTCCATTCAACAAATTCAAAATTTATACTAACACGCTTTGATATTACAGAGGATTTTTTTCAGTATTTTATCATGAAACGGTAGTTAAATGCTGTTTATTCTAATGTTACTGTAGCTTTTGCAAACATTATTTGTGATATCACAGGGGCTTTTGATTAATACATTTAACTGCAAAAAAATACTGTTAAAAACTGTGAAATCCTGGTAATTTTTAGCAGTGCTCCTTTGACACACTTCCATACACACACCACAAACCATGTTCCATAGAAAATGCAGCAGGTCCATCAGGCTGTTTTATGATCCAACAGAGCATCCATACTCAGTGTTGTCTCATTTAAACTGAGGATGATTTTACATTAATTAATCAATCACAGGCCAGACAGTCGATACCACCGGCCTTTTCTGGCCTGCTGCCCATCCTGGTCAGAAATCAATCCAAAAGCAGTCAGACCAGTCAGGATTCAGTGTTTAGCGTCTCGCCTCAGGGATGAAACATTTGTTTTTCTCACTTTCCAGGCTTCACCCTCCCCCTCACACACTCTGACAGGATGACACATATGTCTAGATGTTAATGTCATCTAAACACGCACCAAATATACTACAATGTTTTCAAAAGACTTGGCTTTGTTGCGCAGAGAGTACACGCCAAGATCTGATATCGATATTGACCTGCTAAACTGATGTGACAGTAAGTTGAGTGATCTTTCGTCTTGTCACTGTTGAAAGAGTACTTTTTTAAATTAGTTTTTTAAAACTGAAATTCAGTAATCTGCTCCTCATGTTAAGTCAACAATGCCTGTTTACTCATGAAGTTTAGTGTTGCCTCAGATGGGTTACTCCTCCCCAATTTTTTTCTTAAACTGTTTATATAACAGGTAAAAATACCAATTCTAATGAAGTTGGGACATTTAAATAAAAACAGAACACAATGATTTGTAAATTCTCTTTAACCAATATTCAATTGAGTTAACCATAAACTGATAATGTTTTTTTGTGCAAATATTTGCTTATTTTGAAATTGATTCCTGCAACACATTTCAAAAAAGCAACAAAAGTGACAGAACAAACAAATGCTCAATCAAAGAACACCTGTTTGGAAAATTCCACAGGTGAACAGGTTGATTGGAAACAGGTGAGAGTCATGATTGGGTATAAAAGGAGCATCCCCGAAAGGCTCAGTCATTCACAAGCAAAGATGGGGGTCAGGTTCACCACTTTGTCAACAACTGCCTGAAAACACAGTCCAGCAGTTTAAGACTCAGATCACGTTTAACTCAGATTATTAAAAAGTATTTTCCGGAAGTAGCAGAGCCACCCTGCAGAACAACTCACTAGTTTCAGATCCTCTTGCTCCACAGTGGATGGACGCTGCTGAATGGAAGCTGATTTGTTGGGTCGATATTGCACCAATCCCCCCCCCTTATGTGGCACCTTGCTGGTCACAGGCCGGCCCAGTGATTGACAGCTGTTACCCAACATCACTTTGACCTGGTTTGCAGCCTCTCACATTAAATGGCACCTTGCTTAGACCTTGTGGTCAGTGTCAGTCAGTTTCGCCCTGAAGGGATGGTCGCCTGTGACTCTGTTTACCCATCATCCCTGTCGCCTGTCTGGCATGAAGCCCAAAAACACTTTCCCATCTGCTCGACCACCACCACACGCTCGGCTTGTCCTGCCTGATATCATGTGTGTCCATAAACACACATGATATCAGAAAATAAAAACAGCACCATGTTTCTTCTGATTTAACTCCCTATAGTTGAGCCATCAATCTAATCTGCAACCAGAAATATATATCTACAATTATAGTGTATCTTTTAAATATTTGCACATACACTGGTAAACTCCTGTTATATCTCTGACTTTTACACTTACTTGAACACTTGGATCTCTTATATGTGACCAGAAGAGGGCACTCTAACATATTATTTAAGAGGGCATGCAAAATAAAGGCCTTGAAAATCACTGCATGGTGCAACATTTTGATAATGCACATCTGTCTTTTTTTACATCCACATTTTCTGCTGTTGTCACCTTCTCTTGTAAGCTGTGCAACCTGAGATCCAAATTATTAAATTTATTCACATCCATGACCTGGGAAACACAGTACTCATGATACTACTACTACTTATAATAATAATAATAATAGTAATAATAGTAATAATAATAATAATAATAATAATTATTATTATTATTATTATTATTATTATTATTATAATGATGATGATGATGATGATGATAATAATAATAATAATACATTTTATTTAAAAAGTGCTTTCCAGAATTCAGAGATGCTGCACAAGGTAGAAGGATTATAGTGCAGATAAATAAAACTATGCAATAAAACAGTGAAATAACACTGAAAAGATTACAAAACCAATAAACATTTTAAAAATAAGGTCAAATATTGTATGTTAAGAGCAAGATTTAGATGTTTGATATGTAGTTTATCACTGGTTGATATAAAAATAATGGAGAATTAAAAATTAAAAGCAGAGCAGAGGTGTATTCTGAATTTGGTCTCAAGTGGTTGGATCAGCGGTGTCACAAATTTGTTTTTGAAGTGAGTTTGAAAGGGAGGGGGCAAGAGAAGACTCCATCACTCCCAGATTTGGTGCTTCAGGACAGTGAGGAGGGTTTGAATCTGAGGGGTGGGGGGTACAGGAAAAGGTGCAGAGGTGGAGCATGTCTCTTGGTTATAGAGAGCTTTGTAGGCGAGTGGAAGGATTTTGAATATGATGTGATACAGGACAGGAATTATAGATGGAGGCAGATGTTCAGGCTCCACTTCTGTGACTAAAATACTGCTATCAATTTTGAGGAGATGGTGGATAAATTGGACAAAACTTTCACAGATAAATTTTCTATTCAGGAAAACTTATCATTTTTTCCCCTGTAATGTTTAATGGTAGTCTGCTTTCCACCTTATTTTAGAGGTGACACCAGTTTTATATCACAATTTTCTGGTGACCTCAAAGACATTTTCTCTCTAGAGTTAATGTCTCAGCAATAGTTTATGGCTTCATTGCTCTAACACTGACACAGCTCACCTCTAAGGACGCTTTCAGTGTTCGCACAATAACTGTCATAACCAGTGGTGTGCACAGATTTTTTGAGGGTCAGGGGCAAAAGAAAGAAAAGGTAAATACAGCACGCATTTGGCTTCCAAAAGGACACTTTAGCACACATTTTGGCTACTGGCAAGGTAGTGTGTCATGTTTTTATCAGTCAAAGGGGCAGATGAGTGTAGTTTGCCAACTTCAGCTTCTGTTTTGGCTCCCAAGGTAGTTTGGTGTGCATTTTTCATCCACTGTCCCCCCTGCCCCCCACTGTGAACACCACTAGTTTCAAATGTGATTTTCTTTATCAGTGGGGAAAAAGGACAATTTTTTTCTTGTTTGAACTCTAAAATTTCAAGTTTTCTTGAAAATGTAGTTTTTTAATTTCTTAATGTGACACAAGACGCTGTCGTCGTGTCTTAGTTCCTCTTGAAACTGTCTCTTTGAGGCCAGGTGGGCTACATTTGTTCTCTGTTTTTCCTCCTGACTGAAAGTTTGTGTTTATTCAGGTTAGAGGGAGTAACTGTGTACAGTCACATGATTGTGGCCGATCAAGATACACCAGCTCAGATAGTTTTTTTATTTTTTTTATTTTAACTAGACTGATATTTGAGAAAGTGACTAGTGACTATTTTTCCAACTGTAGAAAGAATAATACTGAGTTCAGTCATTTTACTTTAATTAATCACTAGACATTTCAGGCGACCCCACATTGGGTCCCGAACTTCAGGTTGAAAAACACGAAGTTCAACGGCAGAGACAGTGAAGAAAAGAACAATATTTGGACGCCTTTATTTAACATTGCTCCCTTTTTTATTGAAAAAAGAGGTTTTATTTAAGTAACATGATAACACGTTCAGTCTTTTACAGTTTATTCATGTTTGTGTAACACCTCGATGACCTTTCTCTTCTGTTCCATGTTCTCTCTGCATTTTTCTTAAACACAGTTTTAAATATAAGTATGAGCCTAAATTAAACACTCATCGTCTCAGAGTAAATATTTCACTGTTTCCTTCAAACCACAAGTAATCTGAAAAATTCAAAGGATTCAACTTCATCTTAGAAATCGCAAAAGATAAAAGAGATTTTGAAGGCACTTTTTTGTATAGAAGGAGAACCTTGAAGTCTCTGTAAGAAGTGCATAAAAACTTTGAAGACTCACAGAGCCATAGGCCTTGGCAAATGTGAAAATATACTGTATCTGAATCGGAGAGAGCCTGAACTGTTTGATTTTTAGTGTTTTTCTCTGTTTAAGCTGTTTACTCGTACAGTCTTACATCAGCTCCTTGAACTGTAAAGCAGCTCTGTAGTCTCCTGGACTGCAGCTCCATTTCAATGAATTCATCCAGACCCACACATGCTGCTTTGTTCTCACTCACAAAGGCCAATAAGTATCTCTGCTGAAGGTGGCTGCATGAAGTGTTAAAACAAATCGATCGCAGTACACGGTGCAACCAGTAAACATGAATAGAACTCAACCAATCATGAAACTTTTCTACGACCTTTACGCATAAACATATTCACGCTGGTTGGCTGAAGGCTGTGGAGAGAGAAAAACCATAAATGAAACCCTGACAGACTGAACCTGCCTTGCATGGATTGTTCCTACAGTTTAACTTCTCTTTTGTGTGCTGAATGGATGCGTTCCTCAAAAATAAATCAAAGTTTCCCTGCAATCACTGACAGACTGTGGGATGAAAAGAAAAGATGGAAATCTCATTTTGCCTGTGAAACACGTTTGTGGTGTATGGAAACTGCACAGAAGTAGAGCGCAGACATGTTGAAGTAGAGATTACAATGCACAGATCAGGGATATCCAAACTTTTTTCAAAAAGTGCCGTATTTGGTACTGTGAAAATAACCAAGGGCAGAAAAAATACCTATATTTAGTCAAACAGTCTTACACTATAATTTTAGATGGTAGACAAAATCCAACCTGGGAAAATACAGTACAGGCCAAAAGTTTGGACACACTTTCTCATTCAATGCATTTTCTTTATTTTCATGACTATTTAAATTGTAGATTCTAACTGAAGGTATCAAAACTATGAATGAACACATGTGGAGTTATGTACTTAACAAAAAAGGGGAAATAACTGAAAACATGTTTTATATTCTAGTTTCTTCAAAATAACCACCCTTTACTCTGATTACTGCTTTGTATACTTTTGGCATTTTTCAAGAGGTCGTCACCTGAAATGGTTTTCTCTTCACAGCTGTGTCTTATCAGGGTTAATTCGTGGAATTTTTTGCTTTATTATTGGGGTTGGGACCATCAGTTGTGTTGTGCAGAAGTCAGGTTAATACACAGCTGACAGCCCTATTGGACAACTGTTAAAATTCATATTATGGCAAGAACCAAACAGCTAACTAAAGAAAAACAAGTGGCTATCATTACTTTAAGAAATGAAGGTCAGTCAGTCCATTAAATAGTCATGAAAATAAAGAAAACGCAAATTAAATGAGACGGTGTGTCCAAACTTTTGGCCTGTACTGTATGACACAATTTTTCATGGCAGGATCAGGATCTGGACTTTATCATTATTGTTTTAAAGATGATCATAAAAACATTTTTAGCCCCACATCTCTAATCCTGCATGCTGAACCATTTTTAGCCCCATGAACTGTTTTCTTTTCTTCACTACTTCATAACTTAAATTCAGTCTTGTGTCCTCTTATGTTTCTTCTTTGTTTTTTTTTACTCAAAATGTGTCACAAAGCACATTTTTTCATTAGACCAAATGCAATTAAACATGTCAGCTTCAAGAGTTGTTGAGTTTTTTCAGATTGTACCGAGCTTTAGCTTTATAAAAGTTGCCCATGCACAGTCCAAATCTTTGTGAGACGTCACTAGATGTATTTAGGGTTTTTTCAAGCATCTGACAGAAACTGTAAATGTACACAATTAGAACAAGATGAAATTTGGGGGCTGTATAAAAATAGACCGCGGGCCACAATTGGCCCCCGGGCCTTAGTTTGGACAACCCTGGCATAGATATTAGGATAGAATACTGAAAGTTTGAGTTTAAAGTTGAGTCTCTGGGATCGACTCCTAAGTTTTACATGAATGCTCTAGCTTCTGTATCCAACTGAAAGTTAATCTTTTGTTGTTTTCTTCAGAATTGATACAAGGTTTGTGGCACAGGTGAGGGACTGTAACTTTACCAACTTTCAAAACACTTCTTTTTTTTCCATCAACTTTTCTTTTTAACGGTTTTTGTCTATTTCTTAATGCGTTATTGTTCAACTCCTCACTGCAGTAAACATTAAATACACTGAATAATACCTGATAAATGCTGCCTCATGGCTTTTTTTGTTCATGCTTGGAGCTTTTCTTCTCTGAGCCATTCTTCTTCTAGTTTTCTAGTGAACAGCCTTCTCTATAAGTGACTGTTTAGCTGTTTTCCAAACAAACAAATGGAAGAATCAATACATGAATAGACCACATCCTTTAATGTGACTTAAAAATTAAAGAGGGGGAATGAAACACAGAAGTGGAAAAAATACGTGCAGAGCTTCACCTGAAATAAATGAACCTGTGCAGCATTGACCTTTGACCCCTTTATAGGCTCATTTGTAGGTGTATCTAATCGAGCATATGCATCAATCATCCTGATATTACTGATTTAATCATGCATCAACTGATTACTTTTTTATTCCAATCTGCCTGCTTTCTTTTTCAGTGCCGTATATGAATAAAAATAAACAGAGAAAATCTCAATATAGTTTCTAGTGTGAGACGACACAAGTTGCAAAAACCATGTGACCTTTATTTTGTGAGCACATCCACTGCCCTGCCTGGCTGGTGGTGGACTGAATGAGGACGATTATCAAAAGCACCTCTGTTCAGCAGCGTTGTACCGCTCCTCTGAATGATTCTGTGACTAATCCAAAGAGACGTTTCTGTTTCGCAGACAGTTCGTGAGGCCTGCGCGTCGCACAGGTTTTAGCCTGAAAGGCAGTGGTGGGCGCAGGTTTCCGACAGCCTGTTGTTCCTCGGACGGGTACCACGCGCAGATACCAAGCAGGAGCGCCAACGCCTTGACAACTTTTCCATAATTAGACGAGGCCTTGCACTCAGCGTGAGGATTCTTGCGCTGAAATCCAACGTGACATGTGTGATCACGACCCAAAGTCGTGTTTAATTAATTTTTGCAGCAGCACGGGCGCACAGACATCATTCCCTGCAGCTCTCATCACTGAAAACAAGAAACAACCATGTGCTAAAATAGGCCACTTTGTGTCATTTTGAGCAAATATACCAAGGCTTGATGCACTTAAGCTTTATTTACAACAATTTAAACAAGTGACAGGTCCAGATATTTAGTTTTCGAGACAAAAATACCAATAGCTCTTTCTGAAAATTCAGGCTTGTGTAAATTTTAACCTCATTTAGTGCAGTTACACATCACGTTGCCTTTAGCACTTGAGCATGTCTTTGCTGCCCCATGAATGTCGGCACATGCTAGCCAGGCTTGTGCTTATTATTCTGCTACAAGCTCCAGATGGATCAACACATGCTGAAAATATTACAAGCAAAGACATTTGCATGTGACCTAAATCCACTCTTTTGCTCCGCCGTGCAAACAAGTCAGTGCAAAGACATTTCTGATGACCCTGGATCAGAACATTTGCACAGTACATTTCCCTTCACTGGGTATTAAAAAGGGGTTAAACAGACTCTGACTGATGAGGTCACGAGGTATGTTGGGTTGTGTTTTGAGTAGAGCTCCTGTTTTGTCTTTAGTTCTTAAGACTTTGTTTTCAGCTGATCAGCCTAAGTCTATTATTATTGTGTTATCTTTTCATAAACATTATACATGCACACATGTCAGGCAGCAAAAATAAACTGTTTTCTGTTCAAGGTCAAGAATGACTGCATTGTTTCTTTTGCCCCCTGTATGTGTTCTAATCTAATTCCTTGTTTTGTTTGCTCAATGGCTCTTATTACAGACTGAAACATATCCTCAACAAGTAGGCTTCAAGACAATGCTCACAAATGAATGGTACTGTTGAAAGGTAAGCCCACCATCACACTTGGTGCACTCAAGACCAGCGAGAGAGCACCGATAATAAAAGCCGAATACACACTGAGGCTGTCCATTGTCTGAAATCACATTTAACATGCATACACTTCACAATATTAACATGCATGTATTTGCAACAACAGCCGTGGTTATTGTTCTGTGGATCTTCATTAATTCTGTAATTGTTGCTGCCAGTGATTTACTGCCAAGTTTCATGAACATCAAAGCATTTCCATTTTTCTGAAACCAGACACAACCCATTAAGTTAACACGCATGTTGCATCTTCAGCTCCATGAGCCGTCTCATTAATCGTCGTTACGGGCGGTCGTAGCTCCTGGTTGTTCTGGGTGGAGAAAGTATGTTGTCCCTCAATGCTTGGATGTCGTGCTGAACGTATGCTCTGCGTGTGTTGCTGATTATAAACGAGGGCAGGGTGGTGTATGTGGTGGTAATGCAGCCTCCAGTGCTCTCCTTGCTCATTAATAACCAGGTCCTCTTTGATGTGGCCACACAGAGCGAGGTGGCCTCTTTTCTGCATCACTTGAGGCATGTAAATCCGCCTGATGTGTTATCTCCTTATCAGCTCAAGAGTCCACCTGAGTTTATCCACCTGACGCATAAATCAAACATCCCACAAAGACTGTACCTTTGCTGTTTTCACCAGTGTGCTCCCTAACCACTGTACATCATGTTTATCAGAGTCAAAGTTTTACAACAGAGTGTAAACATCATGGTATCTTCAGTTAGTGTCACTGGTCAGTAGTTGAATATTTCGTCCTTATTGTGAAAACACAGTTGTGCTCATAAGTTTCCATACACTGTGAAAAATAATTCTGGGGAGAAGTAAATTTAACTTAATTGAATCACTGAAATCAACAATAAAAATCCAAGTTAGTGTCTTCACATAAATATATCTCGCGCTGAAGTCAAAAGTATTTGTTCAAAATACAAGACAGTGTGAATTTTTTCGGAATATGAATAATTTAAGTTGAGGTAATCTTTTTGAGTTCACCCACACAACAAGAGAGGATCTTGTTATCTGTACTGATTCATTTGGTATTTCTGGAACCTGAAAAATTCCTTACAGTACCTTGTTACCATGAGTGAGGAGGGCACGCAGTGGACATGAGAGCCTTCTGTACATGGATGAATCACACGGATGACACAAGCTGTCTACGCTGACTGTTCATGCCGCTGTGGACTGGCTGTGGACACACTGCCTACCCTAAATGGAGTACACCTGCTGTCTATGCTTCATGGCGTAGATGGGCTACACCCAACAGTGTAGACTGGAAACCCCCACTAGCAGTACTTTGCCATGATTTACAGTTGTATACTGTCATCCAACATTTGGTACATGATGGGCAGTCACAAATGCCACTTTAGTCTTGCTTAATCTAGTTGGCAAAATTAAATTCACTTTACTTAGGTTTATTTTCATGTTAAAAAAATTGGTTTCGACAAAAGGCAATCTTGCTTGAGCAACATTAATTATGCAAGAAGTTGCCTTAACCCTCTGATGCATGAATTATAAAAGTCAGTGTCAGGATTTTTCCCTTGAGTGTTTTTATTTGAAAAAGGCATGAAAAAAAGTTTTCCAATTTTTTTTTTTCCAAATATTTGTAGCTGAGCATTCAAAATAAAACAGTGTGAACTTAATGAAAATATTTCTTTTTTTTTTGTTTGACTTCTTCCTTTTTTTTTGGTAATTTCATGAATAATCTTTTTTTAATGCTTTGCAAAACATTTTAACTCTCTTTCATCCATTTTAACACTGAATAATTTATAGTTTAAAGGTTTTTTTCACCCTCAAATGTCTGTCTATAGCTTTTTAAAAAATATATATGTTTGATTTAAAAAAAAATGAAAACATTTTTTCAGGCCCGAAGAAGAATAAAAATATCCTGACACAGACTAATATGAATTTCCACCACATGAACCTTTGAATTAAGGAGTAAATAATTTTTAAATAGGTGTCTACTGTAGTGACCACTATGCACCACAGGGTAAATTTTCTTAAGAAGTTCAATCTAAAAAATTTATCAGTGTACCCTGACATAATTTATGATTTCTTGACCATTTTTCAGAGTATAAGAACGATAATAAGAACTTTTCTTTCACCCATGGTTAGTGGTTGGGTGAGGCCGTTTATTAACAAACAACTGTGTTTACTGTTTTTAAATCACAATGACAACAGAAACTTACAAAATGACCCTGATCAAAAGCTGGCTATGTCTGCTCTGAGACACGTCTGTCATGTGTAACATAAGTGAATCCTGGTTATGTATTACTAGTTGTTACGGATGGTGCCTGGTAGTCTGCAGGTTTTCTTTGACTCCCATAGCTCCTAACGAGCCCATCATTCAGAGCACCTGTCCTCGTCACACCCAGCTGGTGCTCACCTGCCAGGCTACCTTTTAAAAGGGGTGGCTCTCCCTCATTCGGCGTGTGACACACAGACTGCCAACACCATCAGTTGGTTGATCTGTGTATGTGTGTGTGATTTTGAGAAGCTTTGTGTGTTTGTTGCGTGGGAAAGGAAGGTGTTTAAGTTTAGGAGTTTTTTTGTTTTGAGGAATTTAAACTATCAGCAGGCTGTTTTGTTTAGTTGTCTACTATTTTTGGTAGAATCAGTGGATGGAGGAAGAGTTTAAAACCTCCACTCCATCTTTTAGAACCCAGCGGCCGTTTTATGTTTGTTAATTTGAGGTGTGTGTTTTCCTTTGTTAGTTTTCTTTGGCTTGAGTCACTGTCAGTCACATTCAAGTCTTAGAGAAACGTAACACCAGTGCTCATCTACCATCTCCAATCTCACCAAGCAGATCAGTGCAGAATAATTGCTGCATGTGGGTTGGAATGAACCTCATCACAAACACCTCAACATGTGCTTTAACAGTCTAGCAACAAGCTGTTATGTTGCTCGATATTAACAATTAGCCATGGTTTACTGTTTTCAATAAAAGTGTCCAACTGCCAGTTAAAGACCTCTCTTTCCTATCTTTGACTTCTACACAGGAACTTTTACACAAAGTAAGCACAAAAAGTTAGACTGCTTTAGGGCGAAATGCTTGAGAAGACACAAGATTTATAAAGACATGTTGGCCTTGATGGAATAACAAAAGTGTTGTCTTAATAAATACTGTACAAAGATGGACTCCAGATTTTTATTCTTTGAGGAGTTTCATGAATTATATCCACACTTGTGCTTCCATGACTGCACAGTATGCTCTGGAAAGTATGACAAAAGGTTTTTCTTCGTGGGAAAACTTTTAGCACATCTGTTTCATAGGACAGGACCATGGATGAGGAGTGAGACCATCAAAAAGAAAAACTCCTACTCTCCAGCTAACTTTCAAAGCATAGGTGAACCTTTCCCGATAAAGGTTGAGGATGGGAACGTCGCACTAAAAAAGTATTTCTTACAATTTGGATGTTGTGCTGGAGTTTTGTTTGTTTCTTCTCATATTTTTCCTGTGAAGAATCATCCTTCAAGCCTTTGGTAGAAAAAAAAAAAAGATACCGAGAGAGGGACACAGAAGACATTTGACTTCACTACCCAGAGCACATGGCTCAACAATGGCAGCCGATGTGTGGGTGTCTGTGTCTATTTATTTATTTTTTCCAAAATCTGGCCATCTAGTGTGCTTCTTTGTGTTCCATACACATGACAAACATAACTCTTATAATGTCCCATCTTTACACACAGTGCACTCTAAAACAAACAATAACGTATAATGAGAAAAAGAGCCAGTGATTTATATCAGTGTCATACTTTTCATATGACAATGATAAATTCTTGAAATGTTAAATAAGCTATAATCCTAAAGAATTCAGCCTTAGGTAACTATTTTCAACTCTGAGAGACTGTTTAAAACATCATCTGCTTTGCTGGTCTCTGAAAGTCTCCTGGTCTGTGAAGAGCACCTGATCAAGCTCTCGACCTTGTGTTGAAGCTCTCTGTTTTCCTCCACTCCAAACCCAAACCTCCTCACAAACACTCAGAGGAAGGAGTTCAGGTCAGATTATTTCATGACAAAAAAGTACTCACAAAATGGAGAGAAAATTTTGTGACAAGTGAGGACATCTTTGGATGAGTGTTTGTGTATTGTTAAAGTAAAATGAAACTGTGGTTTTGTGAGTGTGGGCTTCCGCTGGCTGCACATGGGTGGATAGTTCATTATCTATTGTCAGCGGGCATAATGGTCTGGAGGCCAGGCTATACTGGCCAAACAGCTTCAAGCACAATACCTGTAAACAGTGAGTAACCTAATTGAAAACACAGTCTAGCATCAACATGTTTTCTCATAACAACAAAGCCCATCATGAATGGAGAGGTGGGTTTGAAAAAGAAAAGCTTTATCTGCTGAGGAGTGAGCTCCTAATAGAGCCTGCAACAAGTGTAGCCTCCAACATGTCTCTTTATTTCTACAGGTTCTCACACTGCAGGTGCTCTGATCAGTTTTATTTTCAGACTGGATGAAATGGGAAACATTGTTTCCACCACATTCAGATAATTGCACATCCATGGTTAGACATGGCAACAAAAATCCAGATAAGGATGATTCAGAGCATTGATTTGCTAGCTTTTAAAATGTTACGCATCAGTGCATTTAACTCTCGCTGATTAAAACCAATGTGCTTCCTTAAAAAAAGCCTCCAGCGCTTCAATCAGACATTATGGTCGTGAATGCTCTAAATGAGGCCTGTACATTCTTTATGTCGCGTACGCCAGTGAGGAGACGCCCTTCATATAGGTCATTGAGTCTGAAACCGTCCATCTCCTCCACCCACCAGGATCTTCGACAAAACGAGAGAGAGAAAGAGAGATGGATCTAAAAAAGAGCTTTGTGTTAGTCATGCTCAGCTGCACGTGGTCTAAGTAACAGTAATCCAATCAGATAAAAGACTAGTCAACATACAAGTTTTCTCGGATAGCTCAGCCGCCTCCTGCCCACCACAAATTCACTTGTTCCCTGTCAACTTGTTGCCTCCCATTATCTGAGCTCTGATGGTATGGACCTAATTCTTTTGACGCTGTTCTTTAAGTGGGTTTTGCGATTAGGCTCATATTTCTGCTTGTTTGCCCTCATGCGCAATAAAAAGCTTCAGCCATGTCGCTCATATTTCTGCTTCTGTCTGGCTTGTTTCCCTCTCACCATGTGGCTCTGACTTACTCTGATTTGTTTTTGTTTGTACAACGGGGCTGTGTTCAAAGCCTTTGGTAGGTCACTGTGATATTTTTTGGGTGATGCCAACTGACATCACAGTGTATGTACAATTTCTTATCAATAAATTTAGACAATCACAAAACAGTGAATTCAGATTTAGTAAATAAAGGGTGAGATTTTGATGTTTCTAGGGTTCAAAGGGGAAGCATAGAGTGGGTTGTTCTGCTGCACGAAACCGGACAGTCATTGGATAAATCCTGGGCTTTGTCCCACCCATCGACTGCTCAGGCTGTGTCTCAATTCAGGGTCTGATTCTTCGAAGGCTGGATTTGAAGACCGGTTATGTCACAGTGCTGCATCAAAGGCTGTCTCAATTCAGAGGCTCCTCCAAATGCAGCCAAATCTGGCCTTTTTTTTTCGGGTTTTGCGAAGAACAGGTTCGGTGGATACTTCACAGCCCCCACGTATCCCAGGGTTCATTGTGCGTCACCATGAAAATTGATGGACTCCTGGAGGAGTTCTGTTGCATATTTTCATTCCCATGCTTTTGAAAAGCTTTCCATACCATACTTAGTAGAGAAAGTTTAACAGCAATTGTACAAGTAGCACCATTTACTTACATTACAAACGTCACTTAAATCACAAGTATATTTTTTTTACCCTTTTAATGTGTTTATCATGGCCTTTTCTTTTCAGTCTTTTTTGATGTATCTTTTCTCTCTCGTTTAGGAGAGATTTTTAAATAAGTAAAAATGTAACTTGAAAGTTATTGAAAATAAGATTAGAGGGTTGAACAGATTGCTATATTGAGTTCTAAAGAAACTACAAGCTGGATTCTAAATACAGGCAGCCTACGATATATTTTCATCTATCGCTCAAGTCAGCCACTTACAGATGAATATTTTTTGATGTATTAATATTGTTGTTAGTGTCGCAAAAATCATTCAGACCCTCTTTATAAGCAAAAGTAACGATAACAGTTGAAAAAAAGTAAATAAATAAAGAGCAACTTTGACGCTTGTTTTTCTTTTTGTTTTATTAAACAAGTACATCACACACCAACACTGTTAGTGAAACACTTCCAGCGCTAGCAAATCAAAAAACGAAAAATGTTTTCTAACTTTCTGGCTCCATTTCCACTCCTGCACTCTGTTCAACTGCTGCTTAGCAACAAGGGCAGGGCTGTGTGACACAAACAGGAAACGCTCCGTAGACCAGACCGTCTCAATTCAGTTTGGTCTTTGTGGTCCATGAAGGCCACGAAGGCCGGGTCCTCCAGAGGCTGTGAAGGCTGCAGCCCCTGAATGGAGACAAAGCCTATGTTTCTCTGGGGGTCTATGGCATGATGATTGGATGATCTGTCTGAGGCGGAAACCCTTTTTGATTGACAGTGAAGTGAGCGAATCAGCGATCTTAAAGTATAAACATCCCCCGGAGCATTTTCAAAGTTTTTTTATTCCGATGTTATGAACTGATCCGGAGGCTTTACTGATTCCCAGTGACTTTGTCTTTGTTAAAAACGACAAGAAAAGGAAAGTGCAATAGAGTTTACATATAAATAAAGACACATTTATGATGTAAGCCGGGAAAAAAATGGGCTTCCTCTTCTGGAGGAATCAGCGGCCACCACTGGTTTGGCTCTGACTTGAAATTTATCTTATTTTTCTTTGTTTATTTGATGTGGACATCACAATAACATTGGACAAACCAGAGCTATTATTTGAGCATGTAAGCACAGGTGCTAATTCGCAACACTTGTCCACAGGAGGTTTTTGAAATGATAGTCATCAAAGTAGTGTAAGAAAGTAGAGAAGAAAAGAAAAGAAATCAGTGTATTATAACATTACAGAAATAATAAAAGCAGTAGATACAAATTAAATATATACATATGTTGCAAAGCAAAGGCAGTATGATAAATCAATCTTCCCATCAAAATTGTTCATGTGAGCAATGTTTTGAATTTTGCCAGTGTTTGAGTCCTTTGTTAAAAGCATTAGTCTTTCAGATCACCAAAGGCCTTTATACGTTCTGTTGCTTAGGAAGCAAACTTTATTAACTCAGTTTGTAACGTAGCTTGGTGCTCTCAGACATGTTGTGTAAAGTTAGCGAATCAGTGCTTATCCACCAAGCAGAATAAACATAACCTGGCTCTTCATTTTGATGGACTTCAAGTTTGAACAGATCACTGCAATGTGCATTGGGTTGGAATGAACATCATGACCAACAGCTTAGCAGGTATTTTAACCTTTGTTTCATTTTTTTTCAGCCTCTAGCTTGTGCTCTATCACTGTCCCTTTTAGCTTTTTTCTACTCTTCTGTTCTATTTCTATCAGTCATCCCAGCTCTAATTTCCACTAATACTACTCAATAAATCATAGAACTCATTTTCAGCAGAGAAATACATGGACCTCTCCTCTCACTGCTAAACTTTGTCAGCTGTCTTGGCATAAATCAATCTAGTCATACATATTTTGCCACTGTTTATCTTTTTTTTTTTACGTTTTGTTGATTACGATCAGTAATATATTTTGATGAGACTTTTTCAAGATCAATTAGACAGTTCTCAAAGTCCCTTTAAGGGGACATTCCTCCAAAGATTTGTGCAAATATAACCAAATTTTTCTTCAGAAATATGTAGTCTACAGTGTCCCTGGAGCTGCAAAGTAATCATGATTTTGTTCTGCCTTTCAGCTTAGGCGGGAAAATGAGATAGGCCCATGTAAAGTTCAGAGGAAAAGATGCTCATGGAGTGTGTTTTTGGTATTGTAGGATCCAAAGTTTTTTGACATTGAGCTTTAAGTCATCCAAGTTTGGAAAACTTTTTCTTTTCTTTTTCTTTTTCCTTTTCGGTCTTGTGTGTGAAAATAGTCGCTGGTATCTGCCTCATTGAGAGAAGATGGTGCAAGAACAATCAGACAGAAAAGCTCACAGTGATAACACAACACAGAGGTTTTGAGATGTTTTTGGGAGAAATGTGTTTTACCTGATCTGAAAAGGGAGAGTTTGCAAAGTGAAGTAAAGTGTCGTTATCTGCTTAGTGACATTGAAACATTAATTCCACAGGAAAGTAAACTATTGTGTCTCTGTATTATGTTGTCGGTTTCCAGCCCAAGTTAGAGAAGACTGCGTCATCAGCACAGTTGTGTGAACTAAATGTTCTGGTAACATACAAAACATCACTGCTTCTTTATTTCTATGTGTTGTGTCACTCCTCTGTCTTTCATCCAGTCCGTCCCTCTTTGTTTCATGTTTATGATACATATTGTTTTTTGCTTGGCATATTTTACACTCACACTCTTGAAGATTGTGTCCCAAATGTCTCTCAAGGACAGTTGTTTTCAGCAGTTAAGAGACTGTCTGCTGTTTCGTTTGGATTGTTTCATAATCTTTCAGCAATATTGTGTTTAAAATGTGAAGTTTATTAACAAAAAATAGCGTTTTATTCATCAAATGTGCCGCAAAGTTGCACTCAAGGTAAACTACACTGTAAAGTAACTAAGAATCGTGAGTTTTCCCATCTCCCTCTCTGACCCCACCCTCTTGTGGAGCAGCTCCACTTAAAGCAAACCCGCCTCTTTCTGCAGAGGATGAAGCTCTCCACATGTTCATCAGTCCAGATCTGTGCCCAGAGAAAATGAGGAGGGCCCATCATGTGTCTCTCTGTGCTGGTCTTTCTGGGTCGGTCAGCCTGTCTGACCCTCTCTGCTGCTGCTCCTTCTACCCCCCCCCTGAGGGCACCAGAGCTGGTCAGCAGAGCCACATCTCCTGGGGCTATGGGTAAACTCAGGCAGGTCTTGGGCCCTGAGGTGCCCACTCAGATTTGCAGTCAGTTGGTCTGAAGAGCCTCTGAGATGGGCCTGGATGTGATCCGATCGGAGTAGCTCTAATCCACTGGGCTGGTTGGGGCGGGTTGGGACTCTGGTGTCCCATTAAGTTTGGCCCTGAGGATCATAAGGTTACAATTTCAAGATTCTGGACTAGCCTGGGGTAATGTGATCCGAAGGTCCACAGCGAAGAGGCACTTAGAAGACCAGAGAGGAGGAGAAGAGGCTATTAGCCTATCAGAGTGACAGAGAGAAAGAGAGAGGTGGGAGGGTGAGGAGAGGAGAACAATCCCAGGGCCTTTTCCTTATACATTACAATTGCAATTTATTGTGATATTAATGTTAGGTTCCCTATCTTATTTGTTGCTGAACAAACACATTTTTGTAAATGAACACTGACATCAATGACAGCATGACAACAGACTTTCTTTCTTTCTTTCTTTTCTTGTTTTGCTACTCATTACTGCGTTTTGCCCATTTCAGTCACTTTTGACTCTTTTTTTCCCACTTTTGAACCATTTTTTCCCCTATGAATTTTCAGAGAGCTTTACAAGGGAAAACTACAAAAGGAACAGAAGTAAATAGGAAAAGGCTTTGAACCATTTTTGACTTTTTTTCTGACCTTTTTCTAAGTTTTCTTCCGATTATCTTATCAAATTTTTTTGCTTTCTGACCATTTTTGCCACTCTTAACTTGCTTTTATTGGTACTTCCTCGTGTTTTTGCCACTTTTCACCACTTAGATTGTTTCAGGGAGGCGCAGAGTTCCTCTAGCCAAAGGCGTCTTTAAAAAATCTTTCATACCAAATGCCATTAGCATCCTTAACTCAACAAAGGGACCAATCCAGAGATAATGTATGAACATCTTTTACCCTCTTTTACCCTACATCTGCCACTTTGATTTCTTTTATGTCCATGTATTCATGTTTGTATTTTTTGGAGCTGTTTGTTTCTATATATTGGTGGGCCAAAGACAATTTTCCACTTTGGTGGACAATAAAGATTTATTCTATTCTATTCTATTCTCTTACACAGGTCATTCAAAATAACTTGGCCCGTTGGTTGAGCTCAGTTGAGTTCAGGGTCATAGAGCATAAAACATCTACTGCAAAACAAAAAATTGTATCTGGCATTCTGACACATTTCAGGTTAAAAAAATATTCATGGCAGCTCCCCCTTAAGTTTAGATCTGTCTAGGGTACCAGGCAAATGCCGCTGCAGCATAAGCGGTTTCATGCGTTAGCTAAGCTAAGGGGGAGTCAGGCTTAACCTGACTCTCGGCTTCACGCCTCAACGCCGCAACTTCTCCTGGCCTGAATTCTCGGTCCTTTTCCACATACTTGTTCAGTTAGTTAAAACATATATCATGCAATAACAACAAAAAAGATAATCCATTACAAGGGCAATGGCCTAAGAGGCTGGGGAATGGCTGGGATGAAGGGGCGGACCTTCCCAAGCCGGATGTCCCGCCCCTTTATCCCTGCTGACGGTCAAACCAATCAGAATGGAATCCTGCCATAACACACTGTCTGTGATTAGAATATTGCAGCAGGACATATTGCAATTTAATCTAACTTGTGATTAATTTCCCAGCCCAGGTAAAAATGTTCTTGAGCTGTGAGATCACTCAGGGTAAATTCTCATTTTTGATCCAGTGCATGATGGGATATAATTCTACCCTCTGCCAGTCATTCTTGGTTGCTATGGAAAACTAGTGATTAAACAAAAATGATTCAAATCCTTTGCTACATTGGCAACCATCATTTCATGGTTGAATATAATTTTTTTTAAATGTCACAGTGAAAATACATGTTTTTTTAAGCTTTGTATCCTCCCTCTAATTTGTTTTTGCTTATTCAGACGGAAGATTAAACTTGAACATCCAAAGAATGGGACTACAATGCTAGCACTTAGTAATTTACACAAAGGTTTCTGTATATCTTACTCCAGGAAGTTGCCAGTAAATTGCTAATTTCTTACAGTACTATTATTCTATTTTTAGACAATGCATCATTACTGTTTTCCCCACAATCGTTCACTGTTAACATTAATATACTGAAAAAAAATTCCTTGAAAATTTCAAGAGATTTCATGGTAAAATATTCTTAAAATTACAAAATTCTGTTACAGTGTAGATGAAGAGAATACGTATCTTTTGGTGATGTGAGTGAGTCTACCCTCATATTAACAGAAATCCAGTTAGCAAAGAAAACAAAGAGCCTAAGACAACATGCTGTGATAAATGGGTCAAGTTAAAGAGGTTTAATTTGCTTGGTTATTGTTTTCTTATTGTATTGTGTGTATTTGTTATCTTTCCCAGCTGAAGATAACACAGGTGGGGAATTTAGCTTTAAAGAATTTTTCTGTGTAGTGTCTCTTTTCTTACTTTAATGTCAATACCTTGAAGAAAAAAATTCAAACCCTGGAGGCAAAAAAAATGCTCAAATTAAAGCTGATGTAATCAGATCCAATCATGTCCTGAGGAGATGTCCCCGTTAGGTTCCCTTTTTTCACCCTGTGTGGGTTCAGCTCATAATATTAATTGGCTCCACTGCTCGGCCTCCTTTATTGACTGTGACACTCCAAACAGGATCTGTCTTTACGTCCACTGATACAGAGAAAAGTGAACTAATTGGAAGACATAAACCTAAATTATTGGGAATAAATTAGACCAGTTAATTAGGTAATTATGGTCATTTAGCCAGCACGTGTAAGTGTGAAGATTACAGCAGGCGCTGATCCTAAAATGAACATTTTGACACTGTGACCTGTTTCAGCCTTTAGGGGCAAACAAACAGTGGATGTTAAGGAGCACTGGAAGGATCATGCTTGTGTTTTCAGATTCATATTCGTGGCTTTACATCACTGTAATCATGAGTTATGATCTCCAACATGAATCAATAATTTAAACATGCAGTCAGCCTTGAACAGAAATGTCTCTGTCTCAACAAGTACACTTCATGGTAAAAAGTTTCTTTGATTACAGAACACACAGCATTACACTTAAAGACAAACATGGGATAAAGCCACCAAAATATTGGTTTTTATTCTACTTCCGGATCAATTCGTTGGTGCTTCAAATATAAAAATGTTTAAAATTAATTCATAGCTTGACCACACATCAAGGCTGTAGTAATGTAGCAACACTGCTAAAAATTATCTTCAACAAAAATGAAGTATTGGTAATGTACCAGAGACAAGAATGTGACAATACTCAGTAACTATTTTTTATAGGAGGCATAGAGATATGTGGATTTGGTTCTTTGGATTTGTTGCATTTAAGAGAGGGACGACCACTGACTGTGACATCATCCATCTGTTTCTGATGCAAAGTTTTGAAGCCTACTACAGCTGAGGGCCATACTGGAAATGCTGAATTCAAGTATTAAGGCTTAAAGCCACTAAAAGCAACAGGGTGTCCGCCTGTCAGTCAGTTGAGCTGTGCCTCTGATTGGGTAGACTCATGTTTTTAACGATTTCTTCACTGCTGAGTTAGAACGAAAAACACCTCACTATGTGTGCTGTCAGAGAAATCAGCTACTCAAGCTGAAGTCAGTCTTTGTATCAGGCACCAAACAAGTTTATATCTGCTGTAAACATAAACACTCAGTTTGAGTGTACACTTGAGGCTGGCTCTGAAAATACTAGAAACCCCAAACATACCAAGCCATAAAAATTTTCACAACAGAAATATCTTTTTCTTCCAAACCCGTCGTTTAGAAAGTATTAAGGTCATGTGCCTGCCCACTCAGAGTCACATCTGAGTGGAATGACAGTTTGAAAAGTCAAATCCCACCAATTTCCAATGTGGATCCCACCAAACATTTGCTTCAAAACCCAGAATCAGTAACAAATGGGTGACATCACAGAGACTATGTCCATATAGTAAAGAGTCTATGGTTTCCACGTCAAGTCTTCTGTGTTTCCTCTTTCATACTGTACTTTTTGCTCTGGTTTAGTTTTACCTCCTGTCCTTGAGTTTCCTGAAGTCTTAAACTGCTCCTCATGACTTTCACCTGTGTCTCGTCCCCCAGCTGTTCTTTCACCCTTTGTCCATTAAGTCTCTGTTTCTTCAGTTTCTGGTCAGTTCATCATGTCTTCTTGTCTTTAGGTTGTCTTGCTTTGCTGTTTTTCCTCAGTGCCTTTATTACTCGTGTGTAATTTTGAGAGGATTATATAAGTTATCAAGGCTTTGGATTTCTTTGGATTTTGGTTTACTGATTTTTTTTAATTTGTTGGTCTGCGCCTATGTCCTCTCCCCTGTAGACCACAAAAAGATTCAAGCAGACACCAAACTTGAGTTTTTTAGCTCTTCAACATCAAAATGGTTTCTCATGCCCCGAGGTTACCACTTGGGTAAGAAGAAAAAGAAGACACAGCAGAAAAAACTCAGTTGTTGCTAAGTTATCAAACCTGGGTTGGATGTAAAGACAGTGAGAGAAAAATGTGGAGGTGTGCAGAAAAACAGACACGAAAGAAGACAGTTTTGCTTGTTATTTCTCTCTGGGCTTGTGATGCAGGACTTCATTGATCATCAGAATCAGACTCTAATTATTGCCGTGAGATGTTCAGTTCACAATTACATGCGAGTATGTTAATCTGAAGTATCATGTTGGCCCACCCTTGTCTCAACGTCCCTAACTTGACAGAAAGTGTCATTTAATTTTTTTTTTTTTTTTTAACAATTCATCATGATTGGGATAAAACCCTTTTCTGAAACAATTTTTCATCTTAACAATCATGAGGTGAGTTTAGCTGATATTGTGGCAACCCTCGTACCTGCACACACTGCAAAAACTGAAATCTATGCAAGTCATTATGTCATATCTGTTGTAAAAATTGTCTTATTTTTGATTTGAGCAGCATTCACAAGACCATCAAAAAATCTGCCAATGGGATAAGAAGAATTCACTCATAAAATTCCTCGAAATTAGGAAGCTGTCTTAATACTAAACGTTTTTTCTTGTATTAAGATATTGGCAGATTGTTTTCGACTTGTTACAAGCATTTCAGACTTCATTTTTGTCTTTAAATAACTTGAAATAATATATTTTCCTGGACTTATAAGTTGAATAGCTAGCTCGTATCAAGAGTAATGAGACAAAATGACTTGCCTAGGTTTCAGTTTTTGCAGTGTATATTCAGTCATGTTTGACAGGGTGATAAGTATGTTTTACAACTACTTGCACAAGTCAATACGAAACCTACGTCACACTCAAAGCCTCAATATTTGTAAGCTCCAGAACACCATCTACCAGTGAGGTCTGTGTGTTTTCACTTGCTGTGGTGGAGGCAGAGTCAAACAACCTGCCGTGAGAGTGCGTAGTGGCGCTCGTGCTGTGCTCTGTTCCAAACATAACGGCTTTCGTATGGCTCAGAGGTTACTGAGGGGATGAACGTTAAACGCTTCATTTCTTCACAGTAATAAGCAAAGCGACACAGACACTGACAAACCAATGGTCCAAGTGCAGTCTGTGTCAGAAAAGACGGGGTATTAATTCCTGCTGGTGATTTTGGTCTTTGGATTGTCTGAGT
This sequence comes from Thalassoma bifasciatum, assembly GCA_008086565.1. Lineage (NCBI taxonomy): Eukaryota > Metazoa > Chordata > Actinopteri > Labriformes > Labridae > Thalassoma > Thalassoma bifasciatum. Next base: position 103,869 of record RPOG01000375.1, read on the forward strand.
TTATGCCAACATGTTTATTTTTCCCCCATAGTTAACAAAGTAACATAGCGCAGATATAGGCTGTTTTCCAAACCACCTACTACATGTAAAAGTAGTAGGTGGTATGACTGTTTTGTTGGGCCTGTTTTGTAGTATACTACTCTGGATTACTGCTTCAGACAGTGATGCTCATTATTTTTTTCTTATGTTTAACTTTATCATAAATACAGAAAATAAACCATGGGTATATTTGGAATTTCAGTCATTAGTTAACTACATCAATCAGAGGTGAAGTTACGAGAACAAAAAAAAATGAGATAAGTCAAATCAGAAGTTAATAAAATACCTAGAAAAATAAATAAATAAATGAAATTAACCATGGGAAGAGAAAAGTAGTTGGTGTTTTCATTATTTTCAGTGGTTCAAGGAACATTTTAAATTCATTCAGAAAAAAACAAAAAATTCAGGGAGAGATTTCAGGGTCTGGTTTTATGAAGTTTGTAAAGATATAGAAGTTTATTACAGCAAATTTGCCATATTTAATTTGTAATCTTACACCAAAAGTTACTGTGTATTGAGAATAAATCTGGAACCAACTGAATTTTTCAACTGATGGAAAAAAACTGCATCCATATTACCAACATAGGCTGTTGGTTGGAAAAAAAAAAGTGCCTAAGTGATTTGTGAAGTGGCAAGATTCACAGGTTTTTCTTTCGTGTGTCTTCACTTCTATCTCACAGACGTCTACCATTTTTGTTGTCGTGTTGTAGTTGTGCTTATTTATTCCAGTGGGTGACGATTATTCACGTAAACCTGGGTGCTCCTGCATAGACAAATAGCATTATGGGAAACAGTTTGTTAGGTAGACTGGTCCGTTGCAGACTGAAAAATTTTCCCGGATCAGTAGGACATCCAGGAACTTGTAGTATACTACTAATTTTGCAAGTTTTCACATACTGACGCCTACATACTGAATTTCTGCCAAAGTAGTTAGAAGTGTTAGTGTAGTAGATGGTTTGGAAAACAGCCATAGTGCTGATTTGCCATGACCTCTGATTGACCTCTCCTCTTTTTCCACCTTGATGAAAATACTTCAGATGAATGTTGTCAGCTATAGAAGTACATCTTGTTAAGACAAAGGCAGCATTAAATCTGTAATATAGATCTGAAGCAGACTGGGTATTCAGTCCAACACCAGCAACACAGAAGAAAATGTGTCCTTGGTTCGGCGCTGCAGTCTTTTGTTCTTCCATTTACACCAATTTACAAGCCTCCAACTTCCATATTCAAAGGTTTGTGGACGCACTGAACGTCAGCCAAAGCCTCATTCTATCTCGTGGGTGTGTTAAAGTTCAGGTCTTCATGTTTGAAGGGTCAGGTGATGTGGTGTTTGCTGGATTTAAGGCCAGCAGAAACTCTAGTGCTGCAGCAGTGACCACACACACAAACACAAGCACACACGTCTGCACAATGCAGCAGCCCATTTCCAGCACCTCTCACCTTCTTAACATCTACAAACTGCTTTTGTCGGAGATGCTGCTGGGTTAACAGCTTGAATCTTTGCCCGTGGTCAAAAGTATCTGAATGTGCCATTGTTGTAGTTTTCTCCTCAGGAAATTTTGTTGCAGCACAAACCTTGAGGTGGTGGTGAGTTTTTTTAGCGCTAGAGAAAGGAAGACTTGTATCTCAAGACCACACGGCGACCTCCTTCATAGCTCATGAATTGATTTTATTTAGAAAGGGAGAATGAGCAAGGCCAGCAGCAATTGTTGGCAAGGTCTTTTGAAAGAGCTGAAGAATAATGAAAATAACGCATTTGCCTTGCAATTTCTTAATTCTTCAGGATTTTGTCTATACCACAATGCGGTGCCCTCCCGGCGTAAGCCATGCGTCAATAAGGATGAATGTGTTTACATGAGTCTGACTGCTCCTGAGGTCATTTGCATTGCTTGGTGCCAATCCTTTCTCTTTCCAGTTCAGTAGGGCTGTGAATTTCTCTTGACAAGTCATTTGATATCTCTGCAGTTGAGCAGTTTCTAATGGCGAGCCGTCATATTCTTCTTCATAGGAGGTGTGAATGAAGGCAGCACGCGGCTCTTATTAGAGAGCAACTCTGAGGCCTCAGTGTGCCGACCTCCCTGACCTCTGAGCCCCACGGGCAAATCACACAACACTGACACTTGACTGCTGCCAGAGGACACAACAACACTCTTTAATAGTGAGTTTCATTGAACATAACGTCACTATTTTATGTGACTCAAATTCAGAACTGCATACAATTACACACGACCTCAATGATTAAATAACCTTTTCTCAAAGTTACTGAATGAACAAATCAGAAGCATGTTTTTAAACTTGTAAGCTTTATAATTTCCAAAGATGGTTGAAATAGCCCTCTATCAATAGAAGATGCAGAAATCTTTGCCACTCATGAGACAGAACCAGTTTCCCAAAACTAAAACAAAATCAATCATCATCGTTTGTCTTAATATTTTGTACCACCAAAGAAGGAAAAGCATGTAAATGAGACAACTTTTGCTATATGCATAAATAAATAAAATTAAACGAGTGTCAATATTCAAGTCCCTGTGAGGACTTTCTAAGTGATCTCGAAAAAGTTTTGATTCTAGATATATGCCCGATCATAATCCACCATTTAAAATGAGATTATCAACACTGAACTCTACACTCTATTTCTCAGCATCACGACCAGAGGATTTATTGACATCACTCGTCCACATGACAACGTCACGCCAGCTGACAAAGTTTAGCAGTGAGAAGAGAGATCTGTCCTTTTTCTCTGCTGAAGATTTCTTTGATTAATTTTTCAGTAATGGTAGCCACTGGAGCTGAACTGTTGAAAAGTAAAGGGACAGAAGAGCAGAAAAAAGCTAAACAGAAGAGTGATAGAGCACAGGCTAAAGGCTAAAAGGGGAAGAGGCTAAAACAAGGGCTAAGCTATTTGTGTTCATGTTCATTTCAACCCACATGCAGCAGTTTTACTGCAGTGATAAAATAAAATATCAATAAAACGAAGAGCCAGGTTACATTTGCTCTGCTTGACCAGTGAGTTTGAAGTTGGTAGATGAGCAATGGTAGGACAGAACCAGGATTTGCTAACAATACACGTTACAGACAAATCTCAGCACACATAGCTGTTCACGAACGCTACAAACTGAGTTTACAAAGTTTTCTTGTTGTCACATGTCAAACAATCGAGCTAAGTAATTACAAACAGCGACATTTTCTTGTTGCATTGTAAAGAGCTGTCCTGAACAAAATGAAGAAGAGTTAATAAGGAGACCTGCTTGTTATTTATTTGCACCTTGCAAATCTTACTAAGGCCCCATTTACACGACAACGTTTCACAGCTTTTCACCCTAAAATACAGGAAAACGCAATGAAAAAAGTCTGTGTTTACACAGAAATGCTGAGGGACTTATAAGTAGTACACGTGACAGGCCTGAAAGTGGTGATGTAACTGTAGAGGCCGTATGCACAACAACAGTATGGAGGCTGAAGAAAAGGTGAGCCAATCATCTGGCTGGTTTTTCTATTAAAAATGTCTTCTCTAATTGCAGATATAGTGCAATAACTGCACATTTTGATAGAAGACAGTCAGTAGGTTCAGCAGCACAAGAACGAAACAGAAGGTCGCTGTTGTTGTTGTTTGGTTCGTGCATGGCACAGTGGAGGTTTAATGCACATGTGCAGAGCTGAACGTGATGCTAGCGTTCCACCTAAAACACTGGCTTGGCATTTACGCAAGAACACTGGAAACCAGAGAACTTCCACTCTGGAGGGCATTTTCAAAAGTTTGTGTCTTAGGTCGGCTAAAACACTGTTTCTGTGTAAACGGAGGGCTGAAACGCAACAACACTTTTCAGTTTTGAGATAAAACCATTGTTGTGCAAACAGGGCCAAGACTGATGTCCTCACAACAGACAGTGCATGTGCTCATGGGAAACTCAGTCCCAGAAAGTGTCATTTAATTTTAAAACATTTCTGTCCCACAGTCAGATTAGCATCTATGTCTTTGAGAGAAGACACAGGTTGCAGAGCTGGTTGAGATGTTTCAAACCCAGCATCGGTGTGTTTGAAAGAGTCTTTGAGGAGAGAGACTTGGCAACCAATTATGATAAGAATCAAATATTTTATGGCGGCAGAAGAAATGAGAAAAGAGAGGCTTTCTGTGACTTTCTTCTGCTTGATTTGGTTTGTTTGCTGAGGACAAGATCCTCAAAAACATCACTAAGCCCTAAGCAAAATTATTAATTCATCATAAAAAGAAAGAGAGACGATGCAATGGAGGAATGTTTCCCTGAACATGCACTTGAATCCAGTCCGATGCACCCTCACACAGCCCAGTGTTCCTGTTTTCACAAACCAATCCTCCCTCCAGGTTTGAAACTGCGCCGGCCTCTAACAGACCCCAGGGCAAAGCATTCATCTGGCGGGCGAGCCGCATATTAGACACATATGGTGCCGAAACAGATTTAAGAAATAAGCTGTCATCAAATAATCAAATCATTCATGTTTCAGAGAGCAATAATGGAGGTATGCAAGCAGATCAGTCCGGGTCCTCTCCTAGTGGGACTCCTTTGTGCGCGCTTGGTGTGCCTGTGGACAAAGGCTTGGTACAGTCTGCTCTCCAATTAAATATAAAACACAGACTCTCAATAATTACAGCTAACTAGGTGGATTCTCATGAGGAGGCTAATTAGTAAGTTGCCAGAAATAAGATCAGTGTTAAGTCTTAATAAGATCCTTTTACAAGTGCAGCTGATTAGATGACTGTGTATTTATGTGAGGCAGGAAATACACATTCAGACCCAGAGTTTGATACCAGTATCAATATTTAAGTTACCATCTATTAACTTTCACTGTCTTATTATGATCAATTTTAAAACTGATATAGTCTTCAATTTATGCTGTAAAAAAATCCTGTTGTTTTTACAGGAAGAAAAATATCAGCTGTGGTTGCCAGGGAAATTTTGTCAAATAAACAGTAAAATTGTAAACAACTTTACAGAACAACCTGTCTTTGTACGGATTAAAACTGTTATGAATAACAAAAATAATACATTTAAAACTGGTAAAATCAATAACTATTTTTTGCTGGGTTACCATGACTCAAGTGCTTTTTTCTGCATTTAGTTTCAATTATGCTCTAAAAATACTCTTACATAATTTAATAAGTGAAACCATTTTTACTCTTAAAAATATACATCAACCACAGCTACCAGTTTTTTCTATGTAAAAACAACAGGATAATTTTACAGTGCCCTGTTGATAGTTTGGACCATATTTTTAACATCATGCTCCTGTAAAAAGAAATAAGGTTTGTGTTGCATAACAATCAACAGATTTGTATTGTACATTTCACTGTGTTTGGTTTTATGGTCCTTGATCGTTGCTTTTTGACAGTTTTGCTGTATTCTTTACTGACTTTTTTTACAGTGTAATTTTTCAAAAAGTGTGCGCTCTGATTCAAGAAAAGACCCCTCTTTCATTTACATTAAGAAAATCCATAGTTTTAAATAACACCAGATATCTATAAAGCCTGAGTGTAATAGCTGGGACCCTACAAAGCTGAGGGTGTTGTTCATGTGAGTGTTTTTCTTCCAGTCAAAAGTATGTGCCCACACTTTCCCCTCTGATAAGATGACTGCTGATCAATTCCCACTGGTCCAGATAAGCCCTGTATATAAATTAATTAGAGCCTTATCCAGGCAGTGGCTGAATACGATGCACACTATGCAAGCACTAGAAAAGACAAGCTGATGCTTCCCGTACCCTGTCTGCACTCATCCCATCAACGTCAGCCGAGTGCAGCATCCTCGCTGAGAAAACAAGCCAGCGCCGAGGAAATGGGGGAAAAGAACATGCACCACTCCGCCCACCAAACCCCAGGCTCTGCTTTTTTAAACCCATGCCTCCGCTTCTGCTCGTGCCCCGCCCGCTCGCCTGCTACCCCCCACCCACTCACCCACCCTCCACTTACAACCCTAGGCCATGAGTCCAGGCTGTGCATGACAGCTCCAAACATCCCCTGCCACAAATGTTTTCCCAAAGCATCCACTTCCGTGACCCTATCAGCAGATAAAACCTCCGCACAACCCCTGACGGAGTGTGCCTCTCACTTTTCTGAATGTGTCAACAATTTCTGGCTGGCTGGCCAGACATGGCGTCCTGGCACTGTCTGCCACATGTGTGTGTATGTGTGTATGTGTGTTTGGACTCGCCTATGTATGTTTGAATATATTTACGTCTCTGCGTTTCTGTTTTTTCTGCGGTTTTCTACATAAAGCAGGACGAAAAGGGCCATGTCATTCTTCCACAACTTAATCAGGAGCTACACACAGGAGAGGGCTGCTGCAGCGCGGACCATCCTGATCATGTTAATGAGGTCCCCTGGCTATGCAGTCATTGAAGTATAATTGACTTGTTCGTCTCTTATCTTCCTAATAGACACTCTGACCCAGAGCACGTTTATTTCGCTATGAGAAATGTCAAGAAGGATTGGAAGTTTCCTCAGTGTGCCCATTAAAACTGAAGGCATGCCACCCTGTCTCCAGCCAGCCAGGGCTGCCATTGGCTCCCTGCCTCATTATGCAGATGCCAAATGTAAATAAATGATTTGCAGATCACTGATGCCTCTGCTGCCGCTCTCCCCCCTGCCCCTTCCCCAAACTCTGGTGCTCTGTCCTCATCCAAGACGGACAGGAAAATAGCACAGGGAGGAAGGGAAGGAGGAGAGGAAACCATGACGATTTGTCCCTCTGGAGCAAAATAAATAATACAAAGGTAGTAATTATGATAAGACATGTCCCTGACTTGAAAACCTGGTGAAGCGCATTGATGTTGTTACAGCTACGTATGTCTCCTGGCTTTCAGTCCCCATCAGAATCAAACACAGCCCTGTGTAATGTGGAGGAACCAAGAGGCAAGCTGCGTAAGCTGGCGCCCGGCAAGGGCAGACCAGTGACTGTGGTCACACGCTCGCAGATATGAGGGGGAACATCTGTGCACATCAGCAGCCTCCATCCTCTCTGAGTGTCCACCATGTCTTCTTCAGCCCAGTCGCTGAGGCACCGGGAAATTGCTTTTGGTCACAAAGCAGTGTTTGCAGGAAACGTCTTCAGACTTTCTGCACCCAGGGTTTCTGTATCCTCGCTTTCACGTCTCTGCAATAGTGGTTACATAAAGGTGGTTCTTGGTAAAAACGCCAGGAAATGATTTTTGGTGGGTGTGAAATAGTGGGTTACGACGTTGAGTTAATGTTATTTATTGACTTTATGAGGAAAAAGTTTGAGAATTACAGTGGATAACTTTTGAAAACAATATGCTGTAGACATTCATAACCAAAAATGCCTCGCTCTTTATGGAAGGGTATTTAGGACAAAATTCAGATGAAAATGCAAACGTGAAAATGAAAATGCAAAACAGCTAAAACATTTTCATTTCATTTCAAAATGCAAACACCCTTTTCATTTTAATTTGAATGTTACATAATTTGCAGTCTTGAAAATGAAAATGAAAATTGATATTTGACATTTTCATTGTGACACAAATAATGTCCTTTTGATATTGAAATGAAAACATATTTTCTGTAATGCATTTTCATTTCAAGTTTGCATTTTCATTTGAATTAGGTCCAGTATTCCGCAGACCATTTCTTGAAAATTAAAGTGCTAACACCTTTTTCATTTTAATTTGAATTATGTCTCATAATTTGAAGTCTTGAAGATTAAGCTGAAAATGATAATTGGATATCTGACATTTCATTTTGACTCGAATAATCTTTTAATCTTGCCTTTAATCTTGAAATGAAAACGTATTTGATGCAAAGCATTTTCATTTTCAAGTTTGCATTTTCATTTGAATTTTGTCCTACATACACTTCCATAGCTCCAAGGAGACACTGTGAAATGCAATTTTGCATGTTTTTTATTCTAGCATATTATTCTATATCAGTATGATAAAAGGTTACTGAAGTCGTTGTGATAACGTTCAGTTATAAGTTGCATCTACAAAATATATTTAAACTCAAATTTTATGTCCAAATAGGTCAGTAATGCATATTGACTTGAAAATCTCCTCAGCCCCTCACAGCTATTTAGTAAAGCTACAGCTTTCAATTTATACCCAATTTATGCCTTTGTGTAATCTAACAGTTATACAATGAGTGAGGCGAAAATACAGTGGATTTGAGGCTCTGCTTTACTGGAAAACTGTGTGATTGTGTTCATATACAGAGAGTCATTTCCTTTTCCTCCCTATTACTGTGACACTTGATTTTATTTAAATGGAAGACCACTAGACCTTTTTTACACCACCACTGGATTAGGGATGTTGTGCAGAATGTTAAAGTGGAAAAAATCAGATGAACCCTCAAAGGCTTCGTCAACAAATTCCACCAAACCAGGGACCCTCCAATAACTTATGTGAACACTTTACCTGGTCTGGAACTGTAACTCCGAAGGTTTACACCTGCCCGTGGTCAGTTCTGTAATAAGGAAAGTTAGGTGCATTTTTCCCCCTTTTTTTCTTATTTGACTGTCGTTTACTTGTGACAAATCTGTCAGGTAGTTTTTGGATTTGGTCTATTGGTCCTTTTTCAGTAGGGATTGTTTTTCTGTGGTTATTACTCATAAAACAGAGAATGTGATGATCCTTGAATATGATGATTGAAAAACACAAACAAAGTGTTAAAAAATCTGTGACTGCACAAGCAGACTGAGCAACACAGTACAGAACTGAATAGTTCAATCAAGATGAAATAGATTAATTCAAACATCTACTAAAACTATTTAATTTAACTGAAAAGTCTAAATCAACCAAATTTAGGGTGAACACAAGACATCTTAATAATCAAGATAACTTGTGTTGGTGTTGCAACAACAAAAATTATTGTTTTATCACCTAACATACATTTTTAAGGCAGCCCTTTCCATCATATTCTTTTATATTGACACAACAAGTTACAATTAACATTGTAAGAGACAGAAATGAGACATATGAACTGCAGAAGAGGAAGATAATTGTTAATATTCACAACCACATACACTCAAAAAAAACTGAGCCTTACTCACTAAAGTCACAGTATAGTGAATTCCCTTGCTCTCTGGAAAACATTTAAAAGCTTAGTTTTGTAAGTTTTATACATTTAATAGCAAAATGTATTGTAATATCTGAGTGGCATCACAAGTCAAGTGAGACGTAAGCTCTAGTTTGCATCACAGTGAGTGGCACTACCATCGTAACATTAAACACTCTTTATAAATCCCTGGTAACAGCCGTCATAGAAAAGTTACGTCACATGTGCTGCTCTGCTTATTTTCTATTAAAATGAAATAAGTAGACCTGTTATTTCTGCTTTGCTTGGAGTTATATGAAGCACAAATGCCCACGGGTTATTTTACATTGAGATGCTAAAGGCTAAAGACACACAAGGAAACCAGCTCTGAATCCCTGATGCAGCGAGTGAGAAACAGCTCATCTTGTTTCTTTTCTTTCATTATGTTTTCTCTGAAAGAAGTCAGATTTAATTTCCAGCAAAGCAAGAACACAATACATCTCCATTATTAATCAGAACAGACTTCAAAATCAACCCACACATACCTATCAAAATGAGACAACAATCAATGACCTTGGATCATAAAAGATGTCTAAGACAATAACGAACATTTGTACACACTCACACACACACACAAGCACAAACATTATTTTTTGATGTGCTTGCTTCTGTCCTATTGTCAGCATTGTTTTGCACACCTAGCACCCACAGGTGTGCAAGCTGCTGCAGACAATAGTCCTCACAAAGACCAATAAGTATAATTCTTAGAGCGTCAGACATTTTTCTCATATTTGTCTGTTTGGAACTAATCATTTAAGTCAAATTGCAGTTTACACTTTTTGACTAAGTTCACTTTTTTCCCATGCCACCCACACAAGACTGAAAAACAGAAAGCCACATACACATGAGATAAGATGAGAGAAGATAAGAACGTACTTTATCAATCCCCGCAGGAAAATTTAGTAACTACAGCAGCCCAGAATAAGAAAAGGTATTAAATTTAAAAAATAAAAAAAAATTGTAATATGTTCAAGTGTTGCAAGTGGTTACACCTAGTTTGAATAGTGGTAATTAAAGACAGTATTAAAGTGGTTCTGCATTGATAGTTTGACATGGTATAATTATGGTTTGGTTATGGCAGATGAAGTAAATTATGTAAAAAATAAATAAATGTGGGCATACAATACGTCCGTCTGTGGGTTATAGTAAACAGCACCTCATTGTTTTCAGACACTTATCAGATTTTTTGATGAGGTTATTGTCAAAACTCGTTCCTCGCGTTCACAAACCAGAGAGAATTACAGAGATTAGAGAGTTATTGATTTTACATATCATCCAAAGACAAATAAATAAATATATATATGCTTGTGCCAGTACTTCTGTAAATCTTAAAACATCCTCTAGTTCATGGATCCAAGGAAAAAAAATAAGAATTTATACAAAAGTGACACTCGCATCTTCAGATCAACAGCTGGAGTTTTCACTTGTGAAATTATGTACTGAAAATTTTTCAGGCTTGAGCAAAAATGTTCTCGTTTTTACAAGTTAAAACCTGCAAACTTTGATACATCATTTGCAGGCTCAAGAACAAAGCCGTATACTTCACCTTTTGAAAACCTGAGCTGGATCCTTCTGTCGTTCCTCCTTATTTAGTGTACATTAATGAGACCACTCTCGCTGCCTCATGTGCCCCCTGAAATTCTCATTTGCTGATCAGCTTCTGTGTGATCGCGGCACTGGCTGTGCCCTGACTTGGAGACATCATTATAGTAATTACCACAAGCTCTAGTAGTTGCAGGCAAATAATTCTGCTGGCTACAGCCCCCCTCCCCTCCCCTCCCTCCTCTTCTTCTTTCTTTATTTCTGCTGCAGCTCCACAGAGGAGGGGAAATTACATTTTTCACCAAGCCTTTCTGTTGTCTGTATTGTGACAGCGATCATACTCCATCATGTAGCCCCTTTCTCAGCTATGAGTAACCAACAATCGGGGTAATGGTGAAAAAAGAGATTCAGAGCAGAGGAAACAGCCTATTTACAGTACAGGCCCATACCACCTTCAGTTTATGAATAGAAGAATAGGCTCAGTCCAGTTCTTCTACCTTTCATTTGCATTCCTATCAGTGGGTATAGATACATTTTAATTAAACCGATCAGGACTGAGGGAGTCTGAGGAAATAGTTCACTTCTTGATTTGATCTGAATCTTTTATTTGATGGATTGTATTTGATGTTGTGGAGGAAGCTTCAAACAGGCAAATTTGGATCACTGGTATCTGTTTTCTGACCTGTGAGCACATTTAGAAAAATGTCCAGGAAACTATGAATCAGAACCAACACAAACTTAAATCATTACCTTATTTGTCAAAACACAAAGCAGATCATACAAATTTCATAATTGCATAATTTATTTCTGTTCAATCAGCTGCTTTGCTAGGTTGTATTTTATTTGTTTGGTTCTCAATCTTTTTTGTCTTGTTTCCCCCCTGAGCCTTTTTATCATGCCATGACATGTGTTGAAGATTCTTTAAAAGTAGAACGTAATGGAAATCATTTTATTTTATCTCTTTAATTTGAACATTCAATTTTCTGGTATTATCTTCTTTTTAACTCATATAAAAAATAATGAATTGCGACCTTGAAAAGAAATAATTAATATGAATAAATGAATAATTAAATAACCACGTAAGCAGAATATAAATCTGTCTTTATAATATATAACTCTGGTAACATTTAACACAAAACTGAAGCTTTGTTGAATAAGTCTCTTTTAAACAAGCATTTAAACTTTAAAATAAGTTTGGCCTCTTTCTTGCATTTCTCAGCGAGCTCCTCTAAACCTTCCTCTGGATATAACACCCATTATGCCGAGTGCCTACTGTACAAGCCTGTGGGAGCAGTGCTATGATCTGGGGTTGCTGCAGTTGCTCAGGTTTGGCAACATTATTTGCCCAAAGTATGAGGTCAGCTGACTACCTGAATATACTGAATGACCACTGAACCAGGTTATTCTATCAATGGATGTTTACTTCCCTAGTGAAAGAGTGGTTCAGGGAGCATGAGACATCTTTTTCACACATGGATTGGCCTCCACAGAGTCCAGACCTTAACCCCATTGAGAATCTTTGGGATGTGCTGGAGAAGACTTTGTGCAGTGGTCAGACTCTCCCATCATCAATATGAGATCTTGGTGACAAATTTTTGCAATACTGTATGGAAATAAATCTTGTGACCTTGCAGAAGTTTATCCAAATAGTGCCACAGTTCATGTGTGCTGCAATCAAAGCGAAAGGCAGTCCAAGAAATATTAGAAGGTGTGACCTTTCTATTGGTGGTACATTTTTTTTTGGCCAGACGGTGTATTTTGATAATGAAAGACAATTAAAAAAAACTACAAACATTTTGTGCCCAATGTCTTAAAAACATGATGTGCATAGGTGTTCTTGAAGACTTTCATGACTCCATTGTTCTGTACCCTTGAGATGGGCGGATCGATCCAACATATTGATTTATTGATACCAATGTTATCAGTATCGATCAATACTTGAGTTTCACCTTCCCTTTCTCTTCTGTATGTGTGTGTCAGGATCCTGATTTTGTTTTTTTGTTTTTTTGCATTGGTTTCAGGGTTTTGCCTTTTGTTTATTGCTTGGGTTTATCAGTGTTCTTTGTGTTGATTTCTTCCCTTATCTTGTGTTCTGGTTTCCTGTGTTCAGTCATTTTGTACCTGATCCTTGTGTTTCACTTCCTGGTCTTGTGTTTCCCTCCTCTGATTGGCCCTCATGTGCTTCACCTGTGTCTTGTGCCACACCTGGGTTTGATTAGTTTCTGTGTATTTAATGACCTGAGTTCAGTCTGTGTCCCTTCATTGTAGTGTCAACCTGTCTCAAGCTCTTTGTTTCTCCTGCATTTCCCTCTGTTTTTTTGAGTTTTATTTTAGGTTTGGAGTTTTTGCGTTTTGACCCTTTTCGTTTGTACCTAGTCTTTTGAGTTTTTGGACCTTTTTAGAATTAAAAATCAAGATTTTTTAAAGTTTTTAATCTGCACTGGATTCCTCCCCCTGCCTGTTTTTTACCCGGTCCTGCATCACCCTCCCTGACAGTGTGCTCCTCTCACTCACTTAGCTTCTAAGCACTCAGCAATATACGTTATACATTTTTTTATATTTCTGTTACGGTTAATCTGCCAGTTTGTGCAAGCTGTTTAATCAAAATGATATCTTAAATGCTGATATAAATTAATTGCTGTTGTCCATAAACATTCAAATTTACTGTTTTACAACAAAGCAGAGTAAGAGATTGAAGCACATGGTTATTTTCTGGTTGAAAAAAATAGTTTTTTACTTTCATTCATGAACAGAAACAGTAGTTTTAGTAGTTGTGTGTTATTTTGATTAGTTTTGACAAACTGTTTTTCTATGTAAAAAGTATCACACACCACTACTCTACTGTATGATTTAGGAAATTAGTATTCGGGTCATTTTATTTTATTTCTCTCTTCAAGCTGCGTTATGTGACTGTTTCCACATCCAGACTCTGCTTCAGTGATTGTGAACCTGCTTGCAAACACTGCTCCTGCCAAAGACAACAGCTTCAAATTCTTTTTTTTTTTCCTATCTTTTTTTAAGTTTAATTAATATTCTTAAAAGAATTTGAAGTGAGTGTCTCCAGGATTTCTTTTCCCTTTCTTCTCCTGAGCCCATTGAGTCAGGTGGCACCCAGCCAGGGCCTGGTTCTGTTCAAGGTTACTTCCTGTTGACAGGGAGTTATTTCTCACACTGTAACTTTCTGAAAGAGAATTTATTGAAGCTTTGTAAATATGACAAACTACTGTGCCGTGTGTGCTCTGGCACTGAGTAATAACGACTGATCTCCTGCATCTTAAATGAAACAAAGCAGAGGAAGGTGGAAAGGTAGATTTTCTGCTTATATTTGTGATTATTTGCTTCGTTCTCATTTCTCTCCCAGTGACCAGCTCATCCACACCGATCGTTTAGTTTGTAATAACAAACATCATTAGCATATCTTTTATCTTTGAAATGATTTTTTGATTAAGTGCTGAAACTGCACGTTGTCACTGCGCTGAAGTGTACTCCAGTGTTAGCTTGTGTGTAACATTTTGAAGTGCCATTGTCGTTCCTCACTTGTTGTCCGTCGCTGTAATTCTCCGTTTGATGAATGAACAATTAAGAGTAATTCAATTAATGCAAAATACATAAAAGAGGACAGGTGAAAAGAAATGCATAAAGAAAACCCAAACAATACGCAGAGAGTATTGAGTGAAAAACACATTATATGGACATGAATATCAGCCCCACACACACTTATACACACACACTCATGTACATATAGTTGAGCTCAGGACTGAAGTGTACGCTTTGTGTCCGCAGAATAAAATATACAGATTTGAGAGTGTGTCCCTCCACATGGTCAGGGTGAGAGTCTGTTTGTTAATTCTGACTGTAATTTTGCAGAGCAAGCTGGATAATTTGTCTCTCTGTGTAATTAGGTATTCAAGCCAAGGCCGAGCTGGTCACTGTCTGCATGTTCTCTTCTAATTAGCCCAAATTGAACAATTTGTTTCTCCTTTCAAACCCCAAATCATCCCCCAATCTAACAGTCATTTACATCCAGAGGTGACAACAAGCGACACTCATACTCCTCCCTCAGCAGCTTTTTATTTCACAAACAAGAGCAGCACTGATTATTACAGCTTGTAATTAAGAGTCAAGGTATTAAAGCCCAAAGTAGTTTGCTTTGCGTTGTAAAGTAAGACTTGTGTTATTCAAAAGTAAAAACTTTAGTTTATACTACAAACATAATTGCACCACCATGTACATTTTAATGCAATGGCCTTTCTGCAGGTTTGGCCTGGTGAACAACTCTCACTGATGATGTAAAGTTAACACAGTGTACATCAGTGAAACCTGTTTACTCCCAGCTTGCAATGACATGTTCAGAATAAACTGAGGATGTCTCTTGAAAAAAAGTTCTGCATATATCATAAGAAAGGTAACAGTTGTGAGATTTCTGCATAAATGTAAGCATCATTTTATACTAAATATCACTTTTTTACCCTCATGTTGTCTTGGGGACAGTGTTTTGATTTTTTCATAACTTTGGTTTTCTTTCATAGTATTGCTTTAAAATTACATGAATGGTTCCTTGCTTTGCTATTTGCATGCAAAATTAGTTATGACTATTTTTAGATAGCATTGATAGCATCTTGGTGCCATTAGAAAAATTGAAAAGATTTCAAAATAAACTCCTGCCTTTACTTTGACATACACCTGTTTGTGTTAATACATCTACATATGTATCTTTGATAATAACCTTAGTGACAGAAAAACTGAGGATGTCTCTTAAAAAAAAAAAAAAAAAGTTCTGTATATATCACAATAAAGGTAACAGTTGTGAGATTTCAGCATAAATGTAAGCACCACTTTATACTAAATATCCTTTTTTAACCCTCATGTTGTTCTTTCATCGTATTGCTTCAAAATTACACGAATGGTTCCTTGCTTTGCTATTTGCATGTAAAATTCGTTATGACTGTTTTTGTTCAATTATGTGTGTTTTATAAAAACTGATAGCACCTTGATGCCATTAGAAAAAATGAAAAGATTTCAAAACAAACTCCTGCCTTCATTTTGACATATCCCTGTGTGTTAATACATCTACGTATGTATCTTTGATAATAACCTTAGTTACAAATATTCAAAATTCCTATTGTTTTCTACTCAAGACAGAGGTATACTATTATGTAAATAAGGCCTTTCACGAGCAAGGACCACACATCAACATAGGATTTAAACGGTTTATTTACATGAACGTGCTTATATGTCACAAGCGTTTTGGGGAAGCTATGAGAAGGAGTTCGCCGTAGCTCCCGGCCACAACAGACACCCCATTTTTTTAAAGACCCTACGAAATATAAAATAGATAGATAAGGGGAGGGTGGGAGGGACGTACAAAGAGAGATCAAACAGGATATGGTGGGTTAGGAGGGTTTAAATACCGGTAGGGGTGATGTTAAGGTGTGATCCTGCTCCCGAAATTTTGCTAAAAAAGCTCCACTTCATGCCATATATTATAAACTTAATTGTTAAATATGTATGAATATGTTGGAAACGATATTTAAAGAAAGAAATAACACAAATTGGTGAAAATTGTACACCTTGGTTTTTTCTTTTTGTTTTTTTGTTTTTGTTTTTTAATTTCATGTCATTCAACCTTTATTTAACCTAGGAATGTCCCATTGAGATCAAGAAACTCTTTTTCAAGGAAGTCCTGGCCAAGAGGCAGGAAAAAGTTACTGTTCCAACGCAAGTTATGATGAGATACAAATGAGATAAAACAGCTCCAGGTTAAGGAGGCTGTCTCAAGTGCTTTTAGTCTGGATTTAGAGTGAGATAAGTTCTGTTAGTTTCCACTTCTTTTGCAACAGGTTCCATGTAGAAGGAGCAGAGAATGCAAAAGCCCTTTTTCATGGCTCGGTTCGAGCAAATGGAACAGTGAGCAATAAATTATTGTTTGGATGCATATCGTACTGTATAAGGAGTCAGAACTGTATAAGACGGCGCAGAGTAAATCTGAAGTGTATATGAGGGCTAAAATATGCTAAGTGTCAGTGAGGTAGTGCTGTGCCATCCTGCATAATTTCCACTCCCACAAGTAAAACTCAATATGCACACAGACTGACTTCTTACCAGTTTGATAATCTGATAGACTGGACAGGGCTGTAATTAGCTCATGCTTCATACCAAGAAGGTGCCTGGTTTGATTCCTGAGCTGGTGCCTTTCTGTGAGGAGTTTACATGTTCTCTTGAGGCCCACCAGCAAAAACATTGCTCATCAGGTTGATTGGTCACCCTGACTGTGCATGTGGACTTTACTATGTGTGTGAGATTTGTGCTCCACGGAGGAATGCTTTACCCGAGGAGTGTGGGTTATGTTCAACTTCCTGATCAGAACAAAAAAACAGAAAAAAAATAACATTTATTCTGAGAAGTATGGTGCAGTAGCATGCCTCACTAAACTTTCTGGCATTAATCCTTTTACTGGGAAAACAAAGAGAAACTGCTGTCTGATTTAAAAAAGGACCAAAACTGGATGTTTTCTTATGTAAATGACTGTTTGATGAACTATATCAGAGTTAGCTTTGAGGTCATTTATACCAGCAACCCTTTGGCAGGTTACAACACACACACACACACACACACACACACATACACACACACACACACACACACAAAAACCAACATTGAAATTAACCTTTTATAGCCAAACATATCATATTTGATACATGAGTTCAAAGACCTCTATCTCATCAACATGATAAATAGTTCATTTAAAAACCTTTAAAAAATATTTTTAAAAACATATTCTACCACTTTGAGGATTGTCACATCACTACAGTCGGCTGACGTTGTATTTTGGCCCTTTTCAAAATGTCTGCTCTCATGAAATCATCCACTCACATAATTTTAGGACAATTATTGTTTGATTTTCAAGAAGTTGTAGCAAGAATAACATCAAAATAGCTACTTTTTCTTTTTAAATTAGTGTTTTCTGCATGAAATAAGTGCATATTTGCTAAAAACTTAAATAGAATAGATAAAACAGTTTGCAAGCTGCCAAGTGTGACAAATGTAATCCAAGAGATATATCGTGAATGAAATGATAAAGCAATACATTTTGTGGATTTTATTAAAAGCGTTAATCTCAGTCCTCAGTTCTAAAAAAAAATGGAATTTTCTGACTATCTTTTGAAAGGTCAGGCTTTACAGGGTTAAATGAGTGTTTGCAGCATTAGGTATCTTTATGTTGTCCAATTATCATTTTCTCAAATAAATTTCATGAAGTCTTAAAATAATCTTTTGTTCGCTGACAGCTCATCCAGCAGTAAATAATCAGAATAAGGACTTAATGCATGCTCATAAAATAGCTTTCCTATCAATACTTCTGGATGAACGTATCTGATTTTATTTTTTCTGCTAACATACATCTGTAGGACAGGTCAAAACTTTGGTGGTTGCCGGTCTAAATCTTTGAGATTGATTTCCTCAGTCTGAACACAAAGCCTAATTATCTGCTGAGTTATAAAGGAAAATTATCTAACAAGCGGCTACCTCTCTTATTAATAAAGTGATCTGGTAGTCCACTCAACATGAGATAAAGAACATTTTCTAGGTGTAATCTAACAACAGAGGGACTTGAGGTAAAGAGGTCAATGTTTCAGACGTTACAATTAAAACCGTCACCTGTCTAAATTAGGTTTATGTTTCAGGTCAAACCAGCACGTCCTTATTGCATCTTTTTTATCACTCTGATTCTTTTGGAGAATCTTGGGCTTAAAAAATTCAGACGGTCCTTGTGTAATATTTATAAAACAAAAAAAAGAAAAAAAATTCACAGCCATGGTTTCCAGACTGTGACCTTCGCCCTTTCCTTGATAACCACAGAATATTGCCACAAGTGTGGCTAATCCCTGCTCAAACCCTCTGCAAGTGTCTCTATGCAAAGAGTGTGTTTGTTTCTATTTGTGCATCTGTGTTAGTGTGTTTTCATTTGTGTATGAATGGATTATGACTGTGGGGGTGCACGTGTCCTTGAGTGTGTGTGTGAGCGGCAGCGTGTGTTGAACATGTGCTGGCGTTCTCAGAGGAACAGCAGGGCTCTAATAAGGACTAGTCCTGCATGGCAGCTGGTAAACTCTGTCCTCAGAAAAGGTGTCTTTTATTCATACACAAAGGAATGCAAATTAGTCCCAGTGCCAAGTGGACACTGAGAACGGATCCACATGGCGCACACACTCACTCTCGACATGCATTGAGACTTTCAGTGCAGTGCAACTTCCTTCAATCAAAAGAAAAACAAGCAGGACTAATGACAAGGCCCACCCGCACAGCTGTTTGGCTTGTTTGGGTGAGGGACTCTGTGTTTGTATGTGTGTGTTTTTGGATTGTGTGTGTTGGTTTGAGAGGATGATCTTCACTATGAAGCTGTGGGGCATTTTTAGTTAAGAAAACTTTAGTTTACTACAACACAAAACACTACATATACATGCTAACACAACCAAGCATCACTAGAGCATCGTAAACTGACCTCATATTTGCTCTTGTTTCTTATTCTTACATCTTATTCTGTCGTGATAAATAATCATCTGTTAATTCAAGTCATACAGCCTTTCCTCGGCATGAATTCAAGTCTACAAACATGAGTCTGAAGTGTGTGAATCCCCGTGCAGGTCAGCTCAGGTCTTTCTTGGTGCAGTAATTCAACATGTTCATATTAATCTCAGTTGTATATAACACATCAGTGTTTAATTGCACTTAGTATATTAAGAAATGAAGGCCTTGAAAACAAGCTGATGGGTCTTAGAGGGGGAAACAAAGATGTCTACACATGAGGATAAGGAAGCTCTTGACCTCACATACTGTATGTATTTTGTGAGTTTGCATGCCTACTTCAGAGTTCATTATGAAAACACAACGCCATAAATTCAATGAGAATTCAATTTACCGTCTTGAACCTAATTTTCATCCACAAAGGAGGAAGTAGAACATGTAACTGAGATGTTTTTTCATGTAGCTCACGGCCGCTTTAATAATATGTTTCACATCAGTAATGAATTGAACCACTCTGAACTATGAGGATAAGGCGACTTGAGGTGAACAACCAGCTGATAAATATCATCTAACTCGTCTGCTCCCACCAGTCCTGGAGGAGCTCATGGATTTATTTCGACAAATGGAAATACAGCGCTCTCAGAGCTTTACAGAGTCCACATTTAAGAGGAATGTTTAATTAAACATAAAGTTTCACAGTGAAGTCACTGTCCTTGACACACACTGCTTATGGCAACGAAACTTTCTAACTCAGCTCTGGCTCATGATTACTGTGTCAGAAAACTTTCCAAATAGTCTCAGAGATTTCATCCATAAGAAGACAAATCAGCCTGAAATAAGGTGCAGGTACTTATGGCCCTTTTCCATTGACTCGTCTTTGCCCTACTCTATTCGACTCTACTCGGCTCTACCTGGTTTGTGTTGCGTGTCCATTAGCGCGGTACCACGCATCAGACGCCAGTTTTTAGTACCTGCTTTACCCTGGTTCTAAGCGAGTAAAGCCGATACTAAAACGTGACGTTGACGGACTGCTGGTCACTCATTGGTCAGAGGATGTCCTCACAGAAGCTTCTGACTCTTGTAATCATATACAAGAGGCAAACCAATAAGTCAGACAAGTTTTTAATGACATTTAAACCCGACGGCACAGAACCACACTGAATGAACACAAAATACAGCCCTGAAATACAACTTCATGATTCTTAGATAAGTTACAAGTCCTTTTTTAATGAAAAAGAAGTTAACAGCAAAGATAGTTTGGTTTGAAGAGTCTTTTTGATTAATTCAAAGTTCGTTGGCGCAGGAGCAATCTGTCTGCCACGAGAGTCTTTAAGCACCAATCAGTCCATCGATCCACAGGGAACCAAAAAGGAAAAACAGTTCAAAGAAGAATGATTGATCAACAAAAGATCTCTGGTACATCAGGCCCAAAAGTCAAACATTAAAGTGATCTCACTGGATCCAGGGAAGAGTTGATGTCCGGAAGCAGCTCCTTCGTTTTCCTCCGTGTGCAGCAGCACAAGGCTGTTGTTTACCTCCGTTGTCATGACGCCCGACAAGCGCCACTGCATCACTTTAATGAAATCTTTTGAAAGCTTTAAAGACCACGGTGACACATATGTTAGTACAAAATTATGTTTGTGTTGCGTTATAGATAACATGTAGGCACTTCTGCGCAGCACTTTAGCGCAGCTGTGCTACAAGATCCACACCCACCCTGAGTCTGTAGTCGGGCTGGTGGAAAAGGTAACCAAACCGTGTAGAGTCAAGCCGAGTCGAGTAGGGCTGGAATTGTATAGTGGCAAAGCGCCATTAGTTAAGTTCTTTCTTAAGTTAAGTTTCTTCTGAAGTAGTGCTGTCCTTTGACAAAAACTCTGTGAGCTAGTACTGTAGTTTAGTAGTTGGCTACATTTAGCGCTACTCACAGCCCAGTGCTCTGAGACATAGCCGTAATGTGTAATGTTTGTGAATCCTGGTTATGTCCTACCAGTGCTCATCTACCAGGATGAGCAATCATAGCCTGGCTCTTCATTTTATTGATAGACTCTCAGGTTTGAACAAATCACTACAGTTTGAATTAACATTGTTCCAAACAGCTTAGCCCCTGTTTTCTACAATTTCATTTGGACGACGCTTTTGTTCAAAGTGACAGCAGTAGAACAGTAGAAAGTACAACACAAGCAAGAAGTTAGACAAGGAAGGAAAACCTTAGTGAGTGACACAAATTGCTTCAAGTAAGTACGATTAGCCACCAGTGTAATAAGGTACCAGGATTTTTTTCTTTTTTTTGTTTTGCTTTGTTTTGTTTTTTGATTAAAGGCATAGCTAATAATTTAACTGTAGGTGTAGCATTATTCATTAAGCAATGACAACGAACAACAACCAATACTAAGCATGGTCAGTGCTAAATATTCACTAAGTTTTCACCTTTAGCCCCTGCTCTATCACTCTCCTGTTTAGCTTTCCTCTGCTCTTCTGTAACTTTTTTTATTGGACAGTCGAGCTCCAATGTCCACCATTAAAACTAAATAAACTCAAGGTGGTTTCAGCAGAGAAAAATGCAGACATCTCTTTTCACTGCTCAACTCTGTCAGCCAGTGTGGCATCAAAATGATTTAAGTCAATCCAGTCCAGTCTGACTTGATAGCTAGGTAAGAGCACTTAGAAATAACCTATTTTAGAGCTGATAATCTCATTTTAAAGTGGGGATTATAATCATGCATATATCCAGAGATGACTTTTTCAAGGTAATTTAAAAAGTCCTCACAGTCCCTTTAATGTGGTATTGTTTCTAAACGAGAACAAAAAATGTCCTCACAAAAACGAGACCATACAGTTCATCTAAATCTGCATAAAAAGTGATGTTTTAGGGCTAAATGTGGACAAGTGTGGTTGTTGTTTGTAGTGTGTGCAACTTTACAACCGGTAAATACTCAACAGGTTAGATCTCAAACAAGTAGCCTCACCCTGATTTAAGACAGTGTTTAAAAACGAGCTGATGTTGAATTGTCTATTCATGTTTGTTTCTTGTATCTATCCAACGTGGTGATGCTGCACCATAATGAGTGATTTTAACAAAACAATCAAACAACTATATTTGCTTAAAAGTAAAAAGGAAAGAACTCTTAATTTCTAGGTGTCAGGAAGCAGCACGGGAGGCTCATGATAGGTATTTGCAGCATGGTGCCATATAGAAAATGATTTCCCTGCTCCGAGAAAAGCCTGAATAGATCCCCTGTCAAATGCAGCCGTGAAGGTGGTCCAGTGTGAGGCCAGTCAGACATCAAAGGGGGCCAGCTGTTTCCTCAAACTGGGGGGGGAGTGGATGAGAGGGGCTGAAGAGGAAGATTGAGATGACACGTCGCTTCTCCAGGAGTGTCACTTTGTGTAATAGGTGAGTGGCGGGTATTCATCTGCCTCGAGAGAGAGAGAGAAAGAGAGAGAAAATACTCTACATGGACTTCAATGAGACTTCAGTAATTACTTATTACTGCACATATGGATGAGATGGGTGAAGAGAGGACTTGAGGCGTGTGCAGCTCTTCCTCCATCTGAAAACCACCTCCAGGGTGACTTCAAGAACAACCCTGTAATGCTCCAAGACAAAAGTCTCATTACAGGTAATTATGGACTGTCTATATGCTCCCCCGGCCCCCCCTTCTCCACGAAAGCCCTCTGCCTCATCCTCACTACTTTCATCCTCTCATTCAACAGCAGAGGCAGCCTGTGAGAGGGGACGCAGGGATGGAGCAGGGGGAGGACACAGGGCTATTACCTGGGAGCAGACAGTGATCATGGCCGTCGACGCTTTACTGCACTTCCATTCATGTGGAGTGGCTCACTTGTGGGCAGCAATTACCCACCAAATCATCCAAACTGGGCCTTGTGATGGAATAGCTGGACTGACTGAGAATCGAGCTGCTCTGTTTTTCGCTTGTGTTCATGTAACTGTCTCATATGCTTTTAAACATCGTACAAATGAGCTCGATGTTTGTGGGCTTATAAGTTTGGTGGGGCATATGCTCAGTAATGATGTTCGATATCACTGATTTCCTTAACGATCAGATACATAGTAAAATTCAGGATGGTATTGGAGATACTGATCCAACACTGATACTGATTGTACCAATTAGACTGGATGTAATAATAATAGACAGATTAAAAAAAAAAAATCCATTTTTTTTCTAGAATTTTGCTAAGTCACATTTGTATGTCTTCAGTATGTCATCACAACAACTTGACTGTGGTAGTGTGCAAAAAAAAAGAAAAACAAACAGAACAAAATTTTGAGGCTCAGGATCCATCACATACTTCTCCTAAGTGGTAGAGATGGTTAAATCAGTTTTAGGTCAGTTAGGGACTCCTCTTATTGAAATATAGAAACTCAAAATGTGCTAAACTATTTGGTTGGGCAAGTAGTTTAAGGGTTAATGCATCACCTTTTAAACCTTGTCAATTCAAACATTGTAAAAATAATTTTAGGTAAAAACAGGATTATATAAATAAAACAAAGTTTTTTATATGGATTAAAGGACATGTTCGGGGGTGGTGGTAGCCCAGTCCATTTGGATTCAGCTTGACAAGCGGAGGGTTGCTTGTTCAAGTCCCAGCATGGACCAAAAATTGGAAATTGGCTGATAGCTGGAGAGGTGTCAGCATAGTTCCCTGGGCACTGCCGAGGTGCCTTTGAGCAAGGCATCGAACCCCCAACTGCTCAGGGTGTGAGCTGATGGTGCAGCTCCTTCACTCTGTACTCTCCACCAGTGCATGTTTGTGTGCAAAAGTGCTGTTTGTGCATTTGTGTTCGTGTATATAGCATGGTTAATTTTCAGAGTGTAAAATTGAATTAGATAAAGGACATCTTATCTTAAAAAATTGAATGAGTTTACCCACGTTTTTTCAAAATAAAATCTGATAAATTAAGTCTCAACAAGGATTTTCTGAGTGACAGCTATATGCCTGGTTGTATTCCCCTTTTTGAAATAAGATTGCCGACAACAAAATAGATTATTGGCTTCTAAAATGGGTCACCCAGAACCGATTGATTTATGGCACGTAGAGGTCCCTAAGACAACACCACGCCAGTTCAAGATGTCTGGCATTCAGAAGAGAGATCTTTGTTTTTCTCTACTGTAAATAATCACTTGGACTTATTTGGAGTAATGTTGGACACTGGAGTTGGACTGTCTCACAGAAAGGGACAGAACAGAAGAAGGAAGAAAGAAAAGGAGAGTGATAGAGCATGGGCTAAAACACGGGTCAAGCTATTTGTGATAATGTTTGTTCCAACCCGCATGCAGCAGTTATTCTGCAGCAATCTGATCAAACCTGTGAGTCTATCAATAAAATGAAGAGCCAGGTGACATTTGCTCTGCTTGGTGAGATTGAAGTTGGTAGATGAGCACTGGTAGGACATAACTAGGATTCACTAACATTATACGACATGCCTCAGAGCACCAGGCTGTGAGTAGCACTGAATATTCTGCTCATGTTGTGGACATTAAACTACAAATTGAGTTCACAAAGTTTGATTGTCGTCACTTTTCAAACAATAGTACTGCATAACTATTAAAAAAGATATTACCTCACCACTTTGAATCCTGGGAAAAGTTGTCTTGAACAAAATAGAGTAGAGTTAAAAGGAGCTGCTCTCCGTTCATTTGCTTCAAAACAAGCTTTGGTGAAAGTCATGTCCTCACAATAATGGGTGCAAACGCTCATGGGAAAATCTTTATCCCAGCCAAACACTAGTTTTCTGGACAGTCCTCACAGCCGATTTAAAATTAGATTACAATATTCATGATAACTGTGTCATAGCAAAATCCTTCCCTCTTGAAGGAAAACTTTTAAAAATTTTATTCAGTTCAACAGAAATCATTCACCATTTGGTCCTTAGAAGCTTGTGCCTTTGGAACTGATTTTGTACGTCAAGATTAGGGTTCATGCATTTTAAGGAAAATATCATTTTATCAAACTGTTAATATGCATTTATTTAACCCAAGAAAATTGTTGTCTCTTTTTCCTTACCAGTACAAAATCAGTCAAACCATCAAATGTTTTGGTGTTAGTGTTGAAAAGGCGGGGACATGTACTGTACACGTCCCCGCACATACGCCCTGCTCCCCTCTCACCATGAGCTCGCCAGTGTGGAGCTGGTGCAACAGGCAGGGCTGTCATCCACAGATCAGACGCAACAATGGCGCTTCCCTCGGCCGTCTTTGAATATGTCACTGTGGGAACAGCATAATCAACCCCGTGTCACCACCAGCTGCTCCATCCAGACCACATTAGAATAAACAACAGGCCAGGAAGAAGCAGGGCTGTAAAGAGGGGAGGCGAGAGGGTAGAGGAGACAACAATACACGTGGCTTGTCTGCCACCAATGGAAAGACGGTATTGTTCTGGGTTATTTGGCTCAGTATCATCGTGGTGCTCCATCTGTGGACACTAGTGAATGAGGAGACATGAAGCACAACCTGAACCAGAAAGTGAAGTGAGATGAAGCATAAAGAACCTCCTCCACCCATGTGAGGTACAACACAGTCCTATCATGAGAAAAGATGGGTCATACCACATCCAGGGGGTAACCCTTATTTATTTTTGTTCGTAGGATGCAAATGTTGCATTGTCCATACCTGTGTGTTACTGCCGACCATCCTTCCCACACTGCTTCACTTTTAGATGAGCATTTCTTTTCAGACAAATGTGTGCAAATAGTTTGGGTGAAACAGCAGCAAAGATTTACCAGTACCTCCTTGGACTGAGAAGAAAGGAGAAGGCAACAGAAATAGGAATGAAAGCAAAAGTGCCCAAGCATCATGACCACAAAAGCAGCCATTGTTCTTTATTATGAAAGATTTCAGTCAGCCGTGTGTATTTGACGACAATGGCATGTCCTTGGAAAACTCTGACAGAGTATGAATGGAGGTTTTGTCATCATCTTTGACAAAGGACCAGTACTACCTGTATAGAAGAGGCTATGCTTCCAATTTGTCTGAGGTCGAATACAGGTCATCCTCAAACAGGCCAAAATATAACATTTCCCGACAAGCACAGCTCCATACAGCCTCCCTAAAACTTGAAAAGTCAAAATCTGTTGAACCCACCATGGACAAACACTGCGAGAACAAAATCTCCCACCATCATTTCTCCATATGCTGTAAATGACATTAAATATAGGTTGTGTAATGCACAGAGCACTCTCTATTCATCCTGTTTGAAGTGCCCTCTCACTAGCCTGAATCTCTTCTCATCCTCAGTACCTGTGAATTACACAAAATGATGCGTTCACCATTGATTTTATCAGTCCACTGTAGTCGCTAGTAATCCCATTATAACATGTCTGTTAGTACAATAGCCAGATATGGCCTGAATAATAGAAGCCTTTCTTTGCCTTGTCAAAGGTAGGCTGTCTTCCAAATTACTTCTTCAGAAGTTAAAAGGCACAGTGCCTAATCAGTCTTTTATATCAGGCTAATAGATGACCAGTAATTGCAACTAATAACTTATTACTCATCTACACAAATATTCTAATAGCTCGTATTTAGAAGCCAATTTTTTCAATGGACATAGTATGAAGGAGGAGGGGGTCCTATTCACAACCCAGACAGAGAGCAACACAAAGAAATACTCCCACAAAAGGAGCTGAGAAAGCAACCTGTAGCATGTTTTTTCTTCTCTTAGCTGGATTAATATCTAACCTTATTCATGGGGATGTGAAACCTCAGCTTCGTCTTCATCTCCAGAGCTGTCTAGCAGCAGGGCTTTGTTTGGTGCCCGGGCCCTTTTTTGAGGGAGAGACAGCTCAGGGAATTATAGATAATGTCCTTTATCCTCTCCCCCTGCGACGCTGCTATAGGCCTCAGACGTGGAGCTCAGTGGGGACCAGAGAGGTGGACACACTGTACATGATTTGAGCTTCAGCAGCCATTGTAGTCCCGACAGGCCTCACAGGTGGAGATACATTCAGTCCCAGCAAGGCAGCGAGATAATACCTGACAAAATAATAAAGAGGAGTACATGATGCTCACATTTTATTTTCTGACGGCATCTGTGGCATCAAAATACTGTTTAGGTCTAATTATGAGGAGTTGTAAAGAAGTCGTTCACATAATGGGTCATGACTAATATACTGGAACTGCAGAAATATTAAATTAGACTAGTGCTGATGGAAACAAATGCCAACATAATAGAGTGCTGCACTAACCTCTTAAGACACGAGTGTTTGTCTGCTGTGTGTTTTTTATTTCTCCTTGCTTTTTCGTATCAGTGAGACCTAATAAGTATGAAAACTAAACTTGGTCTTTTTATAGGAAGTTACATTTTAAGTGTTATTAGTTAGCTACTGGTTTTTAGTTGTTGATGTGATTGTTCATAACTACACTTTTTGTTTCCTCTGAAATGGGTCTAAAGGTATGATATCCCCAAAAGATGACATGGGAAGTGTCTCTAAATATGGCTGATAGGTTTAAAGTCAGTGTCAGGATTTTTCCCTTGAGTGTTTTTATTTGTCTTAAGGCATGAAAAAAGTTTACCCTTTTTAAAAATATATATATATATTTGTAGCTGAGCATTCAACATAAAAAAGTGTGAGCTTAATGTAAATATTTCTTTTTTTTTTTGTTGTTTGACTTCTTTTCTTTGTTTTAGTAGTTTCATGAATAATATTTTTTTTAATGCTTTGGGAAACATTTTAACTCTCTTTCCTTCATTTTAACACTGAATAATTTATAGTTTATATGCTTTTTCAACCTCAAAATGTTTGTCTGTAACCTTTTTTTAAAATATATATATTATATATATATATGTTTGGAAAATAATTTGAAAACATTTTTTCAGGCCCTAAGAAGAATAAAAATATCCTGACACAGGTTAATATGAATTTCCACCACATGAACCATTGAATTTAGGAGTAAATAACTTTTAAGTAGGTGTCCACTGTAGTGACCATGATGCACCACAGGGTTAAATTTTAAAAATGAAGTTTCAAAAGTCAGAGAGGCAGAAATGTCATGTTCACATATGTGGATGTCAGGTCTTAAAAATTTAAGATGATTGTTTTTTATTGCTAAAAAACAGCCACATCACCCTTCATTATATTTATTCTGGATGATTACCATTCACAAATAACAGTGCTACAAACTAAAGTTTTGTCCCACTTCAACAAAAATTTGCCGTCTGAGTCAAAAGAATCAGCGTTTTGATCAAATCATCTCCGTTTCAAGGATTTACTTTTCTTTAACACACTTTAGCCTCAATCCACACTTGGGAGGAAGCATCATTAACAAATATGTTTATTGACCACAATGCATGGAGGGCTGAATAGGCAGAGTACAATGGCAGTAGTTAAAGGGGCAGGACACACAAAAACCCACTGGGAGTATACGGCCCCCACTGATCAATGACCTCATCCAGAGTCAGTTTCTCTTTCAAAGGCGGCGAGACCAAAGAGCAGTGAGGCCTTTCAGCCCCGCAGATAACAAACCAACACCAGACACCCAATAAAGAGACTTCCACTTCATTTAAAAGCAATTAATATTCTTGGTCGGCCGGCGTGATCCCTTTGGTGTGGCAGGTCTGTACACGCCCCCTGCACTGTAATGGAGTTGACTGGTTAACTTTGAGTCTGTGGCCACAGTGTTGGCTGCTTGGATAAGAGCATTGATGCACAGTGGGACACAGTGTTTAGATCAGAGTGAATGGACCTGTCTCACAGCCCGCTGCACACCAAAAGAGCCCCTTTTTCTCCAACTCTCTCTCTCTATACCTACTTCTCTCTTTCCGTCTTCCTTTCTCTGTATTTCCCGTCCTCTTTCTCTTCTCCATGTTGTCTCAGAGTCTATTTCGCCCATTGTTCCCATTTTCCTTTTCCTCCAAAGTTCTCTTCTCCAGTAGGTATGAATTGGCTTTCAATGGGAGCAAGGGTTTAAATAGTTTGCCTTTGTAGTGTTTGGTAATAATTATCCACTGAGGATGTGAAAGACAGCCTGGAGGGAAAAATATTTTATTCCCTTAAGCACATACAACCTTGCAGACAACAAAAGGTTATGATGGAGAAATGTTTGAGTGGTCGAGTAAATGTACTTTATGTTGGTACAATATTAAATACATCCATTGGATTTGAATATGGGAAGATATACAAAAAACACTATTCACTACAGCCTTGAAGAACTTTTAATTCTTCACCTCAAGAATGTGTACAAATTGTGAAAGATGTTTTCATTTTGACTTTTGTACAAATATCTGAATCTCACCCTGCTGAGAGGTTTAGAGAAAAGTAGCTTCGATGACATGGTAACTGCAAGTGACAAACACAAACAAAAAGGACACTTGACATAAAAGTGACATGATTTTATTAAAATATAAGAAAAATATGTTAAGGTCAACTCGTTGTTTTCACAAAAGAGAAGCCTTGGCAGCAAGTTTAAATCCAAAGTAGAGTGTTATTTTCCATCCTTCATTTCGCTAACATGCTGATCCTGTTTGAAACAGTAGAGCATGAACTTTAGCCATGCACTGCAAAAACTGAAATCTGAGCAAGTCGTTATGTCTTATTTTTAGTCAAATTTGTCTTACTTTTCTTGATTTGAGCCACATTTACAAGAAAGGTCATCAAAATGTCTCATTTCAAGTTTTTTAAAGACAAAAATGAGGCATAAATTACTTGTAACAAGTAAAAAAAATCTGCCAATGTGATAAGATAAAGATTCTTGTTTTAAGACATCTTTCTAATTTCAAGAAACTGCCCGGGGCAAATTTGTCTTATCCCATTGGCAGATTTTTTTGACTTGTTACAAGCAATTTACACCTAAATTTTTGTCTTAAAAAAACTTGAAATAAGACATTTTTATGACCTGGTCTGGTGAATGTGGCTCAAATTAAGAACAATAAGACAAATTTTACCACAAATAAGACATAATGACTTGCTTAGATTTCCGTTTTTGCAGTGTGTGCATTTTTCTCAGTAAGAAACTACAGCAGTCAAGAGTTTCTCATTTGCATTATATTTTTAATGCTAATGTTTGTAATCCCTAGAAGAAAAGAATCTACACAGCAGCCCTGTGGGTCAAAACCAAGCAGCAACCTCCAGCCTTAAGATATAAAGCTGATGTTGATGTGTTAGAAACTGTATTTCCTTAAGTGTCCACTTCAAACATGCACCAGAGGTCAAGGAAGCTGCTCACACACTCTTTCTAAAACACTTATCTCCACAACAAGGAAAGCATGTCTATAGCCTGGTATAGAAAAAATACTAGTCTGATTAAATTATTTCTGTACTCAGACACACTTCTACATACGAGGAGGAAAATATCCTCTTTAACATATTATAGCGACAAGTTTTGCAGTGACCGCCACACTGTAGCAGTAAGCAAAGAGGTGGAAGGCCTCAAAGTCAGTTCTGTTAATAAGAACAAAAAACAAAAAGAAAAACTCTTCCTGTAAAATTTACGAAGCCTTTTGTACGGTCTTCCAACTAGGCCATACAGAACAGGCCAAAAGTTTGGACACACTTTCTCATCCAATTTGTTTTCTGTATTTTCATGACTATTTACATTGTAGATTCTCACTGAAGGCATCAAAACTATGAATGAACACATGGATTTGTGTACTTAACAAAAAAAGGTGGAATAACTGAAAATATGTTTTATATCCTAGTTTCTTCAAAATAGCCACTCTTTACTCTGGTTACTGCTTTGTCTGCTTTTGGCATTTTTCAAGAGGTCGTCACCTGAAATGGTTTTCTCTTCACAGCTGTGTCTTATCAGGGTTAATTAGTGGAATTTCTTGCTTTATCAATGGGGTTGGGACCATCAGTTATGTTGTGTAGAAGTCAGGTTAACACACAGCCGACAGCCTATTGGACATCTGCTCAAATTCATATTATGGCAAGAACCAATCAGCTAACAGAAAAAGAACAAGTGGCCATCATTTCTTTAAGAAATTAAGGTCAATCATGTAAGGGGAGATCCTGTTTTGCTGCCCTGACTCTGGTGAGGTGATCATCAGAGAGCAGGCCCAGGTGTGTGTGTGTGTTGCCTGATTGCCCTGATTTGGTGCAGCTGGGGGAAGCTTACATATACCCCTCAGCTCCAGCTCTCAGTGCTGACTCATTGACTCACCTTCAGAGCCAGTGAGAGGCTGCTTGGTCTTCTGGTGTTCCTTGTGTGCCTGAGTCTCTCAGAGTTTTCAGTGCTTTCTTGTGATTCCCACTGATTCTAGTTTACCCAAGCCCCTAGTTTGTTCCCAGCGCCTGGCTTGGCAATAAAAGAAGCTCCTACCCTGTTTCGGTAGTCTCTGGGCAGCTTCTAGCCCAGCTCCTTCCGTTAGCCTTCTTCTGGCTACCTTTACCTTTTATCCTTAGTGGTCCGTGATTGTGTCCTACTTCCCCCCTTCTCTGACAAATCAGTCCAGTAAATAGTCATAAAAATAAAGAAAACGCAAATTGAATGAGGTGTGTCCAAACTTTTGGCTCATAACAATGTCCAAAGTCGATGTCTCTCTTTTGGGTAGGGCGACCCATTTATTTAAGCATCCAACATGCATAATATAAACAAAGGTTCTATTCCTCAAAGAAAAATACACGTTATCATGCTGACACGGTCAAAAAACTGTGTGCTTTCCCTCTAACACCTGCTCACTAAATGAGCTGACCTACCTTACGTAGTCTTCCTGTGCAAAGTACGACCCACTAATGAAACACAAAACCCAACACAGGTAAATATTCAATAAAGAAAGAAACAATGAAACAAACAGAAAACCCCAAAATATGGCTGCTACACCTTTACTGTTCAACCCCAAAGATTTAAGAGATGTTTTTGTTAACTGTGTTGTACACCCCTGATGAAAACCTGAAGACCAGTTAAATAATTTCACATGGTTACATTTTGCTCTGTTGGAATTTAAAACGGTTCTACATAGAGTTGAAAAAAAATGCAAAACCAAAAGGAAATGGGAGTGAGACAAAGAAAAAATTAAATTAGCTTTTCATTGCAAAAACAATTAAAGTGAAATTGTCTTCTCATCAGAAAACTGAAAATCCTCTAAAATACAAATTTAAAGTTTGGAAAAGGGCTCAGTAGTGAGGAGCTCCACTGTTTTTAGTGACCACTTCAAAAATTAGTGCATTTATGTTTGATGGGAGTGTTACCAGGGGGCTAGTGGGAACGTTTCTCCAAGTGGTGGAGATGTCTTCATGTTTGACATCCACTGTCTAGAACTGACGTCCAGTTTTGTCAATTTCCCTCTTCATCCGTCCATCCCATAATGTTCTCAATTTGATTTAGATCAGGGAAACACACAGGATGCTCTAAAAGACAGAGATTACCCCTCTGGAAGATGAAAAAGTCCTTATTTGTGCAGCCATTGTGAACTGCAGCATTGTCCTGTTGATAAACACAGTCATTAGCACACAGGCTAGGGCCCTCAGTCATGAAGGACGCTTCCTGCAATATCTCCATATAACCAGCTGCCATTTGACGCCCTTGAACCATCAGCTCCATTGTTCTACTGATGGAAAAAGCAGATCATGTTGCTGCTCAGAAAAACATCTCAGTGGGATCTCCTTGTCATGACAGTAATGTTGAACGCCATCAGGACTGACAAGGTTCATTTTTTTTCTCCTCAGAGAATCAAACTTTCTCCCACTATTCAATCCCATGATGTTCTCTGTCAAAGTTGAAACAGGCAAGTAAGTGGAAGGAGACGAGGCCTTTGAAGAGGTTTCTCGTTCTTGAAGCTCTTATCTATCAGACGTCATCTAATGGTTATTGGGCTGCAATCGGCACCAGTAACGGCCTTAATTTGGGCCGAGGATCGTTCTTTGTCTTGACAGACAACCAATCAGATCCTCAGGCTCAGCGCTAGTGACATGTTTTGGGTCTACCACTTAACTTTTTTGTTCCATAACCCTCAGAATCTTTGATGAAATCCATGATGGCTGTCTTACTGCATCCAACCTCAGCAGCGATGGCGTTTAGTTGTGAGAAGCCTTATTTTTTAGCCTTTGCCATCGGGAGATCACAGCAGTGTGAATACATGACAGAAAATGACATTGAATCCATATTTTTGTGCAGATTTTATCTTTTAATTGCTGTGGTCTTGAACATTTGATCAGCTGATGAACAGAATATTTCACTTAGCAGTGCTCACTTAGAACCTTTTTACTACAAAACAGTGCAAAAAGTAAATTAGCGCAATGTATCATCTGGTCTTAAGGTTTCGATTATAAAGCTTTGTGATAAAATAAAATCATTTTTAGTGACACTGACTTAGCCATTCATCTCGGTTCACATGACTCTACTTGGAAATATTTTCAGTATTTCACTTTGCCATTGGAAAGCATTTGTATTTGCACTATTTGAGAATGCAATACATACTCTTAGGCATGTGAAAACTGGGCAGGTATCATTTCTACTGCATTCATGTCTTTTTTCTAACTTGGAAAAATGCAGGTGTTGACCTCATAGTGGTGCTGAGTACAAATTTAAGGGCTTACATTTTTTCTATTCACCCCAATGGCGGAAAAAAAAAACCTCCGTTGCCAAGTTTCATGGTGATCCATACCTCATTTGCAATCATCTGTGCTCCATGATTGTGAATAACAACCTGGAATGATGATCCATCCACTGCTGGAGCCACTGAGATGTGATACGGAGAAAAATGTCAGCGTATACTGCGAGCAGATTTTCATGTTCCTACATCAGACGGTTGTTCAGACCTTTCAGTCTGGACCCCAGGTTGACATCACCATCTTAAAGCTACGCCACTGAATCGGCAGGTGGTGACCTGAATTACTTGCTGCAACAGAAATAAAATATATTTTTGCCATTGCATTGTGGTTTTCTGCATGACCATGAAGTAAATCTATAGCTTGAAAATGTATTTCTCAGTTTGTGTACTAAGTTCTGATTCCAAAACAACCTCTAGCCTCTCAAACAAAAGATGAACTTGCATCAATGACACTAAATAACTCATAGAAAGGCACATTCAAAAATACACTCTGAATAATCCTGATTTTGCCTTCCCTTCTTCAACGTACACTTCACACACTTAAGGTATACACAGCAGTGAGAAATCCTTGAAGAACGTGGAGAAATGTTTGCCCGTAGAGACTGTGTCCAACAGGTTGAATGGTAATGACAAGTGCATTAGCAGTCGCCTGGTTGTTAAGTAGGCTGTGGTTAATGAGGAAATCAATGGAGCACATTCAGTGCATCTTTATGAACAAACAGGTGACAGACAAAGAGCTTTTCAATAAAGAGGAGTCTATTCATTCTCTGTGCTGAGAACATCCATGTAACATACATGTATCAGCACAAAGTAGTCATGGACGACAGTGTTGGCACCCTTGGAATTTTTCCAGTTACAAATGTTTTTGGTATGAATGTGTTTATTTCATTGATATGCATTAGAAAAACACAAAAAAAACGAAAGAAAACACTAAAATTTACTCAATTTTACACAAAATGCAAAAAAATGGGTCGGACAAAATTGTTGGCACCATTGAATTGTGGGTAAATCATTTTATCTCAAGCAGGTGATGCTTGTTCAAACTCAGCTGTGGCAAGTAACAAGTGCTGGTTATATAGAAATCACACCTGACGCTAGTTAGAAAGTATAAAAGTTGACTCCACCTTTGTGTTGTGAGCCTTTGTGTGTCACACCAAGCATGGAGAAGAGAAAGAAGAGCCGAGGAGTGTCTGAGGACCAAAGATGCATAATTGTTGAAAAATATTTACTATCTACAAGATAATCTCCACAGATCTTGAAGTTCCTTTGTGTACTGTGCGTAATATAATCAAGAAGTTTATTACCCATAGAACTGTGGCTGATCTCCCTGGACGAGGACAGAAGAGAAAAATTGACACGAGAATGCAACACAGTATAGTTCGAATAGTGGATAAACATCCTCAGACAACTTCCACACAAATTCAAGCTGTCAAGTCCTGTTTATAAGACAGCTGGAGAAGCCGAACCAATTCAAAGGCATGCCTGAAAAACTGACCAAAACACTGGAGTAATTCAGGAGTTTAGTAAAAGTTTATTTTTAAAGAACTGAATTGAAATAACATTTGTTAGAAGCTACATCCAAGAGACAGTGAGTATTTTTCTGCATCAAGGTTAGATTCAGGAGGGAAGAACAAGCTCAGTGTTAAAAAATAGATTAATTCTACAAACAAGCACCTTCATACACATCAGTGAACATGTTAAGTTTTTAAGTTCTTATGAGCCTGTTTGCTAGGTTTGCTAGGATAGATGACAAAAAATGAAGCAGCTTGATGTAAAATCCCAATTACGATGAAGTTGGGACGTTGTGTAAAATGCAAATAAAAACAGAATACAATGACTTGCAAATCCTCTTCAACCTATATTCAATTTAATACACCATAAAGACAAGAGATTTACTGTTTAAACTGTGTTAAACTGTTGTTTTTGTGCAAATATTTGTTCACTTGTTCATTGCTCAAAGAACAGCTGTTTGGATCATTCCACAGGTTCATTGGAAACAGGTGAGTGTCATGATTGGGTATAAAAGGAGCATCTCCAAGAGACTCAGCCGTTCACAAGCAAAGATGGGGCCAGGTTCACCACTTTGTCAACAACTGCCTGAAAAAAAGTAGTCCAACAGTTTGAGAACAATGTTTATCAACATTCAGTTGCAAGGAATTTAGGGATTCCATCATATACAGTCCATAATATAATCAAAGGTTCAGAGAATTCTGAGAAATGTCTGCACGTAAGTGGCAAGGCCCAAAATCAACATTGAATGCCTGTGACCTTTGACCCCTCGAGTGGCACTGCATTAAAAACCAACATCATTGTGTAAAGGATCTTACCATGTGGGCTCAGGAACACTTCGGAAAACCATCGTCAGTTAACACAGTTCATCACTTCATCTACAAGTGACAGTTCAAACTCTACCATGCAAAGACAAAGCCATACATCAACAACAGACAGAAACACTGCCGCCTTCTCTGGGCCTGAGCTCATTTGAAATGGACTGAGGCAAAGTAAAAAAGTCGGCTGTGGTCTGATGAGTCCACATTGCAAACTTTTTTTGAAAATTATGGATGTGATGACCTCCAGTTAAAAGAGGAAAAAGACCATCCAGATTGTTACCGGTGCAAAGCTCAGAGGCCAGCATCTATGAGGGTATGGTGGCGTGTTAGTGCCCATGGCATGGGTAACTTACACATCTGTGATGGCAACATCAATGCTGAAAGGTACATCCAGGTTTTGGAGCAACACATACTGCCATCCAAGCAACATCTTTTTCAGGGACGTCCCTGATTATTTCAGCAAGACAATGAAACCAAGACACATTCTGCACCTGTTACAACAGCATGGCTTCGTAGTAAAAGAGTGCAGGTACCAGACTGGCCTGCCTGCAGTCCAGACCTGTCGCCCTTTGAAAATGTGTAGAACATTATGAAGCACAAACTATGACAACAGAGATCTAGGACTGTTGATCAACTGAAGTTGTCCATCAACAAGAGTGTTAAAGAATTCCAGCCCCAAAGCTTCAACAATTCGTGTCCTCAGTTCACAAACTTTTGTAGAATGTTGTTAGAAAGAAAGGTGATGTAACACAGTGGGAAACATGGACCTGTCCCAGCCTTTTTTGAAACGTGTTGCAGGCATCAATTTCAAAACGAGCAAATATTTGCACAAAAACAATAAGGTTTATCAGTCTGTACATTGAATATCTTTTCTTTGCTGTGTATTCTGTTGAATATAGATTGAAGAGGATTTGCGAATCATTGTTTTCTGTTTTTATATACATTTTACACAACATCCCAACCTCATTTGATATGGGGTTGTATTTGAAAGTTCCAGACACATAGATGAGAGCGTAACTTTTCCTGAGAAATTTAATCAAATTTCTTTGCAATGTTTAACTATAACCTCTAATCTTCATAAGACTCAGCACCACATAGCTCAGTATTTCTTTTTTTATTTTTGATTAAAGTCTTCTTTATTTTTTTTGAACACAGCTCAGTATTTCAGCTTCATACTTGAGACTGCTTGAAAAGCTCTGTTTTATAGGTGTTGGTAATTTCCAGAGGACTGTGTCAGTCAGTGCTTCACAAGCTGCTGTGCTGAATGTGCCGGTCCTCTGTAGGTCACTGGGGTTAATCACCTCAGCAGTAGTGCTCTATCTATTGCAGCAACAATGTATATTTTACAAGTTCATCTGTACATGCATGAGCTTAATCATGTGTTTGTGATCTGAGCACAAATAGACTCCGGTGCACATAAACCTGACAGCTTGATGTGACAGACCTAAACAATGGGCATTATAATTTTAAGAAACCTGCGCAAATGAAAATTCATCCTCATTATTCAGGACATCAAACAAGGCTGGGGCCCAAAGCGGGCTCATTTGCAGCTGAATGATGGAGGCAGCAGAGACAGTGACCTGTTTAGCATGTGTTTGTGTTGTAAAGGTGGCGCAGGGATGGAGGAGGAGAGGGCACCAGTGGGCCACAGCTGGTGTGCCACAGTCTTAACCTTCTACCTGCTGCTATCACAACTGACAGGCTGGGCCACGACCAGCGACTAATAGTCTCTCTCTGACTGAAGTCCAGGCTTTGGACTCTCCCTCTGCACAGACCTTGTTATTTTCATGTCCACTTGTTTATCCATCTGAGACAAAGTTGTCAGCTTGTTTCTTCCAGTGCAGTCTTTCATGTCAGCCTGTGTGCTCATCTGTGTGCCCCATCACTTAAAAAAAGCAATGTAACCTAAGCTAAAAATGTTCTTGAGCATAATGCAAGTCGGTTTCTTTAAAATAATGATTTCATGTCAATAAAACAAAACAGTAAAACTATAGGTCGTGATTGTGCAGATGTGTCTTCATGATTGTATTGTTTCTTTCTATACCTTCCTGTACAACACCCTACAGTTATATATTTACGTCCACATGTATCAGAGTGTTTCATGCGCTGCTTTTCATCTTTGCATGTGTGCCTCTCATCCTTCACTGCAGCTTTGTGAAACCAGCTGTGTCTGTTTACTCTACCTGGTTTACCTGCTCCAGGAGAAGAAGCTGCCAGCAGCAGCTCCATCACTTCACATCCACTCTGTCAGACCCTTTTTCTCTGCCTGCAGCTCTGAGTGTCAAACCTTGGATGTCAGTACACAGCCAGGTCACTTTTATAGATGTTGTGCATGAGTTTACGTTCATGTTGTGTGCATGTGGGGTCATTTGTTCCATCATTTTCCAGTTCTGTCTGCCTGGTTGTGCGTGTTGATTCTACCTGCATTCATCTCCTGGTCTACCTGCTCCAGGAGAGCAGGCTGCCAGCTGCAGACAAGTCATGCCGCATCAGCTCTGTCAGGCCTGAAACGAGCTGAGAAACTGATACAAGCATTTCTTGCTTCTCTGTCACGGAGAAAGGCATGTTTTTGTTTTACCAACATTTCCCCAGAAAATCGAGCCATCTGAAATATTCAGCTGAGATGCAAGTCATACCTTTGTGCCGTGCGCAACAAAAACTGAGCTGTTGGTGTTTGTGTGTAAAAGACTTGGAATGTGGCATTGAAATAAAAGGCACAAAAGCATCACCTCATTTTTCACCTCTCCTTAGTTTGTGCTTAATTGTGAGAAAGCAGGTGCTGCAAGAGAATGAAAACACAAAGGGTACCCAACAAGGACGACTATCCGTCTACTTCCTGCACCATAAATTGTGTTGACTTTGTTGTGGCTTATGTTATTAGTTGTTTCTGCAAACCACAAGGCTAGTGTTAATTATCCCACTTTGGGTTGTATGACCAATGTGTCAGTAAATCAGATTACTTTCTCAGTGTTATGATGGATTTCGTTGTGAGTGACCATGAGTGTTTTTTGAGGTGTATATATAACCTTTTCTGTCTAAACACAAATAAAAGGAAACTAAGGAAACTGGTTTTCAAGGGAATTTTGCACCCCATTCTTGCCTAATAGGGTAAGTATCTGCTGACAATTTAAAGTGTCTTATGTCATATTTATCTCTGATGATCCAACACGTTTCCAATGAGTGACACAACAGGGTCATAGCCAGGCCACTTAGGTGCTAATGCCCTCTGAATATACTGATATATGCAGGTGTCATGAGACGGTAGCACAAATTTCTAATTCTAATTTCTTATGTTTCCATTTAATGTGTATTTTACTTGATATTTTACTTAATGTTAAATTTTAATCGCTCTTTCTACTTAGTATCCTTGTATTCTTACCGCATTGTTACACTGTCTTACTGTATATGTACTATCTATTTTGGCTTTTCTTATTTCCTATTTTTTTATTTAATGTGTAAATTTTAGTTGATATTTTACCTAATGTTGAATTTTAATTGCTCTTTCTAATGTTAATATTTTTATTTCTATTTTTTTTTTACAATTTTTGCAAAACTCACTCACTCACTCACTGTATAGTTTTTATTTATTTAGACTTTAAAAAGGAAAAAAACAGGACCTGAGTTTAAACAAAAAAAATCTGCCAATGGAATAAGAAAAAAATGTCTTGTATTAAGACATTTATCTTATCCCATTGACAGATTTTTCTTCTTTTTTTTTGACTCGTTACAAGCAATTCAGACTTTATTTTTATCTTTAAAAAACTTGAAACAAGACATTTTTACGACCTGGTCTGGTAGATGTGGCTCAGATCAGGAAATACAAGATAATTCTCTCTGTGAATAAGACATAATGACTTGCTTAAAATTTCCATTTGTGCAGCTGAACTTCCATATTTCTGGATCATGTTCAGATGATTTTGACTAAGCCTCAATGGAAAACCATTTTTATACCCAGTCATGCTACTAGTCTGTTACATGAAGAAAGTTACATGAAGATAAAAACAAAGATAAAAAATTTCAAAGGATTTTTCAAGTGTGAATACATGGTGTATTTTCATCATTTATGACTTGATGAAAGCAGGAAAAACATATAATATTTTGTTTGCTACAGAATGTAGCTCAGACAAACAGTGGAATTTCTGTGTATTTTCAAAGAGAGCATAAGGATCAAAGCAGTGTTGATAAACCATGTCTTTTTGCTCTGTTAATGTATTCATTGACGTCACTCACAATACATTCAGGTGCTCTTGGAAACTTGAGAATCTGATCATTTTGCCAGCTTTTTAGGGTTTGGATTGGATAAATGGTTTGTGAATGGCAGTCATTTAAAAGTGTTTGCTACCACCAGTGGGTTTGATATCCCAAGGATATATAAACACTTTCAAATATTCATAAACATTTTTTAAAAAGTGCCCAGAAAAGGCGTGATATGGTCTCTGTGTTCACGGGGAAAAGGTTGGGAATTTCTGATCTAAATGATGCTGGCTTGGTGAGACAAAAAAAAGCAAAGTCAAGAGAAGAAAAACTTTAAAATAGGTCTTTGTTTTGCTGGTTCCCCTCTTTCCTCTCCAGAGCTTTATTTGAGATCATAACCCAAAGATTATTTCATTTACTGATGAAATGAACCAACAACACAAACTAACAAAATGGGCGAAATACATGGAATTAAGAACTAGGGTATGTAAACTTTTGATCAGAGTCACTTAGGAAGTTTCTGTTGTCATTATGATTTAAAAAGAGTAAACGGCTGTTTGTTAATAAGTAGCTTCACCCAACAACTTTATACTACCACACACATACAAACATAACCAACACTATGTTGTGTACTTCTTGCAGTGACTGTTTGGCTTTTAACAGTGGGTACACACCTTTAGACTGAAAGGTTAAGAGCTTCAAAATGGGGCCAAATGTCAGAGGAACTAACAGGGTCAAGGAGAAGGCTTCCTCATGAGCAGTTCTCAAGCCATAGCTTTCAACTTAGAAAGAGCATGACTGAATTATCACTTAAATACACGCTGGCCAAACAACTGTGAAGTAGCAGGACACTGGCTTTTCAGTGTATATGAACAAGATAAGAAAAATGAATAGTTATTTACATGGTGGTGTGACGACACTGATGGGTTTTGGATATTGCACTTATGTGAACTAAATGAATAGTGAATGCAAACATACATTGCACGTTAAAAAACATGTATTATATGGCGCAGATGGCCAAGTGGATTAGGTCACGCACCATGACGTTCACCCTCGAGCAGTGGGCCAGGGTTCGAATCTGGCCTGCGGTTTGTTTCCTGCATGTCACTCCCCACTCTCTCCCCCTTTCCTACTTTATCCACTGTTCACCTCTGTCCTCTATTCAATTAAAGGCATGAAAAGCCCAAAAATATAACTTGATAAAAAAAAATGTACTGCACATTGGGAACATGTTGAGCATTTAATTGTAGTGAAAATGTATTAGTTGAACACATCACTTCAATGAAGTTCCCATTAATATCTCACTGAGTTCAAAAAGAATCCTTCACTACTCAAACGACATATGTTTTGATTCATTTTTCATGCTGCAACTTTTGTTAAATAAATTTGCGAGGCATTTTGTTCAAAATTACACCTCCAAAAGATTCATCTGAACACTGCCACTTTTACAGATTTTTCAATTAAGGGTTTTTATTTGGTAGATAGCAGATTTAGTTGTTGAAAAGAATACAACATGAGTCTAAAAATCTGCTGTTTTATCATGTGTTATTTGTTTCCTGGTCATTGGAGGCTGGCGGCTGAAAGGGGTTCATGTGAGCAAGGATACCAACATCAGGCTTTAGAATCGAGTGAATCGTAGCCTGGAAACAGGTTAGTGTGATGGTTGGCCTGCTGGTGAAGTTTGGATCAAATTCAAGGCTGTGAGTCAAACTCTCAATCAAACTCTTTTTTCCAATGTTCCCACTAATGAACGGCACTAATTGATTAAAAACGCTGGTGGGAGGGGATGAGCGAGCAGGGTGTTATAGTGTGAGAGAGTGAAGGGGGTTTGAACACAAACAGCAGCTGGATCTGGTCCAAACTTCTTTGGGGGCCCACAGTGAAGGGCCTTGGGTATTGTACATGGAGGAGAGGATATTATACTGAGTACAGTAAATCAGGGGAGAAGACACAGAAAGGACAGGCAGCTTTGACCCTCCTAAGCTGCCTGAGCAGGAAAATTATTTGCAGTTAACCTGACAAATTTCTGTGGGTTGAATCATAGGACACAGAATTAGGATCAAATCTAAACCACTTTTCAGATTATAACCAATAATCTATGCATATGTCATTCATAGACAGAGAACCAGATGTCTTTTCTTCTACACAGGCTAGGGCCCCATTTACACAACAATGGTTTTCGGGTGAATCGTAAAAGTATTGTTGCATTTCAGCCTCCCGTTTACACACAAACAGCGTTTTTTCAGCGGATTACAGCGGATTTTTCGAAAACACCATTTTCACTGTCTCTGAGCAAACCATAGACTGTCTATAGAATAGACAGTGTGGCTCCGCTTGTCACTAGCTGGGTTTCCATTGCAGCTTTTCGCAAAATAAAAGCGATATTTCTAAAATTTCCACAAAGTATATTTACGCTTTGAACGCGTTTCCATTGAAGGTTGTTCTAGGCAGGAGCGCCGTAACTCTCTTCAAATATCATCCCGCGAGATTTCACTGCTGGAAGATGGACGCTAGAAGATCAGTTTCTATCTTCTTATAACACTCTGTATTCCTCTGTTAATTGCTGTCTAGTATGGCAGTTATGTTTTTCTCAAAAATAATTGCGAGAAAAGTCTCAGTCTCCTCCTCTGTCCAAACGTAACGGGTCATGTTTACTCACAGAGAAGTGATCATGTGACCAGGTACGTCACGTCCTGTAATGTATAATTGTGGAAAAAGTGTTTCCATTGTGCTTTTGCGATATATTTGAATGTTGAAACATCTGAAAAACCACCTCATGAAAGCGTAAAAACTTTTTAGCTATGTTTTAGTGCTTTTTCTAAATTCAGGGGTTTCCATAACCATTTTTTTATAGCGCTATTTAAATTTTGCGCATATCCAAGGGTAAAGGAAATGCACCTACTGTTGAACGATTTTGAAGCCAAATTAACCCTAACTGGAGCCGGATTCAGTCGCCATTGTGAAGCCAGAGTC
The DNA here is from genome assembly GCA_008086565.1 of Thalassoma bifasciatum. NCBI lineage: Eukaryota > Metazoa > Chordata > Actinopteri > Labriformes > Labridae > Thalassoma > Thalassoma bifasciatum. The sequence continues at coordinate 147,057 of RPOG01000375.1, forward strand.
TGGCTGGAAGAGAATCTCTGGTGGAACTGTGTAAAAAAATACAATAAAATATTTAAAAATAAGGCATAGTCTCTTTTTGGCTCTCTTTCCCAAAGTTTCTTATATCCCTGATAAAAACTACTCCCGAACAGCAGCTGTCAACCATCGTGAAACGAAATTTATAACACGGTTTTTAACGTCCAACAACTAATGAAAAACCAACTCTCAGTAAAAAAAAAAAAAAGACTTGAACACAATGCAGCAAAATTACATCTTATGCCACCTTAGTGTAAGAATGTGAGAAACATTTCTACAAGGAATAATAATTTTGTTAAGTTTTCCCGACTCATATCCTGAATGCATGGAGAGGCGGGGTTTGTGACCTATACTGCAGCCAGACACCAGGGGGCGGGGCATCTGCTGGAGGCTTCAGTTAGAGCTGAACGTCATTAAGTCCACTGATTATACAGTCTATGGTGTAAACACTAAGCTGTGTAAAACCTAGATACGCTGATGTCACGTTTAGCTCTGCACGTGCGCAATAAGCCTCCACTGTGCCATGCACGAACCAAACAACAACAACAACAGCGACCTTACGTTTCATTCTTCTGTTGCTGAATCTACTGCCTGTCTTCTACCAATACGAGCATTTATTGCACTATTCCTACAATTAGAGAAGAATCCATATAAACACCAAATGACCAGCTCACTTCTTTTTCAGCCTCGATACTGTTGTCATGTATATGGCTCTTACAGTTATATCGCCATCTACAGGCCTGCCATGATACTACAGTGTTTTAAGTCCCTCAGTGTTTCAGTGTAGAGTTTTTCTTAGCGTTTTCCTGTGTTTCAGGGTGAAACACTGAAAAGTTGTGTAAACAGGACCTTGGTCAGGTGTGAAAACACTGAACTCTTTTATTGGTGAGGGTGAAGCTACCACCACTGCAGGAAAAAGTCCATCTGATCCCTCGTGTCTGAAATCATATTCTGCCACAAAGCTTTTGACAGGACATGCACATGGCTCAGCCCTCAAGTAGGAAGCTTTTCTTTGTTGTTCAGTTCAATCTATGCCATCAGGGGCACCTGGCTCACACTCAACCCTGCCATCCATTCTACCCTCGTGAGTAAAAAAAAAAAAACACATCAAGATATCTGGGCAGTCCTTATCTGGGAGGGAAAGGCCAAGTTTTACAGAGAATCAAAGCTTTCACTCAACAAGACATGTTTGATTTGGGATAGCAGTTTCCAATACGGAGGTGCATCAAATCTCTGCTCACCCTGTCACTCAGCCTCACCACTTTATGAAACATGCAGGCTTTATTCTGTCCCACAAAATAGGATTACATTCTGCCAAAACTTAGCAGGAGGGGACACAGAGCTCTGGGGGAAAGACAAAAAAGTCAAAGAGCTTGTACATAATGATGGATTAACCATAACAGAAACATACACAGTGTTTTGGGGGTCAATTATATCTCATTAATTTAGGAAGAGGAGGCAAACACCTTTTACTGGGTGGTGGTGTAATACATTTTTTCAAGCCTGTGTATAACCCTGAACACCATGAAAGAGCAAAAATACATAAGTGTGTGCTTCCTGAGACACGTATGTAGATGATTTTCAGATTCAGTGCCATGACAACACTGTAAAAAAAGATCCTGTTTTTTTTACAGTAAAATACAGGCAGCTGTGGTTGCCAGGGCGTGGGACATTTTGTTAAATATACAGTAAAATTTAAAAAAAAACTTTGCAGAACAACCTGTCAATTTTACAGTTTAAAAATGTTATTCGTAACAAAAGCTTCACATTTTACCTTGCTACCACAAGTGAGGAGGGCACACAGTGGACATGATAAATACTGGCTGTCCACGCTCTGCGGCTTAGACCAGCCAGTCAATGCCAGGGAGCATAGGCAGCTTGTGTAGGTAAGGAGTTAAGTAGAGTTCAATTATCTACTACGTTTTTTGTTGGGTTTTTTTTCAGTGCTTTCTTTATGTTTTCTCTGTAGTTAACCAAGTTTTTTAGTTACACTTACTCAAGGTATTTGGTAAATTTACTGTAATCTCTTTGTAATGGTAACAGTTTTAAATATTTATACTGTATATTTGACAAAATTTTCCTTACAACCCCAGCTACCAGTTGTTTTTTTCCATGAAAACAATGTGTTTTTTTACAGTGTGCAGTTAGTAGCTTTACAGTGCAACATATTTTTTAACATCCTGCTCCTATGAAAAATTAGGTTTGTGTTGCTCAACATATTTATACCATAGATTTAAATGTTTGCAGCCTTAACGACTGCAGTTTTGTCCAAATGATACTGTAAAATTTAAGGTTTTCAGACATTTCAATGTCACAGAATTTACTTTGAAAATGTACACCCATTTATTTGTTTTCACGGTAGATCGGTATCATTTTAACAGTTTTTTACAGTAAAGTCAACGTTTTCACCAGTCTCACAGTTAACATATTATACAATGTATTGAGTACAGTTAAAGACAATGTTTAGTTTTATGGTCCTTAGTTGATGCTTTTTGACAGTGCTTTGCTGTGTCTTTTACAGACTTTTTTTTACAGTGAACATAGTGAATAGAGGCAGCAGGAGAAGAAGACATGGAATGTGCACATTACACAAACTATAAAACTTTTGCAGGAGTATTTAGTTTGACTTACCAAGGTTTCCTCTTTCCATTACAATGAGGCGGCTGTGTTACAGCTGTAAATTCCAGGTCTCAAAGATGTCGCTGGCTCTTTTCTTTATTTCACACTGTGACACCCACAGGTGTTGTATTATGGGCAGAACTTTACTTACAGGAGACAGAAAATGTCAATGTAGCAGGAAAAATCAACCAAATCATCAAAGGTAAAACCAAAGTGAGGCTTGCCATGAAGGGTGCGTTAATTTTTTGGGGTTTAGTTTAGTAATATTAAAGGAAAATGACATACTGTAAAGCCACACATACATTTTGGTTGCAGTTGTAGAAGTTCCTGCTCTTGGAAAACATGTAACTGGTTGACTTTAGTGCATCAAGTGTCTGCATACCAATCCTACTGGAATCCACCAATCCTGACAGAAGGTAACAGCTTTTCTGTCTTCTTTAGTGAAACAGGAGGCCTCTGGGAATGTATATACAGAAAATGAAATAACACAAAGTCCTTGGGTATGACAGAATTTCACTTTTCACTTCTAGATTGTGTTTAAAATTCCTCCTCAAGATTTATCCTTGAGGGATGAGTTCCTACCCAAATATTTTTTCCACTTCTTCTATATTTTTATGGACTAATTTTCACAAGCTACAGTAAAACTACATTTACTTTGTCACTAACATTAACTGACTGCTTAGACTTGATGTGACTAATTCATGTCTTCATTGCAATAATTCAGTGCAATTATTACTTTGCTGCTAAATCACTGTTTATATAACTGCTATCACTGTTTTTAAAGCTGTTATTTATTTATTCATGTGCATACTCAGACACTACACTTTAACTGCATTTATTTACTATTTACAATATGCAGATGCTGTATAGGATTGCTGCAAATTACGTTTCATTGTGTTTTTTTAATACAATGACAATTAAGCTTCTATCTATCTATTACCACTAAGATGGGGTATAAACATTTTAATGTTAAATATGAAATTCACTTTTTTTACATCAATGTGTATTATAATATAAATTGTTATATGTCCAAATCTGAGTTACTGTGGTTTTTACTTTTTTTTTTTTTTTGTAATATCTGCATTACTTCATGAGTCAGAGAGCTGGTTTCTCCAAGAAACTCTTAGGAAACCTTGTGCACATTGTGTTTGCGGATCAATCTTGTTCAACACAGGATCAAACTTTAAATTTTAATGGCTTGTTGAAATGTAACTACACTCAAAATATGAAGGCTAAAATGATGTGCACAGATTAAAAAGAAAATTCCCTTTTCATGTGTGTTTTTTATCATTATTTTGGTAAGTACCTTAAAATTAAAATGTATGACCAATTAATCTAGCCTTCAATTATTTATTTATTTATAAAATAAAGAACATGAATACTTTATCATACCACTTTACCATTTTCCAACCACACAAAGATCACCCTACGTGTAGATTTGATATTTGGGGTCTTCAAATAAACCAGAAAAGAGGGGAATCCTGCTATTATTTTAGGACATATAATATTTTTAATAGTACTACTAAAATAAGCAGATGCAGTAATCTGGACAGAAATATAGGCCCTGTGCAAAACGGATTCACCATAGGCCCCTAAATCTGCATCTGCACCAGCATATGTAGGCCCCTGCTACGGAAGGGGGACTATTTTGCGTCTCAGTGGATTAAAATAGCGAGGAAGGAGATGAATACAGACACTAAATATCTCAATAAAGCGTCCTAAAAATCCTTCATCACTTCACTCAGACATATAAGTCCAATGCCTTTACGACTGCAGTGCAAAAGCAACACAATTGAATTCATTATTATGATTTATATCGTTCTTCAGGTTGGTGGGTTAGTGCATCTGGAACATTTTACAGAAGAAAAAGGATCAAAACAGCTTCTTTGATATTTTAAATTAAATTTATTCAAAAACAACGACTTAGTGGACAAGAGTAAAATATTGTGCTCATAGACAGGATCACTTATAAACAAACGTATACAACACTTATGAAATATCATACTTTAAACTTCTGTACATAACTGCAATCAATACATTTTTTCCCCCAGGAGAAATAATGCCATAAATAAAGTGGGCGCCGCTGCTGGCTGCTCCTTGAAGAACAGCGCGCCTCCGCGAGAAAGTGCAAATTGAAAGAAGGTTTTCTGAGGCGCAGGGAATCCGAAATTATTCACTCCTTATTTGTGGAGCTGGAGAGGTTTTTTTTTTTCCCCCATCGCTGTTCTAAAGTGCACCTGATAGTGTAAAAGGGGTTAAAAGGGGGGAAATGTAGATAAAATTGGAAGTGTTTCATTCTGTGCAGCTCGTAATTCACAAAGAAATTAACTTTGATGGAATGCAGAGTCCTTTTGTTCATTTTGAATTATTGTATAAAGACGCTTTTGCGTAAAAAGAGGCTACATCTTTTATGGGGAGGCTTGGTTTAAAAAAATCCATGACCACTTCAACTAAAAAAAAAAACATATACGGGCCTTGAACGTATTTTGTTCCTTTTTTTTTTTTTACTCAGATGGATTTTTGGGTCAGTGTTGATGCTTTTGTGCAGAGCATCATCTGTTGTGTAGACAGTGATTTGCATTAGAAACAAGTGTTGATGTCTGCACACACACAGATGGATTTGTTCCTTGCTCTTAAAAGAGAAACTCAAAGAGCCATGGATTATTTTCTTAGAGCAGAATTGAGGGAACATGATTTTTTCTGATAACAGCAAATTCTCAGCCAGTTTATCAGATAAATGCGCGCAAATCAGTGTTTGAAATGTAAAAAAAAAAAAAAAATAGATACAGTAAAGGCTTGGATGACATGTGATGATGTAGCTGTGATTAAAAGTCAATAATGAATGTCTCTCTCTCTGTGTGAAATCGTCTCAGTCATTGTTTTTGCTGGACTCCTGGTCGCTCTGGTCGTCGGTGAAGCAGACGTCCACGTCACTGTCATTGTCGCTCTTGTGCTCTGCGTCCTCGAACAGGCCTCCCGCTTTGTCCTCCAGCTTCTTGATGCTCTGACCTGGATGCCTCGACTTCACGTGCCTCTCCAGGTCCCGCCTCCGCACGAGCACCTTCCCGCAGAAGTCGCACCTGTAGGGCGTGTTTCCCTCCGCGTGCAGGCGGATGTGTTTGTTCAGGTTGCTGGGGTCTCCAAACGGCCTGAAGCACACTTTGCACTTGAGCGGCTTGTAACCAGTGTGAGTCCTCATGTGGATTTTCAAGCCGTATTTTCTCGAGTACAGCTTCCCACAGTATAAACACAGGTGCCCCTTTTTGGGTTTCCCTGACCCGGCACTGCTGGTGCTGCCCGCGGGCATCGAGTCCAGCCTCGTCCGGTTCTTCTCCGCTGCGATTTCAGACAGCTGCTGCGTGTGCATAGCGATCTCCCGGTCGATGTTGGTGATAGAGCTCAGGTCTTGGCTGAGGGGGGGTGCACCGAAGTAGGACACGGACTCGGGATACTTGAGGAGGTTGCTGAAGTGGAATTTTAAGGGGTAGTATGGTGAGCTGTACAGAAGCTCCCCGTTGTACACAGTGAAGGGCATGAGTGGGATGTTGCAGTCTCCTCCATATGACTTCATACCGTCAAAGTGGGGGAGAGAGAACCTCTCAAAGTGGAGTCCAGGGGGCATCTGGGGGTAGCGGGATGGAGACAGGCCGGAGTGCATCCTGCTCTCCACGTGCTTAAAAGCTGAGGTCTCCTCCATGTGAGGCAACAACGGGAAGCCTCGGATATTGTTTGTGCACGGCACTATTGGAGAAGTGGAGTCCATAATTGTAGGTGTGCACTTGGGAGGATGATTCCCTCCTCCGTTGAGGGCTTCGCCAACATTTCGGATTGGTTTCATGTTTCCAATGAGTTTGCTGAATCCCATGCTGCTCAGTTTCCCATTCGCGTCTTCCCTCGACGCATCCGTGCCCGGGACTTTGGAGACGCCGGTTGGTTTGAAGGCAGAGCGCACGCCAGGGTGGAAGCCCATGCTGCTCAGCATTGATGATGTGGTGCCAAGACCGAGGATGTGTCCTTGGTTTCTGACTGAGGTGACGCTCATGTCGAGCGCCCTGTCCTGATCCTCAGAGCTGCTTTTCTTTGAAAGTCCCACTTTGTTCAGGAAAGGTGAGGAGGGCACCCCCCTCCTACCAGAGTCTGAGATGGAGGTGTTGCTGTGACCGCTCCTCGGAGAGGTGGAGGTGTTGGGGATATCTCCTGACTTTGGTGACCTGCTGAAGGTCTCTGTGCCTCTTGCCTGCTCGCTGCTCACAAACCCCCGCCCGTTGCTCAGGGCGCAGTGAAAGTGCACGTGGGCCTTGAGTGTGTTTGGGTATTTGAATATTCTCCAGCAGTACCAGCAAATGTAACGCTCTTCACCTGTGGAGACAGAATCAAACATGGCATTTAATATTCAGTTTGGGAAAAAAAAAGATACTTTATTCATATGACACAGGTTCATGTCAGCTGAAATGATGTCATTACATTTTATAGTCCCGCGCGTAAAAGCCCAGACCCGTGCGTAAAACCTAATAACAGGTTTTTCAACCTGTAGGGAAAAAAAGACCTACAGGAACCAATTATCGGCCTTTAACCCCTCATCCTTAAACACCACAAACACACACCAAGACAAATATGCTCCAGGAACAAACGTGTCGAAATGTAAAAATAAAAAAGACATTTTTAAAAAAGACATAATGGAATCGAATTTATCTTCATATTGTCCCTTTAACGCCAGCATGTACTCAGTAAGCTGATCAAGCACCTTGGCCAATTTCAAATTGAAGCTCTAATGGATATGATCCGGTTTTTAAGATGTTGTGCCAAGTGGTAACAGACACGGGAGGCTATTTAAATGACCCCCCAGTCGAGCACTCAGGGGTTAATATAGATGTAATGATTTTGTAATCCTCATACGGGCCTTTGTTTATGATAGCCATCAAAAGAGCAAACGCCCTGCCCAATCTGGCCCCGAATGTGATGCTTTGAAAGCGGGACTTCTTCTCTCTCTGTGCGTTTTCCCGTGGAAGTGACAGCAGCTGTTGCTTGAAATCGCAAGTCTCCAGAAACAATAGTGAAGGCCCATCTGTTGACGCCTAATAATGGGAGCGAGCGTATGTCCAGGAGCGCACACGGTGTGTTGGGCCGGAGAATCAGGGCAATATACACCCCACATAAAAGTTAGCATTCATTAGGCCACAATACCTTGACGCACCCACCTAATTTACCGTGAAGCACTTGTTTTTGAATTTATTTGCTTTTGAATACATGAATATTAATGACGCGGTGACATTTGTTAACCTCCGTCTCGCAACTGAATCACCAACCTCTTCTTCCTCCACGGTCGCGAGACACGTCTATTACTGCTTTTAATTGCTTTTTTTATTCCCTACGTCGAGCACCGTCATTACTTTATCACTATTTTTTTTTACACCATGCAAGTGTGATACCATTTCAAGCTTTGCCATTTCGCTTTTTACATTTATTCAATTAATGAAGAGGCCCCTCCAGATCCAAAAGCGTATAATCCAAAATCATCCTCAGCTGATGAATTTCTCCTTTAAGTATGCGTCGAGGATTATTTTCTTTTCATTTCATAAACGGATTACCTCCTGTTGAGCTGGTGTTTAACAAAGATTAGACAATAATCCTGACGCGGAAACGCCAGACTCTCAGCACCAGTCAAAACAAACAATTTAGAGACCAAACAGATTACAAGAATTTTTCTGTCATCGAAAAGAAGCATTATTGGTGCTTTAAACAGAAGAAGAAAAAGCGTATTTTTAAAATATCTTTCGATTGTAATCTAGGTTTTTATTCGATTCTTAGTTAAATAAATTGATAAATGAAAGTAGACAGGCTGCCTGAGGTAACAACAACAATCAATAGATTTTTACCACTGAGCTACAAAGAAGAGCTATATTTTATTGGCAGCCATTTAACTGTGCAGTGATGGACGCTCAACATGTCGATGGTGTGTCAGCTTGAGTCCTGTGTACAGCTGAGGCCGAGAGACACCAGAATGTACTCCAAACATTTTTATAGAAAAAAAGGCTTTCCCATCCCATTTATACCATTTTTTCTTCTATCAAAATCATAATATTCTTATAAATCGTTTCTCAAACTCTTCTTGGTTGAACCTAATTCCCCCTGGATCATTAGGATTATTCTAATCAGCAGTCTGAGTTTCCAGTCTGACCTTTTTCGTCGTGCGTAGGGGTGGCCGTGGTGGGAATGTCGTACCACTGAGCCAAGGCATTGGAGTACCAAACACTGAGCTCCTCTCCGGCTGGGATTTCTCTCAGGACACGGTAGAAAATCTGTTTATCAAAAAAAGAAAAGGAATTGAGAAAAAAGGCTGTGACAAACTGATGGGTTTTTTATTCCTCAGTTCTATTCATTTTTGATGAAACATTTTAGGCATTAACATCAAGGCCTAAAGATGTACTGTAAAAGAAAAATCACCTGTCCACCAGGTAGATCAGACACTGCCTCCAGGTTTTGTTCCTGACTGTTTCTGGCAGCGCGGATGAATCCGATCCAGTCTGGCACGGGGCAGCCCGACTCATCCAAGAACTCCCCCCGCACCAAGCGGACCTAAAACAGCAGCAAATGGTCACAGTGAGCCTGAGCTTTGTGAAAGAAGTTTTATGGGAAATTTAAAAAAACCAAATGGGTTAATGCTGATGCAAATTTAAAAATATATATATTTGATACACAGCGGAGGAAAAAAGATCCAGATTTTGTAAACTCACTCATACTTTGTTCATTATCACAAAAAAATCTTTCAGAATTCAATTAATTAGTGTCTTGTTTCACATTGTTAATTATCATTTCAGTTTAAAAAAATATCCCAATGCTACCTGGAGGTGCTGCGACCACGAGGACCAAAACGCGCTTAATGCGTCTTTATCCGCTCTGCTGATGATTTACTAAAGAGAATGACACCGGGGCCTAATTGAGTTGATATGGGAAACGAATTTGAGGAGTGTCAGAGCGTTTCTAAACTGTTCAAGGACATTAAAGATCGAAGCGCGACATTTGACACAGAGAGTGCACCTGATGATCGCAGGCAGCCCGGGGCCAAGCATTTAGACGCATCAATCACATCTGTGCTGACAGCTGCAACAATAACAGGCTGCGCTTATAGATGCTGAGTGATATCCTGCTATTTTCTTAACTTTTCTGTGCGTAAAAGGGAAAAATTGAAATCTTGGATTTTTAGTTTCGTTTCGTGTGCGCACAGGACTTTTATTTTCTTAATTTTCTCGACTTTAAAATGTGATTTAATTTCTGCATTTCTTAGTCTGAATTTATCCTCTCGAATAACAAGAAAGATCCACTTCTAATTTTATGTTGTTTTTGTTTTCATTTCGTATCCATTTATGTAATCTTATTTCTTTCCCCACGCCCCAGGCTGTGGTCTGTGGCCTCAGTGGCATCTTTCTGTGGCCGGATTACATTAAAATTAAACGGCTCATCGGGATAACAGGCCCGCCAGGCAGTGAAATGTGAGGCGGCTGAGGGCATGAAATCCCACACAGCGGAGCCGGGGCCGCCCATTAGGCCGGTTAAGTAGAAGCACAGACTGACAAGTCGGCCACTAATGGAGCTCAATTATTTCCAACCTGACAGGCCAAAGCAATTAATGAGTGAAGGCCCGATGGAGTTTGACAGTGTGGCTTTAAAAACCCACATCCATTCCACCCCTGGTTTTTTTTTATTATTATTATTATTCACCAACAATTTAAATGAGTATACAAAAATAAAGGGCTTATATTTTTATCTGACTCTCTGAACGAAAAAAAGTTTATTATTTATGGTTAAAAAAAAAGAATATACAACTTTTTATTATAATTTTAAAAAACGAAATTAGTGATGAATAATTTGTCTGATCTCCTTTGGTGATTTTCATCCAGAGCTGATGCGCAACCATCCCTCATGATGTTGCAATGAAAAAACATAATTCGTTGATTTGATTGGAGGAAAAGCATACAACTAATTTGACAAATCTATTTTACTTTTTTTAAGTTGAAATATCTGGAACTCACCTTCTTCTTGGGTCCAACTTCCTTTCGGTCCGACACGTACTTCCCCAGTTTGAAGATTCCCGGTACCGGTCCTATTCGGAGTCCGGCCGGGATGCTGCAGTCCGCGAACACACAGACGGTGGTGGACGCCCGGGTGGGTTGCATGGCTTGGGGTGAGATCAGAACCATGAAGACTGATGGAGACCGATTTGAAGAGTGCAGGGAAGGAGGAAGAGGAGGATGAAGAGAGGATGAGGACCGGCCGATATCCGCCCTCAAAGTGACGCGCTGGCGTTAGGCACTCCGGCTTTTCTAGTGATGGTGCAGGCTAGGTAGCCCCCCTCACTCAACAACCCCCCCTCACCACCACCACCATCGCTCCCGACCTCTCCAACTCTGGATGCGAGCGTGTAAGTGTGTGTGGAAAGGGAGGGAGGGGGGGAGCAGAGAGGTGATGCTGTGCTGTTAGGTACTTTAAAGGGGGAGAGGAGGGAGGGAGGGGAGGGGAAGGGGGGGCAGCGGTCCTGAGTTTGCAGCAGCAGCAGCAGCAGCGTGTGTTTGTCCGTGTGAGGGAGTGTGAGAGAGTTGGGTTCTCCCAGCAGCTGTGAGGAGAGGGGAAACGGGCCTGCCTGCTCACATGGAGACTTTCCCTCACCCCGCCGCATAATGAATTGCTCCAAAACGGTCAAGAGACACAAAGGGCCCAGCGACCTTCCCATCCCCAAAATCCAATTTGTCAAGGGCAGAGAAAAGAGGGAGCAGAATCAAAGGTCCAGAGCGACCATTAATCCTCAGCATGTGGCTTTGTCCTCCAGACAGTTCCGATATTTTAACTGACAAATCCACTGTATAATTTCTCCATAAATCCTCACCCTTTCCTATTCTTCCTTTTCAAGCCAGGTTTTGGAAATCAGTGGCTACTTTAAATCTACTTGGCTGGCATTCTTTGGCTTTTATGCACTTCAAAGCGCTTTATTCTCACTCCTCCTTTGTGTCCTAAGTGCAACAAAAGGATCGGGAAAGTTTAGAGGACTTGTTAACTTGTATTGACTCTCGGCGTGTGCCGGGTTGAGATCAGGCAGGTACTGAAGGGAGAACCACCAGCAGGAAGAGAGGGAAAGAGAGAGGGAGAGAGGGCAGAGAAAATGACCGTCCGGACGCACTACTTTTCTTTTCATGTTTTCTTCAATACGCACCAAAAGTATTAAAATTTTTTAGATTTCCATATTTATTTGATAATAATTATGGGCTTGTATTAATTTTATCTTTGCCCAGAAATTAAAAAATAATCAGTATTAAACGAAAAGTTGCTCAATAAAAAAATGACAAAAGGCAAAATAGGGTATTCTCATGTAAATGCACTAAAATGTATTTCATTGTGTGTACCAAATGTATTTTTTAAAGTGAATATTTTATTTAAATTAGACTCGAGTGGTTTGAACTCTTGGTTGAGTCTTTGATCCAGTGATAAGGAATTGAATTTTTCACTATGAGCATGAGCAGCTAAATTCAGCTGAGCACCATGCTCTCCAGCTCATTTCAGCCGTGGTGTTAAGAAACACTATTTGGACAATAAAGTCAACTTGTGACGTTCTCAACTGTGTGATAGTCGTGAAATTTTAACTTGAAACATGTAAAGAGCACTGTGGGGGTTCTTCGTGAAACCAGCCATACTATCACAGACTTAAGTTTATCCAGCTGATGGAAGATTCTTTGCAGTATTGATTCTCCTGATTGGTTTGTAAAACTTTATTCCTTTTAATCGTGACATGTGTTGTCAGATAAATGGAGCCTGCAGTATTTCTCTCTGTGCAGCAGCTTGTAGTATAAAAGGCTGTTGGAGCCTTTTGATAGTCTGTTGATGAGTTTCTGCAGAGAGAACAAGAACCTGTGGGCGATCAACTCAGACCATGACCATGGTGACCTTTGACCTCTGCACTGTGGACTTCATCCCTGAGTCACAACAAGTACTTGTCATGTCCAAAACCCTCTAGATGAGACACAGGGGCTGCAGAAATATAAAATCACATTATAAAATGTCCAGAAATTAAGTGACTCTGACCTGCTATTCACCAATGTTTCTGAATTGGTGGAATGAAAAAGTATAGTTTTATTCTTCAGTGCATTTATTGTTCATAGGAATAGAAACACATTATTAAAAAGTCTGTGTTAAAGCTAGAAAACATCTCTCTCTCACACACTCACTCTCTCTCGCTCCCTCTCCCTCTCTCTCTTTCTCAACAAGAATCCCATGTTGGCCCTTTCCCTTTCTCCTCCCTGCGCTCCTCCACACACTCAAAAACTCTGAACGACACGCGAACAATCTCATCAATGGGCGCAATGTTTGCGCCTGGCTGTGCGGAGGGTTATTTATTAACGCTTCGCCATTTGCGGCTGGTTCCCATCCACCCCGCTCCTCTCTAGAGTGGACAGAGCACAATTAATTATTCCCCGTGAAAAGGGGAGGGCTGGGTTGGAGGGGGGGCGGCGAAAGGAGAAGAACGCTTTTCCTTTTCTATTTGCAGAGGAGTCGCTGCGGTGAAGCCGCGCTCCACTGTGCGCTCTGACGCAGTCAAAAGGCTCCATGTCAGAGAGAAGACGGGGTTGGAGGTAAATGGGATGGAGAATTAAATGAGTTTAAATGGCCTGACCGGCGGTTTTTGTTCCTCCTCATTTTTTAAAGGAAAAAGACATTAATTACATGGCTGGATCTTTATTCAGGCACAATATTGCGCAGTCCATCGGCAGTATTCCACAAGTGCGCTCCTCTCAAATCAGCTCCGCTTCTCTTTAATGAACTTAAATAACGACCTGAGAAGAATCGCTGCTGTGAGAGGAGGGAGACGTTTTTATGGGCGGCCCTGCCTGGCTCTTGCCAGCCTTTCTTAGATTTTAACTGTCTAAACGGTGGGGCTCTGATTTAACTGGTTGGCCATTAATGAGCCATGAATATAGAGGAACAACCTGCCTGCAAAGCAACGCGGTAAATACAGAGAGCAATGCCCCACCAGGGATCTCCATTCATGCTCCTTGACTATACTTCAGGGGTGCCAAGGGTTCACCACCACCTCTCCTGGGCTGGTTTCAATAGCCTACCATTAAGACCCCTCTGAGCTCAGAAGAAAACACATTTTTTATGTCGACCCATAAACTTTGTTTGGCTCTATTCAACGGATCCCAATCATTGTCCTACTTAGCAATGTGGCCTATTTCTCACAGATTCCCACGTCTCAGAAGTAGCTTAATCCATTTATTTCTCAACATGTAAGCCTACACCTTTGGCACCTCTCACATTTATTTAGTCACACTTGTTTTTGTTTTTCTTAAAAAAGGAAAGTTTAATGGTTTGGTTTTCTGAACTGGATGGACTCAATCAGAACTTTTTATTCCTTTCAGATCTGATAGGCTGTGCACAACAAGAGAAAGGCTTTGGACAGGCCTGTTTATCTTACTCCTCGCCTCTCTTGTCTTTATTTAAAGCTGCCTGGTCATTTCAGAGGTGATGCCTTCTCTGTGAAACCTGGGGAAAGTTGCAAGCTGCACCGAGGGCAGACCAGCTGCCTTGATGCGGGTGGGACATTAGCGATGCGTTTGAATAGTAATGATGCTTGTATGGGACTCCCACCAGATGACATGATTGGGGTTTAACCCAGACTAATATTCAAAATCGCATTAGAGAGGAGCCGAATAAACGGCACCTGATTCAGCGCAGTTCATGCGTGATTTCATTCAAAATGCCTCCTCTCTTTTTTTCTGAGAAGTGGGCTGAACCGTTTCGTTATTCAAAGTCTCTACAAAGTTTCTCCGCCGGCCTTTTTCCAAGGCACATTTCCCTGACTTAAAATCACTTTGTCTCACATGAAGAGACGCGGAGAAAAGCGTGAGAAGTTGCCTGAATTGATATGTTTCGGTGTACCTTATAAATTCATACCTTTTCTCACTCGAGCGCCTCAGAAAGAACGTGTCAGTCAGGCCGATTCTCTCTGCTGTCCAACGCATTTAGCAGGAGATCTATTTGAGGAGTTCATTCCTAGGCAAATGTATGCGCGCAAGGCCCTGCATGAATAGAGCAGCGTGTCAGCCGACCCTAATTGGGATTTAGCCACCCAAAGCATATGCACAAAGTGACAGAAAATCACAGGTTTCAAAGAAAGTCACAACTTTTGCCCCTCTTGCAGAAAAAAAAGAGCTCCCTTCTTGGGCGCGGAGTTAAAATGGATTTTTCTGAGGATGGAGGTTAGTGACCCAGTTGGCTTTAGGATGTGTTTCTGCAAAGTGAAGCTGTGAGAAAAACATTGAAAAAGGCAAAGAGCATGTTCCGGGACATGTAGCTTTGACTGGCCTGTAGCCTCGAATTAGGACAGATGCTCCAGTCAGGGATGTTGTCTAAGACTATGTATTATATATGGAGCTTTTTCCTATTTGTGAAATTTTATCACTTTTTGTTTTCCACCTTTATCCATGTTTGCATATACTACTTCTACTAATAATAATAATAAAATAGTTAATACTAATAATAATAGTTATAATAAGTATAATTAGAACAATAACTTAATTTTACAGATACAAATAAAAATGTGAAATATTTACAAATTAGAGGAAAATCTAAAATTGTTCCATTTACTTCTCATCTGAGTGAAATCTGTTCCGCTGCTACCTCTTTTTCTCCACCCTGAAGACGAAGCACCATGGAGAGCTCCGTGCGCCACACGCACTCACACAGACGCATGTGCGCGCGCGTCATAAATCATGATTATAATAAATTCCGTCGTATCATGAGAAGTGCATTTTCCTCCCATGATTAAAGCCTAAATATATAAGCCTGATTTACATCTCTCGGGTTGGATGCACATTGATAATTCGCTGTAACGAAATGTAATCTGATGATATGAACGTCTCCACTCTCTGGCGCGCGGCTCCTCATTATATCCCCGATTGACAGTCTGAGGCTCAAACTAATTGTGTCCTGCCTGCTCGGGTGGGATGAGCTTGTGGAAATGATGTCCGAGAGAAGAAACTGTTTATTCCAACATGGACCCATATAACCGTGTATGTGTGTGTGTGTGTGTGTGTGTAGTGATTATGAGGAGACTGTAACAACCAACAGATAGACCTTTGTTGTCACTGTAGTGCAGGTACAATGGTGTTGGATGGGTGTACTTACCGCTGCAAATAACCTTGAAAAGGTATTTCAATTCATAAAAAAATAAAAATAGAAATCACTGGAAATTATTCAAAGTAAAATAAAACTATCCTCAAATCACCAAATGTTCCACATTCCCTGTTACTGCACCAAGCCTCTGTTTTCTCCTCATCCTCCATGTAATCCACAATTTCTAGTGTCAGTAATTTAATGCTCCGGTTACATGTTAAGGTGTACAAGTGGCAATGCTGCCATGGTCATTAGCTTTAAATTATATCAGATGGTACTAAAATAATGTGCAAAGAATAATATGTTCAATCAATGTCTTTAATTTACTTTGCTTGTTTTTTGGGTTTTTTTTTTCATAGGATGGTTTAAAAGAGGAGAGGACTGATAATTTCTCTAGCATAAATGCCCACATATGATTTTTTTGAGTGTTATCTGTTGATTTTGAGAGAAAAGGTATTAATTTATCTCACACAGCTGTTTACAGAAATTTAAGATAAAGCAAAAACAAGTGTCACATCTAAATATTTCCTGATTTCACATGAGACAAGACATGAGATAAGACAGAAATATCATCTTAAGACCCAACATCCACATGTGTGGACATTATATTTCTACCCCTCAGACTCATGATACTCCATTTTTTTTTAACTTTGATCTTCTGGACACATTTAGAGAAACTTCCTGTATCATTTTTATGACATCACAAAATTACACCTATTTCAGTGGTTAAAAAAAAACAGTTACTTATCAGGTCTTACTAATTCCATATAGCAAGGAGAAATGAAAATGCTCACAAAAGCTTTGGTCTCAGAAGGATATATACAATAGACTGTGAAATGTATGTATTTTTCACTATTTCAAAAACTTATCTGTAAAAAAAGCTCACAATTAATTGTCAGTGGTATTTATGTAGAAGAATTGTGCTGCATCATAATGCTTTTATCCCTGTTTTGTAGATGGAGCACTCAGGTGTGTCTGGTTAGAATAATAATCCCACAGTGGTGTTATTGCTGCCATAATAACACTTGTCTTCTTCCGATCTTTTGTTGCACTTTCTGTCAGAGGATTGGTGTGTTTGCATGTTTCTGCTCTCAGGCCCTGAGCGGGACACTGAGCGTGTTTGGCATCTGCTGGCCAGATCCATTCGCTCCCAATCAGCAGCAGGAGGAAAAGGTGTGGATGTGGATGGAATGAGGACAGAAAACGGCTGTGTGCCGTCACTCTGCTGCAGGACAAAACATGACTGACGGATTCCTCAGCCCTGCAGAAAGTGTCAGGGTGACCGCCTCAACCCCCAGGTGACTCAACCCTTCTCCTTCTTTTACGGTCCCCTTACTCCTTCCTTTCCCTTTTTTTTTATTTGTACTCTTTACCTCCAAGCCAAAACTATCAAAATAAGCGACACGAGCAAAAATGTACTTTTACCTGCTTTTTTATGAATGTTAGAAACCTCTAAAAGCTATCAACCCCAACAACCACTGAAAAAGACATCAAAAGATAAAAGGACAAGGTGATTGAATGCTGATAGCTTTATTGCAGCAAGAAGGAAAGAAAGGGTGGGGGGGGTTAAGCTTACAAAAGTTTGGAAACCATGTTCAGTGGTCAGGGTGAGGCACATTTAAACCCTAAATAAAGGTTTCGTTTTAGTAGCAGAGGGTCATCCATGGTCTTCATGTCCAGGGCAAAGGCCGAAGGTCAGTGTCCAGACACGGGGTTTGGTCAGTGCGAAGCTCAGAGGGGCGTGAATGGTGAAGGGCGAGAGGAGGTCACTTGCGAGATTTGTGCTGTTCACTCATCATCAGAGTCGCCTGCGCCAGAAATGGTGTATGTTTGTTCCTGGTGGTCCATTTCAAGCACGTCGTCCTCATTTTTAACGGTTCTGAAAGGAATGTAAATGGACAGGGTTTAGGATCCTTGAGGAAGTTTATAACAGCTGGTAAATCTAAAAAGTATCATTAAACAAACTCTCGAGGTCATTCTTTTGAAATTGAGGGCATGTCTATTTTTAGTTCCTGAGGTTTAAATGTTCTAAAATAAATCATACCATACTTTTGTTTAATAGAAAGATACCTTTTGGTACCTTTACCTAATAAGCACCGTCCTTCTCTCTGTCAGCTCCACAGCCTGCTCCGTGTAGGCTTCAAGGTTGCCATCAAAACCACTGGATCCAAATCCCACCCCAGAACCCCTGGTGCCACCCACTCCTTTCCTTCCTGGCCCGCCAAGACCTGATAATGCCAGGTCTCCTCCACCTGCACCATCAGTTATTCCACAACCACTGGTCCTGCCACCCATTCCTGTATCCTTGCTTCCATCCCTTTCTATGCCAACACCAGACCCATCAGCCATTCCTGCTCCAACACCAGCTTTTCGAAGGCCAGACCCCACATCAGTGCTGCCTGCAGCACCACCACCAAGAGCAGTACCAGCAACTCCCACAGCACTGCCGCCCTCACCTCCAACACCAGCAACCATCCCCCCAACCCCAGTGCCCAAGCCCCCAGCTCCTACACCTCCAACCCCAGTGCCCAAGCCTCCAGCACCAACACCTCCAACCCCAGTGCCCAAGCCCCCAGCACCAACACCTCCCACCCCAGCAGTTCCTAACCCCCCAGCTCCTACACCACCAGCCCCAGTTCCCATTCTGCCTGCACCTGGTCCAGCCCCAGCTCCCACTCCATGACCATCACCCACGTCTGCCCCACCTACCCCACCCGCCCTACTTGGAGGACCTCTCTTGTCAGCTGGACCTCCAAGACCCATTCTTCCACCCAATCCTCCTGCACTGCTTCCTGACCCTGAGCTTGTGCCCCCACCTATTGCCACTCCACCGCCCAAGCTTCCAACACCACCACTTCCTCCAATCATCCCACCACTTACTCCACCAGCACCACCCATGCCTCCTCCACTGATGCTCATCCCTGCACCAATGGCGCTCATGCTACAGCTGGTGAGAGACAAGGTTTGCATCATCCCAGAGAGTCGCAGGTCCTCTCCTTCAATTAGTTTCCTGGAAGACAAAAAATGTTCTTAAGGAAGTCTTTTGATCACAGCTTTTTTTTTAATGTAAAACGCTTTTTTCAATTTCCTTTTACCTGTAAGTGGTGATCTCAATTTCCAAAGACATTTTGACATTCAGGAGGTCCTGGTACTCCCGCAGGTGCAGCGCAATTTTCTCCTTTGTAGATTTCAGCTCAAGCTGCAGACTCTCAATCCGAGCCTGTGAGTGGACACAACTTTGAATTACAGTCTTTGCAGTTTTGCATCCAAGAAGATATGTTTTTGGGTGTTTTGATTAACTCTACTGCCTCAAGGGATACACCCTTTAAATATTTTCTTCACCTGCAGTTCTTCCTGCTCCTTCCTGTATTTTTCATGCAATTCTCGGATCTGGGCCTCGAGGGCTTCATTCCTGGTCCGCAGTGCGTCCAAGTCACGCTCCTTGCTTTGGATCTGGAGTTATTTTTGCATGAATGAATACAATAATGATGGCCAAGGTTGTCAATGAAACTTTACTTTACCTTGTGATACTTACATCTTTTTTGGCACCTGCTATTTCCTCTCTGAAGCCTCGAACCCTGTCCACATGCTTCGAAGTCTTATTGGTTATATCTTCAAACTTGTTTTTATACCATGAATCCATCTCCTAGAATTGGATATAAGATGGACTAATCAAAACAAAAGACAAGGGAAAGGTATCTCTATACAGTGCCAATGTGGGAAGATTTTACCTGGAGATTTTTGGCTGCGATGTCATCGTACTGGTTTTGGATTTGCTTCATAGCAGCAGCCAGATCCGGCAGCGCGAATGCACTCTCAGCTGAAGCATGAGCTGCATAGATCTGTTTCATGAGCTCATCTATTTCCTGGGTGGGAAGACATTTTTTGGTGTAATGAGAAGAAATGTCACCCAACTTTGCAGTAAACATGTAAATGTGTTATGCACCTGCTGATGGACGCGCTTAAGGAATTCGATTTCAATTTCCAGCTGCTCCAGCTTCTTCTCCAGAGTAATGCGGGAGGATGTAGCTTTGTCAACATCCTGAAAAAAACGCCATGATTACAGATAAAGATGAAACATCAAAGTGACCATTAGTGAAAGATAAGTGGATTATCGAATGTAACTCACTGGACGGAAGGCTTCAATCTCTAACTCTGCTTTCTTGCGCAGCTCCACTGACTCCTCATATTTGATTTTGATCGCCTCAAGTTGAGCAGCTGTGGATTCTTTAGCCGCCAAGGAGATGTCCTGGAAACCAGAAGCCATAAGTAACAAGGCTGTCTGTTGCATTTGAAGGTGTGTGCAAGGGTGTGTGTGTGTGTGGAATCAGCCTCTCAAATTGTGGTTGAATGTGTTTTGTATCTGTGTGTATGTGCATGTGTGTGTGTGTTAATCTGGCTGTCTCATGAGTGCATAAAACATGGTTGGAGACAGCTGTACTCCATGACACCTCAGTACGCTCAGCCTCCCCTCCATTTGCCCCCCAGGAGAGAGCCTGTTACCAGGTGAGGAACCTTAAAAACACCAAGTTGACGTCTTGTATCGCTGCTTGGATGGATCTGCAGCTCGGTGAGGTGTAAATCACGCCAGAAACAAGGTTCTTTTTGCTTTATGAATAGCATGAAACTTAAAAGAAGAAAAAGAAGGCAATGTGTGGTTCTAGAGATTCTAACTCACCCGCTGAATTCTCATCTGTTCAGCAACCTTCTTCAGCTCTCTCAGTTGTTCCTCATACAAGAGGCGCAGACCTGTTGGCTTCTCAAAGCGGTTCTGATAAGCCTCAATCTCTGTTTCCAAAAGCTTGTTCTGCTGCTCAAGGGATCGAACCTACGGACAAAAGGAAAGAAGACGATAAAGTCTCCTGTTCACATGCTCACTTTTTATTGAATGGCATTTTGAAAACAGCCTGTCGTGTCTGAAGCGGAACAAAGTATTCAGCTGAAAGGATGTCTCACCTTGTCGATGTAGACAGCAAGTCTGTCATTGAGGACGATCATCTCCTGTCTCTCATTGGTGCGGGTGCTGAGGAACTCTTGGTTCTCAGCTGCAGCAGCATCCAGATCGATCGCAGGTTCTCCACTCGGACCAACACACACCATGGCTCCTGCGCCCACTCTGAGGGTAAGAGCAGGTCGCATATCAGGAGAAAAGACAGAGTGAGGAACATGTTTATGAACTTTCATAAATGCTCAGATAGTAGAACAGTTTCTTTTTTATTAGACAAACTTGCAAAAAATCTGAGTCTAGTTTGTCTAATAAAAAGGAAACTTTTCTGCTTTAATAAATCAAGACAAAATGAACATTGTCGAGTTGTTTTACCCTGCTCCAATCATGCGAGTTCTCCGTGCAGCTGAGACGTTCCTTCGTCCCACCGACTCCACCCGCATGCTGCTGGCCCCAGCTCTGCAGGAGTACCCTACAGAGCCATTACGGGCATCTCTCCTGGTAGGGGAAGGGCTGGACACCCTGACCTGGTAGGACGAGCTGCTGCTGTCCTCGAAGTGGCGGCGATAGGATGAAATTCTCTCTGGACTGTGGCTCATGGTGGCGGCGGTGAATGTTTCCTCTGCTCTGTGATGGGAAGGATGAAATACCCAGGCGATGGTGGGCTGTTTGTCGCTCTGGACTCTTCCACCTTGTCTGCACTCCCCGTGGGTCAGCCCAGTGTTAGGTTTTATACTGCCCACAGTCAGGCAGGTCTGCCAAAGACAGCCCAGTTCATGAACCAACACCTGTGGAATCTTGAACCTCGGCACCAACTCAGGCCTGACCTGCTGCTCAGATATCTGTCAGCAGCTTGTGAGGAGCTGAGCTGAGCTCGGGTTGTGAATGATGGCATTTAAGGTTCACCAATTAGTCCATCTGTAAAGTACAGTTATCATAGTTTTTTCCTCCAACAAGAACAATCATGGTTGATCTTTTTTTTACGCATGGACTTTCCCTATCATAAGTGTTCCCTACAGCCCTAAGAAGTAGATACAATGAAAAAAATAAATCTGGGGAGAAGCAAATTTAACTTAAATAACTCCCTGAAATCAACAGTAAAATTAAAGCTAATATCTTCACACAAATACATTGTGTATTGAAGTCAAAAATATTTGTTCTGAATACAAGACAGTGTGAATTTTTTTCGGAACATTAATGATTTAAGTAATATTACCTCATGTTTTATGAGTTCATCCACACAACAAGACACAATCTTGTTATCTTTACTGTTTCCTTTGGTATTTAATTTGGTAAGTAATGGGAGCTGACATGCTGGAACCGGAAACTGAGCTTAATTTCTTACCATACCTTTGTACCATGAATGAGGAAGGCACGCAGTGAACATGAGAGCCTGCTGTACATGGATGAATCACACGGGTGACACAAGCTGTCTATGCTGGTCATCCATGCCAGTGTGGACTGGCTGCCTTCACTAAATGGTGTGGACCAGCTTTCTGTGCTATTCTTTGTGTTGATAATATTCTATATGTAATATTTTTGTTTTCTCTTTTATGTCTTACTATTACCTTGTACAAGAGAACACAGTTTACCAAAACATATTCCTTGTATGTTCAAGCATACCTGGTAATCAAAGTTGATTCTGATTCAGAGGAGTTCATGGTTGACACCGTACAGTGATGGAAGGAGAGAAAACAGTGGCCAGGTCGTCCGAGGGGAAGCCTGTTCTCCATTTACACCTACAAAGTTGGTGAGTGAGGCGTTGATAAACACAGCTGTCTGCTAAAGATACTGTGAAAAAAACTGGACACCACAACCCTGAGTTTTCTAATAAACATAATCTGCACCTTTTAGTAAAGGTAGTTTTTTCACACATTCAAAGGCTAAAGCTCGGAAAATCTTTTTGTCTCTTGTTGACATCCTGTCTCAAAAGAATAAACAAGCATCTATTCTTTCACATTGACCTCACATGTTGCAGTAATGTGGGACTTTTGGGAACAGATGGAATTATATGTCAACAATTTATCTCCAGTGACCAAATCTTTTCCAGCCACAGCCAAAGACATCCCTCATCATTGTGGTATTTTCTATTACAGAGCCTCTCTCCAATGCCAACGGGACCTCACCCCCTGCCGTGAAGTGTTTACTCAGCTTCAAATGAATTAACACAAACGACTAAGGGCATGGACATGCTTCATTTACTGCACATTTTATGTTCTCCTAACGAAACAGGTCAAAAGATATTCTGAGATATCAGACCCAGGACCTTTTTTCGCACTTAGATGATTTAGGGTGTTACTCTAACGCATGCTGCTTACTGTTTAGAGCAATGAGCAGAATTTGTATTCGCACCTCTGAGCCAGATTATTTACTCATGCATCTGGACAGTCACAAGTAGATCACTCTCCTATTCAGAGATAAAAATTTGGATTCAACAAACTGCTTTAAAGTTTTACAGGGCACTTTGATCATTTCTACATCTTGACCAAACTGATCAAAACAAGTCGTCATGTGCTTGAACTTTAAGCTTTAAGCTATATAAGAGGAGAAAATAGGGAACAAAGTCCATGGCCAGAATTGCTCAGCTGTAGTAGAAACATTCCTCTCGGTCCACAACAAACACGTTCATTATCATGAATGATGAAGGGGCCCATTTCTGTTCCCTAAAGGGTTGGTGGTAAATTCATACCAGGACACAGTGGATATTAGACACAGTGTTGCAGCGTTGTAGATCATCTTGGCCTCAGTGGCTGTCACCTCAGCCAACCACCCCTTGTCTATTTATATCACCAGATATGCAAATAATCAGATCTGCCATTGTTTATGAGTCATACAAAAATCAGACATAAGAAAGACAGATTACACATCATTGTTAATCAAAACTATATATTTTATTGGCACAACAATGGAACATTTCATCTATGTGCAAAAGACATGAAATATTTACAGTTCAAGTTCAATAGTTAAGCTGTTAATGTTGTGCAATGAAAGACTTCACAGTGAACGAGGCAGACACAGTTAGTAGTCTTTTGCATAGATTGTCTGAAAACTGATAGTAGCACTTCTTTTATCTATTCAGTAATAAGCTTCAAACAAGTCACTGGTTATTCATCAGTTTGCTGTGAAGTCATAAAGGTTTATCAGTAGTTTCTTCTATCAGAGGACGGAGTTCTTGGATTGTACTGAGCCCTCTGTTTCAGTCTTTGGGATTTATGGTTTAGGACAAGAGCCTTAAAATCAATGTTTCTCATAACAAAAAACAACTGAATTAACTTCTTAAATACCCCTATACCCACCTCGTTTTTTGAACCTTCCCTTTGTAGTCAGATTTCAACAAACACCTTAAAAAAAGTTTCAGATAAACTTTCTGTGCTGTTCTATTCTTGCTGTCTTATTTCTGTTGTTCATTTTTCGTCCAGTCTTGCCATCCACCAGGGTAATGCTGAACACTGAAAAGGAAAGCAGAGGGAAAAAGTGAATGAGCTGGTGTATAAATGGTCCAAAAATGTCAGGACTTCTGTGATAATAGAAGTTATGTCGACAGATGCAGAGCAAATATGTCTTACTCATTGAATCCCAGTGAAGTGGCTGCTTTGAGTGCGTTCCTGCTTCTGACCCCTGCCAGACACGTGAATACGATGTGATCCTCCTGCTGAGGCATGTCACCACCAAACTTTTCTTTGAACTCCTCTGGAGCCAGCTGAAGAGCAGTGTTCACCTGTCCCACTGCAAACCCAGAGTAAAGTTGATAATCAGCAGTGTCCTTTATTCTCACTTGTGGTCATGGAACTGCATGCAACTTATCAAGACTGCCTGGGGTCTGTTCTGCAGAGATATGAGGCGAGGTCAAGTTAAACATGTTATCTGCTGATAACATCTCGGGCTGAACAATTTGCAAAGCTAATCTAACTGCTATTATTTTTCCCTGTATTGCAATTGCAATTTTTTTGCTATTATTTTTATTTTTTTAATTGCTATTATTATCCATGTGTTGTTAAACAAACACAATCAACATCACTCTTTATTACAAACAGCAAGATATTGGATACTTAAATCTAGGAATGAATTACTTTGTTGTTTTGCTCAAAAAGAAGGTTTTGTAGTATTGTAGGAAGTATTTGTAGGAAGTATTGTTTACTTCTATGCACTCAATGACATGACTCAATTTACCTATTCACGTTTCACTCTTTTCTTTTCAAGTTTTCTCTCATTTTTGCTGCCTGCTTTCTGACCAGATTTGCCACCTTTAACTTATTTTCATTGCTACCTCTAGCTGTTTTGGTCACTTTTCACCTCTTAGGCTGTATCTCTTGCAAAGATGGTTTTCAAAAGTTTGTCTCTTTGGTTGAGCAGGGTTGAGTAGCACTGATGTAGAGCATAAAACATCTACTGCAAAAAATGTGTCTGGTATTCTGACAAGTTTCAGGTACCAGAAATATTGCACTTTCTGCAATTGCAATATTGCAGCAGGTCATATTGCGATATAGTTGATGACTCTCACTGACTCATCATCTGCAGACAACTAGAACTGGTTGTTTGGAGGAAATGATGCAGCATCAACTCGTCTCAAATACTCTGAGTGGTACAGATCAAAGGAAACTCACAGGGAATATTAATCGATCCAGGGATGAAGCCGTACTCCCTGAGCTCCCATGGCTCTCTGACATCGATGACCACAGATTTCCGGGAAGCCAGAAGCTGCTTCAGCTCCTCGTAGCTCACATCAGTGCCAGCTGGCTCTGAGCTGAACCTACGGGGCAGCAACACTGTAGCTGGAAGCCGAACACACAACATACGATACATAACATACACATAACATTAATCATTTCGGAGTATAATTAGCCACTGAGTCAGATAAAAGCTCCACTAATCCAGAGTCTGGTGTTTGATCACTCACTTTTGCAACCCGAGTGACTGTTAATGAGGCTGGACACAAAGCCTCGTCCTCCAGGGACAGAAGCTCCGGGAAGGACGGTGCTGGTCCATAACATCCGCGGGACAAGCCCTGAATACCTCCAGCACCTTCTGAGAGCCATGTCTGATCTGTTTCACTCAATGTTAACACTTTACCAACATAAACCTGCAATTATGAACTAACACTGCGTGACACAACCATTAAAGTCACACTGTGCCAGTGACCACCTGCGCATGCGCACATGTACGGATCACCATAAGGACAAACTTACTGTCCTTTGACATTTTATCAGAGTAAACACATTATTATTAACTCAGTGTCATTGACCTTAAATATAACTCAGCACCAACAAAGCATGACGTGCCCCAGTTTGACCCTATTCATAGAGTGAAATATTACCGGAAATATCATGAGTGATGCGTTCAGTGTCGTGTGAAACAAGGAAAACTGGAAATCACATATCCATGCCAAATCAAATAAGTGAAATAGAATCATACATACATGTTCTAGGACACCAGCCACATTTTAATAACTAAACTGAATAATTTCATAAACTAATCCTTTACTTCTGTCAAAAGAGAGCAATACTGAAGGACCTATATCATTGCAATATAAAAGTGTTATATTCTATTTGGTTTTTCTTCATAGAATATAACAATAAAAGTTAGTGATGATCCAGCTCATTCATATTTCCATGATATGGAAAAATGTCAGCCCTGCGATTGACTGGCAACCAGTCCAGGGTGTACCCGCCTCTCGCCCAATGACAGCTGGGATAGGCTCCAGCCACCCGCAACCCTGAATAGCAGGATAGATGGATGGAAAAATGTCAGCAAAGTCTCAGAATTGTGACTGACTTCACCACAGAACATCCAGGGTCTGGACCATACAGTCAATGGACTGGACATCGAGATTGTGGAGACCAACAGAGACCTGTAGATTCCTGGGTGTGTACATAAACATGTCCTGCACAAGAAAGGCCAAAGTCGTCTCCACCTGCAGAGGAAACTTATCTCATGTCAACTCAAACTTCATTTATGGAGCATGTTTAAACAGCTTTTTCAGCGGTAGACTGATACACCCTCCCTGCAAAAAGGAGTGCGACTGCAGGTCATAATAAAACATAAGCACCACTACCTGATACAATCAAAGCTGGACTTACACCCATATGTCATCCATAATTACATCCACATTACGTGTCTTTTTCATACTCAATGTTGTTATTACTCTAAATCTTCCATTGTATTTGTTGCAAATTTTTACTTTTTATGTGTTTTTTTCATTACTTCTCTTATTCTTCTATTGTCTTTTGCTGTTTGTTCCTTCCAGTCATTTAAGCTGCTGTAATAAAACAATTTCCCCAGTGGATGACCACTGACATAATATTCTACGTTTGTCGGATTTTGTGCTGGCCCTGAACGCAGCACCGGGGCATTTTGGGATGCCGTAGTGCGTCACATGTTGACGAAGTCTGCTCGCTATAGCCTCCGAAAGCTGGACAAAATTCATAAAGTCAAGGGTTAAACGAGGAATAATGGACACGAGAGTAACGTCATTGTCGTGTTGCCGTATTTTACGTTGACATGCTTTAACGCCTGTGTGTATAGTTTGTGTAAACATGCATGTTATTATCTATTTGTATTTTGACAAGCTAACGTAGCTAGCATATGTGCTAGCCAGGAAGAGTTGACATATTACTGTTGGCTTAGTTAGCAGACAGAGTCAACATAGGAGCCACATAAAAGAGGTAAGTTTATTCTGTTTTTAAGGTATTAACAGACATGTTCACGTCGTCTATTTATTATTTTTATTTATCCTATAAGTAAGCTCCTGTCTGTGTGCTCATATGTTGACATTTGGGGGAAACTGTGGCTTCTAAACATGTTAGTGTCATTATTTTTTTTTCTTTTATCTAATGAGTAGAAACATTGTCATCATTATACTGGGTAAGAGGTCAGTAAAGAAAATTTCCTGTTTCAGCCTCAGTGCTTCTTGCTGAGTGGTTGATAAATGCTGGTTTTAGTTAGAGCAGATTCAGAAGTACACATGGTTAGTTTCTCTTCAGTGACTTATCTTAAATGCTTCATCACTGAAGGACTAAATGACAGGATTCATTCAAGGAACTAATAGCTTTTGAAATAAAGAAAACGGAATATTACACATTCGTGTCTAACTACTAGGATGGTGTTGTGTGTGTTTCACCTACAAATAAGTAAACTGTGTGAAGCTACAAATGAATTGGTGACGTCATTGATAGGCTATTTCAGCAAGATTTGCTCTTGCACAATTCTGTGAACTGTCACACCTGACTTTGGAGAGCTTGGATAATAGGTCAGGGTTCCTACACATCCTTAAAAAGACTTAAAATGTCTTAAATTCATGCATTTAAAAATAAGGCCTTAAAAAGTCTTAAATTCATTAAAATATTATGTTCTGGTTTTAAATGAATTATTCAAAGGTCTTAAAATTGTAAGGGCAGGATTTTTTAATGTATTAATGATTTTATTTTATTATCATTTTTTATTGCGGGACTTTTTGAGAAGGATATTTAGAGTGAAAGCTGTTTTACAAACTGTTGATGTAATTCATCTGCATCCTCATTGGGCAGTTTATGACTATGGATCACTGTTTGCACTTTTACATACAGATATTAACCAGTGAGCAACTTTATGTTCAAAAAACAGTCAAAAAGTACATTTGAATGAGTCTCATTAAGCGACAAACGCTATAAATTTGTTGTAATGCAGCAGGAACCCCAAACCATTGACCATATCTATGTGTTTTTGGTCTTAAATTTCATTCAAAGTGGCATTAAAAAGGTCTTCAAAAGTCTTAATTTTGACTTGCCAAAACCTGCAGGTACCCTTCAGGTTCCATCAGACAGCACAACTGTTGTACAACTACAGTGGTGGCCAGCACTATTCACACACCGCACTGGTCTGAAAATATTCTCTTTAATTGCTTCCAAATAATGATCACGAATCATGCAGATGGGTGCTTTTAGCTTGGTATGTATCACATGCAGTGAGTTCTAACTTAAATGTAACCTTAATATTTCGTTTGGACACTTTTTGCAGTAGTTACAGCAGTACACATCTCTGGCATAGTGTCAGTATATTTCTTAACAACTTCAGCACTTATGTGACCGCATGCCTTCTGTAACTCAATCCATCTTGAGAATTTTCTATCAGTCAACACTATTTTACAACTCAAAGAAATCTGCTGGATGGTGCTGAGGGCTGGAGTTGAGGGGGCCAGTCCACCATTTTCAATTTTTCTTTGAGTAAAGAAAATGACCCAAATCTCCTCATTTATTCTATGGTACAAAGAACATAATGATGACTTTGTGGATGATGCATTCATTTTATGGGTAGCTTAATTTGCCAATTCAACAAATACAACTGAAACCCCAATCTTAGAACACAATCTTTAAAATAGTTGCACCATCCCTAACGTTGGGTATATTTTACCCAATAAAAAATACTTCTTATCAAAATATATTGAAGCGCAATGATACACAGCAACGTAACGCATTCGTCTTTTACTTTTTAAGATATAAAGTCTCAAAAATGAAAAAAAGGTACCATTGGAAGACCCAAAAGTAAGTCTCTAAAATAATCAGGTATTTAATTAAAGAGCATAAAAGCCCAAAAAGTATCTTTTTTATACTTTATTTGTAATTGTAGCGTTCAAGAGTTTTACAGAGAAAAACAATACATACAAACCAGAAAGTAAGAAGCATTTGGGTCATTCAGGAGACAAAGTTTCACGGGTTACCCAAAAATATCTTCAAAGACAGCTCACATGAGATAAAAACTACTATTCCCGCTACATGCAAATCATCCTATCTATCAATTTAAAAGATGTAAATGAATAAATAAGTTTTGAAGAAAATGAAGAAAGAACATTTTGACATTTTTTTCCATTACATAATAGTGGTAAAAAATACTTTACCCCATAAACACTAATGTGAGGTGAAAATTACCCAAACAAGGGAAGAGCACCTACCTTTGATGACATCAGTGAGCAGCAAGAGTAACCACCATGACAAACACAACATAATGACAATCATGTAAATACTTATACTTGTGTAAAAATCACTCAACAGTAGCAGTCTAGGGTTCAATATGCCAACTTTTCTTCTAGTTTTGTCTGTCATTTTATGCTTAAAAAAGTTCTTTATAGAGGTGAAATAGTGTATCAGCAAATTCATATGAATAACAAAAGAAATACAGAAGAAAATTTCTGGTAACCTCTGGAGTAATGGTCAGACATAATCTGTAATATAAATTTATTGTTTTCTGTCAACATGCACATGCTGATGCAAATGTGCTGATTTGCTTTAAACAAACACACTGTGGTGATGCATTAACAATCAAGCTTTGCTGCTATAACTCCAAATCACAACAAACGTTATCTCAAGACACTTTACGAAAACATGGACAGGTTTCCACCTGCTCATGTTATAATATTAACAAAGGCCCAACAGCGTGATAAGATAAGGTAAGATAAGGAGTCTTATCTCATCTCAACCCACCATGAATTTACAAAGGTGTGGAAAAGCTTCCTTTGCCCTGTTAGAAAGCTTGAGAAGACCCAGACTCGTCTTAAACAGACAATCAACTCAATCTTAAATCAAATCTGTGGGCAATAACTTCTTTTTTCAAGCAAACAGTATTCTATAAAACATCAGACTGTCTTTCTGTACTGGTTTAAAGGTTGAAGTTGTTAATTGAATTAGGTTGAAGAATGATATATTCTGCTTGAATGCAGGTCTAAAGGTTAAGCTTAAGCTACATTTTGTTGTTTGTCAGTACAGTTTTGTTTTGTCTTATAATATCAATATTGTCTTCCTGTCTCCCCTGCCACACCAAGAGCTCCAGATGCGGCTTAAAGACCCCTTCTCCCTGAAAGCCGCCGAAATGACCAAGCGGTCTAATAAACCGAAGAAACCTCGAGATGAGGAGTCATCGGATGAAGTCAGTGGTAAGATACTATATAAGAGCAGAGAAATCAGCTGTGTGGTTAAAAAAGTCCCATGACACTATGAGTTACACTGAATATCCCTTTGAAGAACACGACTGACACTCTTCCAACCTCAAAGTAAAGAGTAAAAGTTAAACATCATGTTTCTTTCTAACAGGTTTGCCTTGCCAGCACGTGACTAAAGCTGTGGATCTGAACTCTGTGAAGAAATCAGTTCTGTCAAATGTGTGGCTCGTGTGTTCTGAGTGCCTAAAGGAGAGGACGATGATCGATGGAGAGCCGGCAGCATCCAGTGAGATCCTGGTGTGCTTAAAGTGTGGTTTTCAGGTATGTTTTGAAAAAACGCTGCTTTTAATTCATAATTTAGTTTAAATTAAACACAATGACAGTTAGTAAATAAACAAAAAAAAAAATATTGAGTGAAAAATACACAGACAAAAAAATCATTAAAGTTGGGGAAGTATGCAAGATTTTCCTTAAAAATGAAGTGTTAGTTTTTACAAGAATAATCCTGCTCAACTGTCGTCTCACCCCCTCGTAGACCCCCCACCTTTGCCTGTTTTTTGATGTTTTTTTACTCCAGACGCTTCTGGGCAGAGAGCAGGAGTTTTTATGGGTGATGACCAGCCAATGACAGCGTGCCCAGTAGGGCTGAACGATTTTTTCGTTTTCTGATCGAAATCGCAATTTCTAACATCATGATCATGTGATCGCTAAAGCTGCAATTTTTTTTGCTCCTGACTGTCCCAGGATCTGTTGTGTCAGCTGTTTCACACACACGTGTCTTGAGTGTGAGACTGTTGGGAAAAATCCTTTTTTTCCTTGGGATTGTTGGTTTTTTTAAAAACATTTTTGTATTTTATTTCACAATTAAGAATATTCTTCACTGCATTATTTTTTAAAGTTAAGAGTCAAAGATAGCTCTTTTTGTTCTTCAGTTTTTATAACTACAAATACAATTTAAAAGTCTTGTTTAGAAATAACAAGAATAGGTGTTAGACTCTGGGTTTGATAAAAGTCAAACTTTGACTATCTAAAAATCCTTCTTTTTAAGTTTTTTTTGCCTTTCATTCCATAATTTAGTATTTATTTCGTATAATTTTGACTTTAGTCTTAGAGTTTTGACTTTTTATATCAAAATTTTAACTTTTTTACCTCAAACATTGCCTTTATTTCAAAACGTAGACTTTTTATCTTAGACTTTTGTCATCTCAAAATTTTGACCTTAAATGAGAAAGTTTGGACTTTTTTCACATAATGTTAAATTGATTTCTTCAACTCTGGAAGTTATTGACTTTTGGTCTTAAAATTTTGTCTTTATTTCTCAAAATTTCCACTTTTCATATTAAAATATTGACTATTTATCACAAAGTCAGAAACAATTCTTACCTTCAGTTTTCATTTTCATCCTTGCATTAGAGTAAAAGCTTTTGATGTTTCAATGGATTGATGTAATTTTCTGTCAAGTTTGTAAATGTTACTGTAAATTGTGAAAGTTTCCCTAAAGTTTGATTTAAAGAAAATCGTGAATCGAATTGAAATCGCTGTATCTGCCACAAAAATCGCAATTAGATCTTTTTCTAAAACCGTTCAGCCCCAGCGCCCAATGCACATGTGACGTGGATGTTGCTGATAGCGACTGGGAGGAGCTATCCCAAGCGGCTGCAATAGCGGCCATAACACAGAGAAAGAGTGATACAGTATTTGCAGTGTATCTCATTTACCTGCAGGAAGTCAGGTGTACGGCTCTTCAGTTTCTTTCACGCGATGATGCAGGTGCTTGCAGGGCTGTTTTTTAGTGTATGGTGTGTTTATGAAGCCACAACTGTTAGACATGCTATTAGCTACTGTCAGAGGTAGTGAGCATGTGCAGCAGCTGACGTTGAGTCACGGAGGAGGAGCCCAGTTTAGATGTGGTGTGTAAACAAATAAACAAAATGAATCAAAAATTCCTGCATACCCTGCCTTTAAGAATCAACACTATTTTATCCTTTTTGTCTTAATTATGTGCAGTTTGATGCATAACTTTTAGTATTCCAAAATATGTTTTACAATAAGCCATTCACAACAGACTACAATCCGTTTACAATATAGTTATAATATGATATATTTACACTGATTTAAAACTCCATTCATAAATGTTTGTCCTGCCATTTTCACTATCACATCAGTTATCAGGGTCTATTCATGTAAAACGGACATCTCTGCTTATTTTGAACCCTGAACAGGGCTGTAACCAGTCAGAGGTTCAGCACGCAACCAAGCACCATCAAGCTTTCCATCCAGAGTCTCACTGCATCACCATCAGCCTGAGCACATGGAAGGCCTGGTAAGAAACCTCCAAACTGAAATTTATTACACACTTTGATAAAGATAAAGATCAGTGTGATTATCAACATTCTAGTTATATATTCAGATAAGAGTTTGTCTTTTCCTCAAAGCTTTTTCCTTCACTCATTTAATTTTACTCTCATTGCTGTTTTTCTCCTCAACCATGTAACTTGTTATAAAAAAATGGTTAATTCCAACTTTTGTTTCTGAAGGGTTTTTGTGTTTCCCCTCTCTGTGTTTGTCTGTGACCCGTTCTAATTGTAACAGGTGTTTTGAATGCAATGAGGAGCTTTCTATTCACTGCAATAAGAAGGCTTTGGCTCAGACCCTGGACTTTTTACAAAAGCACTCTGTCAAGGCAACAACAGGTAAGATTTTTGGCAAGTCTCTGGATGCTTGGCACCCTGCTGATGTCGAGGAAAGCTTTAATGAAAAATACTTTCTTTCAGCATATCAGCGAGGCTAGATAAGTCTTTTAATTAAACAACCTTGCCATCACTTCAAGTACATGTTGGTCATTGATTGAATTTAATTTGATCGGCGATCCCTAATCTTTTTCAAATTTTACAGTGGACATCTTAAAAGTTAAATGTTCTTGATATTGTAGTTTCCTCCGCAAATAAGCTTAAAGCACATCAAGAGCAGTATTGCTGTGTAACAGAAAAACTAGTTATATTACAAGTGTTCACACCTAATCCTGTTGAGCAAAGTAATTGTGATACATATGAACTAACTTACTTGGTGAAATAGATCCTCATCCATTACTGTTACACTTTTCTAACTACCTGTGCAGAGTTGACTGCAGTACACCTGCTCCCCCTGGTGGCAGTGGTTGTTAGAATCCCTGCATTCAACATCACATCTCTTATGTAGAGTCAAACTTTCGTTGTGCGTTATGGGTGAAAATACCATGTACATAACTCTACTTGTCTCGTCTCTTGTGCTCAAAAATGCTACCTTGACTCATCAAGATTACAGCGCCTTTTCTTGGCATTTTCAGGGTCATGAACATTAAAAGAGCACAGCATCAATGCAGAAGCGTAGTGTCATGGTCAGAAAAACTGTTTACTAAAAGAAGTTTAACTGGTATTGCTTGATGCTTTCAGGTAACATCTTGTGGAAAATTTTTGCTTTGAGGGAATAAAAGTTGTGCGGCAGTAGACTGTGTTTACACTCATATTTTTTAGTCTACTTTCATTCTTCCGTCCTTCCACCTCAACATGCTGCCTGACCCCTTTAAAAAGTCACTCACCCATATAGACATTACCACCTAATCCTCTTTTCCTGCTCACACGCTCACACACCTTCTGTTCCTGCCTCTACGTAGCTCACCATTGTGTGCTGGCATCTTTCCAGACTGCGGCTGATCAGGGTGGTAGGTGTTATCACTTTCGGTCTCGCTGGGTGCCTCAGCTTGGCCCAGTCGCCAGTGGCCAAAGGCCAGTTGCCCAGTCCCAGTCAGACTGGTCCTCCATCAGTCTCTCAGCCGCAGAATCAGAGTTTTGGGACTGATGCTGCAGAAGCCCCCCCACCCCACCCCACCCCACCCATTGCATGACTGCACACATTAAAGGAATTAAGCGCTTGAGCGATGCTCCCCGGCTGGGTTCCCTAAAGAACAAGAGCAGCTGTGTGAGGTTCAGCCATCGCTCTGTTGTTCTTTGTCTTTCCATTGCTATCTGTTTCTGTCCCTTGCTTCCTCTGTCAAGCTGCTGTGTCTCTCACCACCTCTGGGCCTGTGCGCTGCACTAGTGGGAGCCAGGGTCCTCAACAAGTCAGAGCGACTGGATCCTAACAGCTGGAGCATGCTAACTCTCAGAGGACGAACACACATATTCAGAACAATAATCAAATAAATATACAAAGAACTATCTGTACTCCTCGTCAAATGTTGATTGGCTGTTACAAGTGACTTAATTTTTGAGTACACGCAGGGAAACTCTACTGACACTATTTCTGACAAAGCGTCTCGACAACAAAAAGCACATGCTCTTCCCTCTGGAGCAGACTCAGAATAACTTTTATTTGCCAAGTACATTACATACCTGAGGAATTTCAGATTCTCTCGATAAAATGTGTTTCCAGAAAACTTATATTTCCAAGGATGCTCCGCTTCACCTAGACGTATGAAGTATTCGCACCTTACAAAGTGCAAGAATGATGACAAGTTGTTAAAAGTAAAATGTTCTGTACAGTTTTACGACACATATATCTACCTTCGAAATCAAAGCCTCAAAAATGACCTGAATTAGTTTTAGCAATTTCCATTCAATATTTAGTCTGTGTGTATTAGTGAAAATGTTTGTATACCAGATCTTTGGATGCCAGTGCAACAAAGCTGGTTATATCTGATCTTTTATGTTTGTATATTTGAGGAGCTGTACTGTTTTGGACACGGGGCTGCTCAGGGGTCCAGATTTGTGGGAAGTATTCTGCTGAGGTGGACACTTGCTACTTACAGCTTCCCCTTTGCCTCTTTAAATTACCTGTCACCTTTCTTGCCACCTGATTGTTCCACACCGGTCAGCCAAATGGATATAGAAGCAGGCAGCCATTGTTGGAGTAAAATGGGTGGTTGTTGTCTGTTAAGGAGCTTGTGAAATTGCATTTCAGTATGAAGGCCATGTTTTCAGAGGAAGCTGCTGTTGTACTGTTTTCCCCATATACCCCAAGCACAAAAGGGCCCCAGCAAGGTTTTTTTTTTCAGATTCTATAATAATTTTGTACAACAACAGCACAGGGTAGAAAGAAAGTCGATTAACTGTGCTCTCTCACCATCAAGGCCTTCAGCTCAAGTACCAGAGTCCCAGTAAAAAAGCGAATTGACCTCAGAGGGGAAGACTCCAGCTTGTAACACAGCTGTAGACTCTTTGTGGAGCAAATTAAAATGTTGGTTCTGAATAGGCATCAGAGCCTGTTTCTCATTAGAATCTGTCAGTTCTGTCTTTGTTGGGTCTGTGATTGTTACAAACCAGTTTTCTAAACCTTCTTTTTAACTATACTAAAAGCTTTCATTTTAATTTTTATAACTTTATGATAACTTTGGTTCTTCAGTCCATTTATACACAGCTCAGAGAAACATTATAAGCATATAAAAAACAATTTTTTGATGAACACTACAGTAAACAGGGTTGTTTCAACTGATTCTTGTTTGTAAAATCATGTAAAAGGTCTGCTAAAAGAAGAATAAGTGGTTTTGATTTTAAGTCTTCATTGACTTTCAAAGGATAATTTGTTATAAAAAAATCTCATTATACACAAAAATATATGGTTTTCATCTTTAGGCCTGTACTATTTTTGGAAAAAAAGATATTGTGAGATTTTTGTTTCCAGCAATATATTGTAGTACATATTGTGATATTTCTATAAAGTTAACAGCTTCACTCTGTTTTGCTGGATCCTTCCTGACCCTCCCTGAAATGATAACTAACTCTTAACTGAATGTACAGATCTGGAAGCTGCTGCCTTTAACCCTAAAGCTGTTCCATAAAGCACCTTATGTCATACTAACTATAAGCAAACTATCAGATTGTCCAAATCCCTGCTATGCTCCATTCACATTCACAGCTTCCTTCCTGGACGTCACTTGACCATAACGCTGGACGTCACTTTTTTTTTTGAAAGGCTCAGATATATTGCAATATAATATATACCTTGCAACATGAATATTGCGCATGCGAGTCTTGTGGTGATAATACTAAGACGATATATTCTACAGCCTTAATTATAAAGGATTAAAACCGTGGAAAGACCTTTTTAGACAGTTGTTTATTGAAAGTTAACACCATAAGAACTAATTGAGACACAAAAAAAATCCCTCAGAGATGACTGACTGAACTCTTTATTTTGAATGTGTGAACAATGTTAAGTCAAAAAGGAGCAAGCTTTCCAATTTAAAAAGAATGAAAAACAGTCTGTTTCATGACTTATTTTACTTACTTTCACATCCCTGGAAAGGATGGATTTCTGCTACCTCACAGTTTACAAGTACACAAGTCCTCACACACCAACTGAACTTTTTTGTAAGAGTTTCTAAGTTTCTAAGAAGAGTCCCTTTAACACATGCTGATATCTGATTTTACATGATGAAAAAGTTGGTGTAAATTATTTGATGCTTGATCTGTTGGAGCCTTATTTAACCATATTTGGTCCAGCTTGTGAAAAATAGTCTCATTTTTGTTGAATGCCTTGTTGTTCATGTATTACCTAATCAGGGTTGTTTAACAGCCACGTACGTATTTGTGTGTTGTGGTTGAAAATACAGTCGCGCTTCTTAAATCAGCAAATACTTCACTGCTGTGTAGACTGCAGTGTGCTGAAATGTGAGTGAACATGTGGATGTTATACTGTTACAATATGGTATGAAGTCTGAAATACAAGATGTTTTTGAAGAGTTCCTGCACCTCTCTTCACCTGGTGTCCTTCCTCTGGGTGTTGATTTTTTTTTTTTGAAACTATAATCTTTAGTTAACTGTCAGTGCTGCTCATCTGTGTCAGTAGTCAGTATGATGCTTGTCCCCTGGTGGTGCTTTCATGGAGGTAATCAAGGGTGACTCTGTCTTTATTCCCACCATCGCACATGAAAGTAGGCCAGATAGCAGTAAGCAAGTGTGTGTGTGTGTGTTTGTGTGTGTTTGTGTGTGTCTGTGTGTGTAAGTAGCATGGCACTGGGTTCCTTTGGCCTCAGATGGTAAGGAAACTGGCTTTTCATGCCCTGCAGTCACAACAAATTAGCGAATTAATAAGACATTTGGTGTTGCTCGGCCTTCCTCTTGACTGCCTGCTCTGCATGAAGGGAGCTGGCCTTGCCCCCTCCCCACTGTGACTCTGTTACTGAACACAGAGGCATGAAGCCCACTGGCCTCAGCATTTAAGGTCTCTTTGCCTGAATGTGTACATGTGTAAAGGACAGGATGGATAAACTGATCACATAAGATTTTTAGAGAAAACATATTTTCAGTTTCTTTTATTTATTTTTTGTTCGACTTAATTTGTTGATATTACATTGAAATTTGCAGCAAAATCTGTCACATACATTCACTGGAGGATAATAAATTCTACGTACCGCATTGATTTATGGACTTGGACTCTGAAAAGGGTTTGGTCTTTCCTCAGAGTATGAAAGCATCAAACTTTAAACATTACTGTCTTTGGAAAGATTACAGTTTGGCCTGTGTTTCTATCTCCTCTTGCAAGCACCCTGGTTTTGTTTTCAGTGACAGCAAGTGATTCCCATGTTTCTTTGTGCGTCTCTTGTGTGAAAAAGAGCGGAGAGTGCAGGAGGTGTTAGCACACACGCATGCATGTGGATGATCCCGAGCACCGTGATGAATTCCTCCACCCTGGGGAAAGGCTCCACAGTGTCACTGCTGCCCGAACTCGGTGGCTGAGCAAGGAGGGCCAGGTGGTGGTGCCGAGCGCAGCACAGTCAAGCGTGGATGCGGCGCATGCTGACATTTGCCTTTACTGACTGCTGGAGGGAGAGGAAAAATCTGCTTTTCCATATGCTTGTGCTCGTTGCAACCCTTCCCTCCACCCTCTGCCCTCCTCTTGTCCTCTTCTACCCCCCTCTCTCTGGTCTCTACCAGATGGCTCCCAGAACATTGTTTACCTTGGGTGACGGTCCCAGATGCAGAGTGTGTCCATCGGCATCCCCATTCTGCCCAGTTAGTTTCCTCATTCCTCTGCTGTCTTGTAGCTGAAGTACAAGCTACAGTATACTTTGGTTACATGATCTCTGTTGATTTTACACTTCCTCCCATAAACATCACATCAACCAGACACAGTTATGAACACTCTCAATTTCTCTTTTTCTCATTTTCTGAAACACACCGTACAAATCCCACAAAAAGGGGTAGTTCTTTTCCAGAGGAGAGCTACTGTCTTTCCCCATGTTCACTTGTTTTGAACGCATTACATGTGTTGACATATGGGGGCTCCCATATGGCTGCCATTGAAGACAGAAATAAGCTTCCAGATG
Source organism: Thalassoma bifasciatum (assembly GCA_008086565.1). Classification (NCBI taxonomy): domain Eukaryota; kingdom Metazoa; phylum Chordata; class Actinopteri; order Labriformes; family Labridae; genus Thalassoma; species Thalassoma bifasciatum. The sequence continues at coordinate 186,009 of RPOG01000375.1, forward strand.
TTGTAAGCACAGAGGGCCAGATGCATTTAGCACCACTGGGTTGAGTGACACAAATTATGGCGTCTGCACAAGCTGAACCTCACCCAGCTATGGTCCCAAGCTACAAGCCCCCTTAGCTATCCTCAGCGCTGAACATTAGTGTTTTTTTCCACGGCATATCTGTTCAAGAGAGAAGAAGAGGATGTCCTTTCCCTTTGAGTAGATTGTGATTGTGTGTGAAATGTAAATTGTGAGGTCACGAGTAGAAAGCCCCGGTTCACATTCCAGTGGCTGTGTCCAAGGCACATCCTTGGCCTTGGAGGAGAACAGCTTTCTGGGTAGTGTCCAGTGGTGGGCTTACTACAGCTGTAGGTTGAATACCTTTTTCAACGAGTGTGTTGTGAAAAATGAGAGGTCCAAATAATTCAATGTGTGAAAAGGCAAGGCCATTTCTGTGTTAAGAGGATGGGGTTAAGAGGGCAAAGGTGCAGGTTGAAATGATAATTCACACTTCAATTGAATTTTCTGACTTTAGTGATAGACAGGTTCAGGCCGGTGATCACACAGCTCCCCTTCTTCTTTGACTGGCTCATAAAGGTGAAGTGCTCATGGACTTAAGGTCTTTTTGTGCAAATCAACCTCTAGTTGATTTTATTTTCTGGGCTTGTAGGCCTGTAGAGATGACCATGGGAAATTCTTTGAGTCCCTGGAAAAATTGGCCATATTGAATGGACCTTGTGGTTGTGTTTGCCAAATGTAAAACTTATTTTAATCTTAAAGAAAATAATATACTCAGCTTTGTAAATCTTGAAATTACTTATCCATTTTGCTTTGATTTCATGTTATTTGGTGATACATAGTATCAAAGCACCAACGGTGGTTTCGAGTCTTGACATTATAAAAGGTGCTCCTTATTGTCAGCGGTGTGAGGTGCAACTTGGAATAATGTAAAAATAAATAGAAACACTCAAAAAAGAAAGAAAAAAGTTAACTTTGTAATGTCTGAAAAATACAAGATCCAGTGCTCACAATTATTAGACCACTTGTCGTTATAACAAGAAAATCATCCATCAATGTGAAACTAAATGCTGTGATCTGACTCTTTTTTCGTGAGCTCCATATGCTTTCATTCCCAGATTTGTGCCGTAAAACTGGATTTCTCTGAGAAAGTCAGAAAAAAATCAAGAATAAAGTATAACCAGTGGAAAAATGTGTTCAGAAGGGAAAGTAAATAACTGTAATTTGACAAAAAAAAATATGGTACTGTGCTTTATTATTTACTGCTTAAATGTAAAATGGTACATTTGAAAGTTCAAGGATGGCATTAAAGATATCGTTTAGTAAACAGATTGCACATCCTGCACAACCTTAACAATTACAGAAACACAAAACAGTTAGTTTTGGCAGTGGTGACAAATACTTTACTCAGGGTGGTGGTATAATAAATTCTTAAACACTATTAATCTTGCCAAAAAGGAGATCACTTCGAATGTTACATATTGTCTTTCAGATATTGATGAAAACTACTAAAAGCTTTTTAACAATAAAAGTTTTGTAAAGAAGCTTGAGGGTCCTGTAAGCACACAGGAAGCTTAAAAATGTGCATTTTAAGTAGATAGAAGATCGAATTAAAAATAGTCTCGTCTCTGCTCAACAGTTTTGACATTGTTTCCTAACTAATTTGTAGTATACCAAAATAGGACACGAACAACTGATGATCTTCATTTAATGAGATCTGAGGACTTGAAACCCTTCATATCTAACATTAGGATTTTTTACATTTAAGTGGATCACTAGGTATTTACACATCTATGTCACGATGTTGCTAATAAAATCTAGCAGCAGTTTCGTTTTGTTATAGCTGCTTTCCTAACTACTGCCGTCTGTCCCCAGCAGACTATCAGTATGTAACTGTTGGATTCTCACCATCTGTGCCTCAGTTCCTGTTTAAGGTTAGTTTTCATTGATGAACGAGAGTAACAGCTGGCTCTGTAGCGCCATCTCTCCAACCCCAGCCCCCAACCCTTCCTCACCAACCAGCGGAAACTTCTACAGCTGTCATCTGCTTTCCCAAATGACCCTGCTTTCCTTCCAGCTGCCATTTCAGCACCCTGCTCCCATCCCCTGTCTCGCTTCAAGGCTACACCAATTTTTTTTTTTCCAGTATCAGGCCACAATCCTAATTCGATGGATACTGAGCTTCAAGGCTGATGTTCGTCTGCAAAGTTGGAGACTCAGCCATCATAGCTGCTCAGAGTTTAAGCTTGGCGCCCAAAGAATGACTAATAAATTATACAAGATCATGTAGTTTAGTTTGTTGGTTTCAATATACAGAGACAATGCACATTAATGAACATTCCTGTAAATAAGTCAGCTTAGCCAAGTTGACTCATTTTCAACCGTAGTCTCTGGGACAGGTGACATGAACACTACATAAATATATTCATAAATTATGCACTTAAAATCAAATACATTACATTTTCAGAGTAGGTGGTCACACTCTTGACCATCTGTTAACCACAGTTTTAAATTTCTTTTAAATATATGTATATATATTTTCTGTCAGTATGAATCATTTTGTTCACTTCTTAGGTATCTCGACTGGATTAAAAATAAAAACTAGTCTAGAAATTTTGACTTTCAATCAGTGTTGTCAGTGAGTGCAGATCACCATAGGATAATCTTTTTAGTCCCTCTGTAAACTTTGCAACAGCTGGTGTCAGAGATCACAACCATTAAATGTTTGGGTCATATTGTATCTCTTTTATTGTGTTCTTTTTACCTCCAAAAGTTCTACGAAGCAAAAGCATCAGCTATTTGTCCAATAGATATTATGGAACAGTTTCTAGTTACAAAACACGAGTCCCTGATCATTTGCAACCGTTTATCTGAGTGGTGATGTAACTGACCCATTAGAGGACCAATCGTCAGCAGCTATGAGTCACAAAACAGCACAGAACTATTTTTCAAAGTAACCGTTTACCGCAACCAATGAATCAATTCATCAGGTGAAGGTGAGTCTGCATCTTTTTTCCAAACATGCACTGAGAAGACTGATATCAATACTGATATCTGGACCTTGGCAATACTGATACTGATCCAGTCTGATAAAAGTATGATTTTTTACAGTCTCTATTCTCTGACAGGAGAAAAAAGGTATTGACGACTTGGCAGTCAAAATAAAACAAAATTATACAGCGGATCAAAATTTTGCTCTGCTGGATCTTAAAAAGGTTCTAAGAATAGTTTCAAAATGCAAAAAGAGAAGTAGTGGTTTGACGAAAAAGAAAATACAGAAGGCAATTTATTAAAAAACAGCAATTAAAGTGAAAAAGTCTGTTTATAAGCTGATCAAAAGTTTAAGACCACAGCCTTCAAAAAGAAAAACCTGCACAAAAATGTGGATTCACCATCACTTTCTGTCATGTAGTCACACTCTCATGACCTCATGGTGACAAAGGCTAAAAATCTTTCTCACTGTGAATGTGGGCGGATTGTTGAGATGCATAACCAAATCCTCTCACATCAGGCGATCGCTGCAGAGGTAAAACAGGCATTTTGAATTTCTTCAGAGATCCTGAGGGTTATGGGACAAAAAAGTCAAGTAACAGACCTAAAAACATTTCATCAGAGCTGAACCTGAGGATCTGATTGGCTGTCTGTCAATGTGTTTTATGCTTTCCTCTGTGAAGCACTTGGTGATCTTGTTCTGTGAAAAGTGCTATATTAAAAAAAATTTACTCACTTACTTACTTACTCCACTTCTTGGTTGTGTCTGATGTCAGGATCGGATCGATTGAATGTTGTTGTTCATTGTATCACTGGCCTCTTTTCTCTGTGTGTTTTAGGAGCATCACCCAAAATAATCAAACTTCAAGAGGAACCATCGGAACACAATGACCCACCCAAAGGCAAAAGTCCTGCCATTAACACCACGCTGGTCCCCGTCAAAGGCATAAACAACCTTGGTAACACCTGCTTCTTCAATGCTGTCATGCAGGTTGGTATAATAAACATATAGAACATGGAGACATAACAATCCCCTCAAAGTATTTTTATTACACATTAATTTAGAATAATAATGTATCGGAAATACAACAAATGCCTTTTTTTCTTATCTTCTGCATTACCATGAGTTAACAATTCTCCTCTTCCCTGAATTGTGCATGGCAGAGTTCTGCTCTGATGCACAACGACACACAAACACATGTGCACACAAAAATATAACAGACAGTTCGGGAAAATAAAGTCACAACCACCACAAAAAAATGCAAGAATGGAAGCACTGAAACGGCTACGTACTCAGTGAAGCACTGACTTTTTACCACGACACGGTGACGTGACTTCAACTTGAGTCCTTGCTAGTTGAAAACCAAACAGGTTCATACAAAGAATGGGATTAGAACCAACAAAGCACCAGCATTAGCACTGAATGAGAAGTGGCTGAAAGGGTGTATACAGTAAACAAGATTCCGTCCTTACAGCAGCAGTAAGTGTGAACTGACTATGCCAAGTGTCACTTTGAAGTATATTCATTGCAGCAGTGAATGCTGGCTGGCTTGTACTCATTCACCTGTCCACATATGAGTGGCACTCAGTTGGTGCAGAGCATGTTCACCACACAGCTCAGTTATAGAGCCTTCCTGTCTTCCTCTGATCGGTCATGGTGACTGCAAACTGACATGCCTCTCCAACAATGAGGCTTTATTTTCCGCCATTTTGTTAATCACCCCGAGGGCCTTCCTTGTTGATTGAAATTTGAGTTAGCGCAGTTTATATGCTTTTTCTCTCCCTGTCCCTGTCTGTTTGTATTGTCTCCTCGAAAATTGCAGTCTTTCGGTTCAAAACAGGTAATTGTGTGAGGATGAACCATGTCTGTGTTCACACTGCCAGCTCCATTGTGTGCTTTCCATAGCAACTGTCTTCATTGCCAGGATGTGACAAAACAAATATCCCTTGAAACGAAGGAAAAGATGTTTCTCGAAAAAGAAAGGACAATGACAGCTTCTATCTCATCGCCAAGGATCTTCTCTGTATTTCAGACCTACAGATCAGAGATAGAATTGAAATCCTCTTGCAGAATAATGCACTCACAAGTTATTTCATAGGAGTATTTTAATGACTGCAGGGTTTGACAGGGTTAAGTATGAGTCCAGCTTCAATGTTTTCTTTTTATCTGTTCTTATTTCCAAAATTGCCCTTTCATTTAGGGATGATAAAATCATCAAATATAACCAGCCCTTTAATCCTCCAGGGATATATTTCTTCTTTGTTTCTTCATCCTTTGCCAATACATACGGCTACTCAGTTCTCTAAATGGCTGAGTAAAAATGTGAATTAAACACTCTCAAAATAATCCTGTTTTCCCAACAGAACCTGTCTCAGACTCACATGCTCATCGACCTCATTCAGGAAGTGAAGGAGAAAGGTTACAAACTGAGGATCTCTCCACCTGCTGAGTCTAATCTGGTACAGTCTGCTGTCTATCTTTTTTTTTTCTCTAAAGCTTCAGTTCTTTACAAACAATGCTGTAACTTGAAGAAATAGACATTATTCTGGTATCATGCACATGTTGTGTGAAATAATAATTCCCCCATGAATCTATTGAATAGAAGTAATAGGAGATGAATGAGGGATGACTCAGAAGTCCTACTCATATACCCAAGAAGATTGTTGTTTGGGTTTCTCTCAGTTTCAAAGCAAAAGCAGAAGCTAATGAATAAAATTTGTGGGCATGGTGAAAAATAAGATGAAAACTGATTTCATGTTTTGTTGTATTCGTGATCTTAATCAGGGAAAAGCAGGTAACACTTTTTAAGTACATTAAAAAATTAACTCTAATTTGTTTAAAAAAAGATGATTTTATTACTTTTACTAACACAAAAGCTACAAATGCTTTTGTACTCTCAATAAGTCATGTTAACATGTATTTTTGTCTCCTGTTTGTGTTACAGAACCCTTTGATTGTATCGCTGGCTAATCCTGAGCCGCTGACTGCAGCCATGTTTCTATTTCTGCACAGCATGAAGGAGCCCGGTAAAGGCCCAGTCAACCCCAAGGTCCTGTTCAACCAGCTCTGTCAGAAGTAAGGCTCTATACTACATCTGTTTCCAATATTTAGGGTTCGTTAAGCCCAAACTTTTGAAAACTTTTAAAATGACACAGATCTGGACCCTGTTTACATGACAATGGTTTTAAGGTGAAACGCAAAAGTATTGTTGTGAACAGCCTCCCATTTACACAGAAACGGCCTTTTAGCTGACTTAAAATGCAAACTTATGAAAACACCCTCCAGAGTGGAATTTTTCTAAAATGCCTGTGTTTCCTGTGTTCTTGTGTAACAACAAGCCAAGCTGTTTTAGGATAAAATAGTGACGTGTGTGCGCATTAAACCTCCACTGTGCCATGCACAAATCAAACAGCAACAAAAACAGTAACCTTCTTGCGTTGTTCTTCGTATGATCGGCTCACCTCTTCTTCAGCCTCTGTACTGTTGTTGTGTATATAGCTCCTACAATTATAGCGCCATCTACAGTCCTGGCGCGGGTGCTACAGTGTTTTAAGTTCCTGTGTAAACACAGAATTTTTAAATTATCATTTTCCTGCATTTTAGGGTGAAACTCATTGAAGTGAATTTGTCTTTGCACTGTATTTTGGATTCCATACAGTCATTGGGACATGTATTTCTTATTTTTCTTACTTAGAAAACACATTTAGGGTCATGGTGGGGGTGGGGGTGTGCTCAGTAACTGCTCGACCAACATTCTAAACAGGTTAGTTATATAGTGTGTGTATATATATATATATATATATATATATATATATATACACACTATATAACTAACCTGTTAGTATATATACACACTATATAACTATATATAACTATATATATATATATATATATATATATATATATATATATATATATATATATATATATATAAAACAACAATATTGTTTTTGGTACTGACTGTCTTTTTTGCTCAGGAGATCATTCTTAGTTGCAGATGTATTAAATGTATATATCTATCTATATAAATGTATAATCATATATATGTATTGATAGTGACTTGCATCAAATCTGAGGTATTTGTCAAATTATGACAACCAGGGATCCAGCTTAATTCTTCTCTGCTCAGGAAATAAAAACACGACAAGGGCACTGTGGCAGTAAAACCCGGCTTTTTGTATCCTGCTTGTCATACTGGTGTGCCACCTGTGTCATATTTGATCCAGAGGAAGGTTGCAGGCAGAGACTACGCTGCATTTACCAGGCCAACTGTGGTTCTGTCCTTTTTACGTACAGTGTGAATGTTTGGTTGGCTGGGTCTCGTTTGCTCATGGTACACTGCTGGTTGGGTCCATCGTATTCATGTGTGTGTGTGTGTGTGTTTGGAGCTTCAGAGTAGGGGGTGTTGTGCTGTTTAGTAGTGCAGGTGGGTGACCAGGGCATTTGACATTGGATGAGTGGCTACATCTCTGGTGCTGCTTTGACAGTTATTCTGGTACCTAGCTTTCATCACAAAGATGTGTGTGTGTGTGTGTGTGTGCGTAGGAGTGTGTGTATGTGAACAGCCACCTCACCTGGTACCACCTCAGTCTGTCGAACACATGCAGGCAATTGTGCATTCAGACAGTAAACATTCAACACACCTTTATGCATTCATTCGTGACCAATTCCAGGTAGGGTTAATCTGTTCCACTGACATGAGTTTGATCAGAGATGTGACTTTGAGCCTCAACTCCCCCAACACGTTTAACTCTGATACAACATGGGGACTTGTGTTAAGACCAGTGCTAGTGTTTAAATAGAAGAGTTCACACTTTGCATCAACCATGGGCCTCCAGTGATGACTCGTAAACGAATCTCACTTCCCACTTCAAATGCAAATAAGCATGGAGCCTCATTCACCTTCATTAGACTTTAAAAGAACATTAAATGATGAAGGCTGCACTATCTCTCGCGTACACGCTGCACAAGCAGAAGAGCTGAGAGAATGATTTGTAGTACTTATGTGATATGAAACAAGGTGTTACCGGGATGGGATTCATGGTGTTACTTTTGATCTTTCAGTACAAGGGCTACAAAGTAAACTGGAGTCACTGATTTCAGAGAAAAATCAGACAAAAAGACCCTCTTCCCATGTGAACATAGTTTGCGTTTTTCAAAATGTCGTAATCACGTTGATATCAACTAATGATATTGATCTAAAATATTTTCTGCATGTGATTCTTCTCACATCAGGTCAGACTTTTTAATAACGTGCTCCTGCACAGAGGTTCATCATTTAAGTTTCCCTCCACAACCAAATAAAATTAGAGAAATCTTTATTACATATGTTAACATGCTGCGCCCCTCCAGCCTGCATCCAGTGCCAGAGACAGTGGTCGTGCACAGGCTTAGAGGACACACAGTGGCTCACAGAGTGTGTCCTCCTCCTGCTTTTTGCATGTTTGTAGGCTCAAATAACCTTTTTCCAGAAATGTGAAAAAATGAAAAGTATTGTATAGAGACATTTCCAGAGCAAGAACAATACATTTTGCAAAGATGGTCCACCTTGGAAAGAGAAAAGGGTGATTTCTGCAGGAAGGGAACTTAAAGCCATTCATTACTTCAACATTAAACCACAACTTGGACAGTATCAACTTTGACAACAGCTTGCTGTTCTGCTCTGCATGTGAAAATGATTATGTCTCATTTTAGCATGTGCATTTACATTTGGGACAGACATTGCTGATACAGACTGATCCCAGTTATATCTGCTCATCTCTTCTCGTTAACATAAAGCACTGGAACTAACTACACATCTGAAACTCTCATCTACTCATTCCTCTTCAGTGTGAGAGCCTCAAAGTTTCAAAAATGAAATTCAGTCTTTCTCACTGAATAAAACAGACATTTTTGACTCTATCTTTTACTTTCCGTACAACCAACTTTAATGCATTAATTAGATTTTAACATACATTGCTCAATGATGGATTAGAGGAGAGAGGGAAATTTACTCCCTAGGTTCTCCAAGTCATGTCGTGTTTTTATGCATTTTAGTTACTATTTTTAGCCCTGATTGAGTTTTTATCTTTATCTTGGCTTCACTTGGTTATTAGAAATTTTTGTGGATCCAAGCATGACCAGCACTATCTTTCCCTACTTTAGGTGTTGTTCAGTATAAATAAAAGAAATGCAGTTTTTGTCAGTAATTAAATATGCAAACAGTGTACTGGGTTGGAGAGTCATGAGAGTCAGAGTTTACATTTCCAAAGGAGACACTGGAAAATTCTGTTTTTATCGTATTAAGAGCTGTCCCACCAACAAATCATTAGGAAAGTGGCCATCACCAAAACAGTTTTAATAAACTTGCACTCCTGAACCAGAGACATCACAAGTGTTTTACCTGGGCTGTGGAGAAAATAACCTGAACTCTTTCTCAGTGGTCTAAATTCTTTTTTCTGATGAAAACACATTTCAAGCTTTATTTGGAATCAAGGTCCTACAGTCTGGTAAAAGAGTGGAGAGGCACAGAATTCAAAGTGTTAAAAGATCACTTTGAAGCAAATGATGCTTCATTCATAGTGCTGGTTTTATTTTTCGACTGGGTCTGACACCTGCCCACAGCGCCAAAACTACCACTGAATGTTTTGCCGAGTATGATACTACTTTGCGTGATTGGTAAGCCATCTCCCACCTTCCAGGCTAAACCTCATGGTTGATCTGTGGGATCTTTGTCAAGATGAAAATGTAAAACACTTAGCCAAAAAATCAGACCAGCTGGAAAACATAAATAACTCAGCAGAGCCAAAGGCCGATTGACTCTAAGCCATGCTACATCAATGACGTAGTTTGCTGCGACGAAGCTGAGTATTGAGTGTAAATGAACACATTTTTCAAAAACTGGAATATGTCTTTGTCTTAAAGATAGTAGGTGATCTTGTGTAGAACTGCACTAGCTGTCTGATCCAGCCTGTGCTCTTTATTATTTCCTCCCCCTCTGCACAGCAGCTCTTACACATTTAGTCAGAAGCTTTGGGCAGGAGGTACAGGGTCAAGAACTGATACTGTTTACTGAGGTTTTTTTTTCATTTCAGGAACCTTTCACTGTCAGTGCAGCTGATCATTCTCACCTGTCACTGCAGGCTCTTGTCACCCAAAGGATTTGATCTGCCCTTGGCCTGTGGGGACTAAGAGCATTTTCACATTTCCCTTTCATTCTTTCTTTGTGTATTTGTGGTGGCGGTAAGGCCAGTGCGTCTGCTGGCTGAGATTGGAGGCCAGTTTGAGTGTTTATGTTGGACTCCGGATCTCTACTGAGCTCAGTTTTGCGTGAACCTAAGTGTGTGTCCATGCGTGCTCGTGCACTTTACTCGACCAGCTGAGTACTCCACTGCACGTCTGCTCCTCTTCCTTGGCCTTGCAAGTGGAACGGGTCTGGTCTGGGCTGGGACTAGTGCCAGGCTTGAGTTTGGTTGGATGGTCAGCACCACACTCTCTCTCTGGTGCCAGAGAGTGTCTCAGCTTGTTTCAGGCTAGTGAGGGAGCATACAATCACAGATTAATTACACACTGAAGTACTCACCCTGTCCACAATGGACACCTGAAGTCTTTTTGTTAATTAGGTTGGTTTAATCCAGGTTCTGCTTAATAAGGGGGCACAGTATGACTTTACATTTTTCAATTCTGATTTAACACCAGGATTTGAGGTAAATAACATCAGTGTGCATAGACATAGTTTCAGTCCCTGGCTTTCAGCTGCTTTTCATGTCTTACACAATACCTGACTTAGTACAGGGTTCCTACACATCCTTAAAAAGTCTTAAAAAGTCTTAAATTCATCAAAATATTATATTCTGGTCTTACAAAATGACTAAAATGTCTTTAATTTGTCAGGGCAGATTTTTTTTTTTTTCTTTTTTTCTGCGGGACTTTCTGAGAAGGAGATGTAGAGTGGATAATGTCTTACAAGCTGCTGATATAATTTAATCTGCATCCTAGCTAGGCAGTCTATGACTATGGGTCACTGTTTGCACTTTTACATACAGATATTAACCAATGAGCAACTTTTTGTTCAATAAACTGTCAAATAGTAAACTTGAAAGAGTCTCATTAAGTGACACATGCCATGATTGGTTGTAATGCAGCAGGACCCCCAAACCATTGACCATATTTATGTGTTTTTGGTCTTAAATTTCATTCAAAGTGGCATTAAAAAGATCTTAAAAAGTCCTAAATTTAACTTGCTGAAACCTGTAGGTACCCTGTAGAAAAAAATGGTCTTGGATAAATTAAAAAAAAAAACAGATATAAGAAAAGAGGTTATTTAAACCACCAAAATCTTGGTCAGCAACATTTTGAATCTTTTTTTTTGCTCATTTAGTCATTGTACGTCTAGATCGAGAGTAGCTGTCAAATAAGGCTTTATTTCACTGGACATGTTTCCATGCTGAACGGGCTTGTATGGCACAGAACGGTGACATCTTTCCTCCAAATTGTCGCACTTTTGGTTAAGTTGATGAAAAATGATGATGCTGAAAACAAGAACAACTATGTAACTAGTCTCCATCTTTTCCAATCTCCATCATTCATGAAGGAAAACTTGAGGTGTTTATGGTCATGATGAGTATGTTTGGATTGATTATATTGTGTATTGTGCATGTTTAATGCATTAGCTAGACAAAAAGACCACGCAGAAGCATTCAGCTGCACCTGTTTCTCTCAAGGACTGATTAAATTTTCAGAGCAGCCAGTGGACATCGTCTTGTACCACAAAAAAAATGAAAGGCTCCATTTGCTGTGTAAAAATGTCTACATACCCACATCTTTCAAATATCACTCCCACGCCTTTATGAGAAGCCTTCCATCATTATAGAAACACTGAAGGACAACAATGGAGTCCATCTAGTGCTTTGGCATCCGAAGCACAGACACCCCTACAGGAGCACACGGAGAGGTAGAGCTGGCGTACAGGTCTGTCCAGGTGGAGAACCTTTCAGATTGAAGAAAGCAGATATTCACAGTTTGTTTGAAATAAGAAAATAAATAAAAAGTAGAAAATAAATGAGAGCTTGGGTTCACATGCTGAGCCTAGAATCATGGTGCAAGGATTCTAACTTTACAACGTGATTACTGAACAATTTTCCCTCCAAACTATTGTGAACACTCAAAACAATTGAATCAGAATATTAATGTCCTTGTGCCCAAGATGGGAACATAAAATCTGTGCAGTGTAGCAAAGTTATTCACATATGCATAGTTTTTAATCAATGTGACCTTCACGAAAATGATGAACCAAAGTCTCATTCATAAACCCCTTGTCATTAAGTTGTACAGAAATGGCCATAAAGCTGGGTATGAGTCCTTCAGTATTGTAGAAAACACAGTATGTGCCGAAGTATAATATATGTTAATGTACCAAAAAAAGGAAGCCGAAAATACGGTGTCAGTGTTTAAGTGATATTTAGCTGAAATGGTAATTAAATGTTTCCTAAATACAATAAACTGCATGAACATACTTGCTACTGCCATTTTCTATTCATGATATATGCTTAGAATTTAAGTTTTCATGAGTACATTAATATTATACAGAATTCACACTTCATAGTTTTGTATTTTGATTTAATTTGTACAGCTCATATTAAGAATAGACTACATAACAGTTAGTCATAATTATTAGTGTTTTACGTGTCTATGCGTCAGGGCAGACCTGTGATGTAATCATATTGATTGATGGACTGTTTTGTATTGATGGACGGTTGTTCAGTAAAGGATGGAAGCAACATACCGTTTCTACTGTCATTAAATCAAAACACACGTAGTGTCTTTATTTACGTCCAGAAGTTGATTGAAGAAGTATCATAAGACTGAAGATTAAGTGAAACAACAAGGGTACTTTCAGCCACTACAACACTCATGTACCTCATGTTTAAGTTTGCCTCTGTAAAGATTTTTAAAACTGGATAAGCAGAGAAATATCAAAATCATTACACCTGTGTTTTATCAGGATTTAATTAGATTGTGAGCAGCTTGTTTGAATATCTTCATGCCCATTCAATTCATTATCAAATTCCATTATTCATTTACTTGTATTAGTGTTAATGTGGAATCAAGGCTGTTTTTTTATGTGTCAGTAACTAGAAAAAAATGTAGGTAGGAGAACATTACAGAACAGATGTATGTGATGCTCAGGCATTTAAACAGTTTAATTTTTTTGTACAGCTCTTGGTGATGTAAGATGCATATTTTCCATTTTTTAATGATTTGCGTCCTCATTCATTGGGTGAACACTGGAGGTGTTTAACATGTGAACTGTGTGCGGGTACACTGTGTTACTCATACATGTTTTTTTATTTTTTAATTCTTGTGGGGAGGGGGGGGGGGGGGGGGGGGGGGGGGGGGGGCTTGTGTGGCCTTGCGTCTGGTACTAACTCATCCGGCTATTAATTGTGTTAGCTCCGCAGCTGTTTGCATTGGCCAGATTGAGAGCAGCGCTACAGGGCCATTCTGCTTCTCTCCACTGGGATGAGCTTTAGACCTCTTCATTTCCACTGATCCCAACCAAGCTTCCTGTTTTTTTTTTCCTCAGTTCTGCCCTGTCTGTCTGTCTCTGGTTATTATTCTTATTCTTCCTCCGTCGCGCTCGTTTCTCTCTCTCTCTCTCTCTCTCTCTCTCTCTCTTGCTTTGTGTTACCCTCTTGTGTGCGACTCTTGGGAGGTTGGCAGAATTGTCAACAGAACACGAGCGGAGCATACTATCACATGCTGTTTGTTTCTGAGGCTGGCCAATAAATGACATATGGGCTCTCTACCACCCTCACCCCTCCACCCACCCTTCACCATGTGTCTGCAGGAAAAGGGCAAAGAAAGCAGATCATGTCTGTTTTTAAGAACAGGGTGACATTAAGCTCATCCAGATCTCCTGGTTATGACCCGTGATTAGGGCAGGTGGTTCACTGTGTCTCATCTAAAACCAAAAACATTAACTTTAAGGCCACATGATTTTTTTTCTGAGAGAAATGATCCATAACTATATTTCTATTCAACTATATCAGTCAAGTAAGTAGGACTATAAAAGATGTTGTCATTTGTTCTCCAGACACAATGAATGGCCATGTGTTGTTTGTGCAGGATAAAAAGATAGTTTAAACTACAGCTCATATAAAGGTGAAGAAATTGCCTACTGACTTAGTGTCAAAGAATTTTTGATGGCTTTATAAAACACTTTTTTAATCAAGGAGAAAATGATGTTTGTCCATTATCTGTTATTTGATAATGAAAGAAAATAAAGATCTGAAACCTTTTTAACTGTAGGTTTCACTGAAAGACCTTGTCTGAAAGGAAAGTAATAACCTTCTATCACAACTTTCTGATACTTCCTGTTTCAGTGATGGTTCCCAAAATGATAATTCGGCCTCTCTCTGTTTATGGGCCTGTCAAGCCAACCTGTCCTGTGGTTGTGTGGCTGCCTCGGCCCTACAGGTTGCAGTGGCTGTAGCCCTGGCTGCCCATCTGCCCCTGGCATCTGTCCTTACATCTGTCTCGCTGTGGCCAGGGGACAGAACCAAGGAGAGGCTCCCCTCTAACTACCCCGGGATTACTGTCCAGGACTTTTACACAAAAACAAAATGCTGAAACATGCTCGAGAAAATATCTCAGCATCAACAAAAAGGCAGCATATTAGAGCTGTTGTGTTAATTTATGTGATATATACTTTCTTGTGGTGAATCCAGGGTTGCTCAAATGGATTTTCAGTTTATTCTTGAAGTCTGTGAGCTGTTTTAATTTGTAGACAAAAATGCTTTTTGAATGAATCTGAAAATAGAATGTGATGAATTTAAAGATAAAATAAGTGTTGTTTTTCTGTTAATGTGAAGATTTGTCCAGGGATGCACAATGTATCGTTGTATATCACTATTGACTGTTATTGGCTTAAAGATGAAGTTTCGGTTATCAGCAGATATCAGTGTGTTATCAACTGATATAAATTGATTAAATGCCAGAACCCGGTGTGAAGAAGACATGCATAGTACAACATGTGAACAGAGGTTGTTTCCTCAGTTGGTATTTTAGCCAAATTGTCCTGGTTGTGGGTAATGTTTTGACTGGTTCAAGGAGAGCATTAAGTAATCAAGTGTTTTTATTGTTTTGCACAGAAAACGATGTACATTAGGAGTGCGTACTAGGGCTGGGCATTTAATAGCAAATTAGATTAAATGGCAATATGACCTGCTGCAATATTCTAATCACAGACAGTGCAATTTTTCTTTAAGCTGAAATGTGTCTGAATACATTGTTTTGCAGTAGATGTTTTATGCACTACACCAGTGTCACTCAACTCTGCTCAACCAAAGAGACAAATTGTTGAAAACTACCTTGGCAAGAGAAACAATCTAAATAGGGAAAAGTGGCAAAAATGACAAGAAGTGGCAAGAAATTGTCAAGAAGCAGCATATATGGGTGAAATAGTTGAAATTTGAGAGGAAACTCGGAAAACAGTTAGAAAGTAGCAAAAGTATTGCCAGAAAGCGGGAATATGAAACGGTAAAAAATGGGCACAAAGCTGTCACATGTAGCAAAAATGGTATCGACTGCATAAACATGCATATAAACATAATTTTAAGGTGCCTCACATTTCTATTGAAATAAAATTTCCTATGTAAACTAAATAGCTCTTTTTTTCAAAGTTAGTCTTAGTTCTATTCATCGAATTTGGTGCTTTATTTTGGGGGGGGGGGTGTATTTTTTGGGCTTCTCTGCCTTTAATTGGACAGAGAAGGAGGACAGTGGATAGAGTAGGAAAGGGGGAGAGAGTGGGGAATGACATGCGGGAAACAGGCCACAGGCAAGACTTGAACCCGGGCCACCCGCTCAAGGGCAAACCTCATGGTGCGCGGCCATATCCACTAGGCCAGCTGCGCCAGAATTTAGTGCTTTTTTAATAAAGAGTGATTTATTGCTTGTGTTTGTTCAGCAACGCATAAGAGGAGGAAGCTGAAAATACTCACAACATAAATCACAATTGCAATATAGGGAAAAATAATCACAATGAGATTATTTTTGCGAATCTTTCAGCCTTAGTATGTACCATATTTTTTATCCAATATAAAAGGAGGTTGAACATCTCTGCAATTTTGTGTGAAGAAGAAATATCGGTATCAGTTATCTGCTACATGAGTTATGAAATATCGGCATATTGGCCAAAAATCCTCGAGAAATGATTTTGTCCGGTTTAGTTGAGAGGGCTCAGGAAATACAATGAGACAGCAGCACAAACCAAAAACTTGATTCAAGATTAGATCATCACTAAAATGTATTTCTCGTTCTTCCAGGGCTCCACGCTTCAAGGGCTACCAACAACAAGACAGCCAGGAGCTCCTACACTACTTACTGGACTCCATACGAGTGGAAGAAACCAAAGTGAGTCCATATTTCTCCGAATACAGCCGAGTTTGACTTCTTTTAATGCTCTAAAAGAAACCAAAAATGTATTTTTCTATTCTTGGATTTATTTGTTGGATATGTTGGATCTCCTTTGTTATGTGTGTCCAAAGTTTATGAAAGTTTTTACTTCCCGTCATTGAAAGCCCTTCAGATAAGCACAAAGTACCCCTTGTACTGCTGTTATTTGCAGCGTCTTTAGAAATGCTTTTACAAAATTTGGCAGAAGAGGATGTGTAAGAAGTAAGGACACCATGGGCACGAGTTTACTTTGACAGTTTGCCAAAAATGGAGGTATTCATTTTGCAGCTATGGCATGGCTAACAAACCCATCGTCTTCTTGTTTGCGTCTTGTGTTAATAAACTTTCTGGCTTGCTGACACTTTGAGAAGCGAATGTAGAAAACACAATTCCTTACAAACATCACCTAAGTGGGAATCGTCACTTTTAATGTATTAGCATGCTGAAATGCGTGCTTGGCTGAAGGCGTCACACGACAAGAAGTGTGGATGGCTACAAGCTCTTGAAGCTGCTGGCTGTGGAATTTAAAGACAATTTATTTCAATTACTAAACATCATGAATTAGATTTAAAAAAAAATTTCACCAGTCTTATCAACCATTGATTTGCACAGGATATTCAGTGATGTAGTTTCGCACAGTTCTTACTGGGGCTGAACAATTTATAGTTTTTTGGTCGAAATCGTAATTTCAGACATCGTGATCATGTGATCGCCAAAGCTGCAACTTTTTTCCTCCTAACAGATCCAGGAACTGTTGTCACTTGCTTTACACACACGTCCTTTGAGTGTACAACTAATGGGAAAGATCCTTTTTTCCTTGGGAATTTTGTTTTGAATTTTTTTTTTTTTTTTATGATTGCTTTTTGAACTTTTTGTTTTTTCAGTCATTATAACTAAAAAAATGATTAAAAAGTCCAGTTGAGAAATAGACAGAATTATATTTTAAGGTCAGAAATTAGACTATTCATCTCAAAAGCTTTTTTCCATTCTTAAAATTTTGCCTTATATTTAATAATGTTGTCTATATTTCTCATGTTTTTTTTACTTAGAATTGTGACTTTTTATATCAAAATTTCTGTTTTTTTTTATCTCAAATGTTGCCTTTATTTCAAAATGTTGATGCTTAATCTCAAAAATTTGACTTTTTATCTTAGACATTTGCAGTTCTCTTAAAATTTTGACCCTTAATGTAAAAATGTAGACTTTTTCACATAATGTTGGATTGATTGCATAAAATTTAGTTGTTTTTTTTTAAATCTCATAACATTGACTTTTTGTCTCAGAATTATATATTTATATATATATATTTTTTTCTTTTTTTCAAAAGTTCCACTTTTCATCTTAAAATATTGACCTTTTATCTAAAAGTTAAAAATGTTTCTTTCCTTCAGTTTTCATTTTCATACTTACAGTGAAAACTTTTGATGTTTTGATGGTTTGATGTAATTCTCTGCCAGATATTGGGAAAACTTTACCAAAGCTTGATTTAAATAAAATTGTAAATTGAATTGACATCACAATATCTGCCAGAAAAATCGTGATGAGATCTTTTTCTAAAATCGTTCAACCCTAGTTCTTACCTATCATCCATTTTCATCCATCACTAACTCACCTGGTCGTAATGTGAGTGTTTGTGGACCCACCGGCTCCTCAATGCTTCGTCAGCTTCATGTTTTGATGCCATGTTTGGCAAATACAGGGAATCCCCCCCAAAAAACCAGTTGCAGCAGCAATTAGGAGACCCCACAGAAGCCCTTTGCTGCACAGAGCTGCCCCCCATGGCCCCACCAGTGGATACGTGAACCAAGGAGGAGAAGTTAGCGGGTGTGTTTAGTGGTCAGCCGCAGACCCAGGAGGGGCTGCAGGCTGGGTTTCTCCTGCTCCCATTCAAACTTGTGAACACTGACAGTTGTGCCATTTAGGGGACTTGCAAGTGGCACAACCAGCATCATTGTGTTGTCTTGGGAAACCCACAGCTGCTGAATGAGCTCCAGGGCTGTCCCATTGTGCTTTAGGGTCACCCACAGCCCCCTCCCACATACACACAGGCACAGGCACACACACACTCATCAGCCCTCTTCCAATCCAATCAGGGAGGTAAAGAGGGAGGGGGGTATTCATCCTGTATTCATTCACTCAGAAACTCATTTAAACAGCCAAGAAAATTAAGAGGTACAGTCACATTTTAGCCTGTAATGTTCTGTGCTTCCTGTTTTAATCCAACATTAAATCAGCTGCAAATATTCTGAAGAAAGATACATTTGTTTCAAAGTTTTAATCATATCACCTCCTTGGACACAGATCAAACATAGCACATGAATTTATTTCTATCCTTTACCTCGTTCACCTGAATTGACCTGTTAGATTGAAAGGGCACGAATCAGGAACTCATCAATACTTAAATAATAAAAGCACTCTGTGTTTTGTGGAGTGTGTTCAGTGAGTGAGCTGTGTTTTAGTTAGGGATACGGGTGTCTTGTAGTTGATGTCATGGCTTTAAGAGGCCCTAAGTGTTTGTGTTTATCTGCCATTAGTATCAGAGATCTAAATATGCTAATTTAGTCTCAGTCAATTATCACCAATTAGCTGAGATGGTAGGTATTACTCTCTCCGGGCATGGACTGTCCTTCTTTGCCTCGTCTTCATTTGAGTTTCCACCCCTTCACTCTTGTACCAGTAACCCTCTTCACCCCCCTGCCCCCCCTCATCTCCCCCCTTACACAGCCCGTCCTGTGTGGGACAGTGCATGCTGTTACATTTGTGGGGAGCGAGGATGGGGGGGTTACTGGTAATTAATTAGTTGGAGAGCCCCCATTCTGGTCAGACCGTGCCGGCAGAGTGGGGCGCAGACTAGCCAGGAAAGGATTAACAGGACTTTTTGACCTAAATAGCCAGTCCAGTGCGTGGGTCCCGGGACAATGGGGGCTGACTGGTCTCGTCCACAGACACAGACCATGGCCAATTATCTATTGATTGGTCCTTCACTGTGGCTGTGCCTCTTCACAGCTCTCTCACCAACACACTCACTGACCATGTCACCTTCAATAAGAGGGCCCCACAAAGAACTTAGGCACACACACAAACATGCGCACTTCATTAGGATATTCAAATACTAATGCTTTTAGACAAGCACAATAATTATTTTACACTAATGATGCTTGTAAAAGGTAAACCCGTCACACTGAGCTACAGGCTACATTTTGATATCTCACTAATGGATGTAATTGAGGAAATGAAATTCAGAAAGAGAATAATTTATGCTTCTGTGTATTGCGTGTATTTCGGATTCAATTGTCATTCATCACTTGATGTTTTTGATGTTTATGATTTTGTGTTTGTTGTTTGCAGAGAGTGAAAGCAGGAATTCTGAAGGCTTTCAATAACCCCACAGAGAAGACAGCGGACGAGGACACCAAACGACAAGTCAAAGGTGCGTTCGCTCAGTGCAGTGTTGCTGCTCTAGATGAGTAAGATCAATAGTCCCATCTTCTGGCAGTGAGTGGAAATACAGCTCAGTTACTCATCCAGCCAAAGAATGCTGTGAAGGTAACAGAGAGTAACGTTAAAAAAAATTAGATTTAACTCAGTAAAACATGCCAGTTGTTTCAGTTTGACCATCTATCATGTTAACCATTCACCACGATAAATATCCAGTTTGTTGAAACTATAACTTCCATTTCCTGATGTTTTCTGTGCAGTTTGTATTGACTCGGTTGAATGACTTTCACACCATTAATGTGAAAACTGTGTCCCTGTTTTCTACCAGCATATGGAAAGGAAGGTGTGAGGATGAACTTTGTCGACCGCATCTTCGTGGGCGAGCTCACCAACACAATCATGTGTGAAGAGTGTGAACATGTAAGTGTTTATTGGTGAGGAGCTACAGCGTCGGCAATTACATGATCTCCTGAGCCAAACTGAGACATCAGTAGATGTGAAACAACTAAACAATGAAGTAACCCTCATAATTCAGCATTTTATTTCGTGTACACTTCTAATAGTCGTTGCAGCAAGAATAACAGACCATTTATGTAATACCATGGTGTCAGTGGAATTATCCAGTCATAATTTGGCAAATGTGGCACCTACCAGACAGAAAGCTGACCAATGTTGATTTTCTTTTTATTCTCTAACAATTCCCTTTTATTATATCTATATCCAGGGTGATAAAACATTAATAACAGAATGGTTTTGAATTCCTGATGTTGAGTCATGTGATTTCTCTTTCAGATCTCCACAGTGAAGGAGGCTTTCATAGACATCTCTTTACCCATCATAGAGGAGAGGGTGAGCTTTTATTATTGTTTTTACAACACTTTGTTTTGGCCTTGCTGAAAACTTTTCAGATTTCGTAATCGGGTTGTATCACACACATAAGGAGAATCATAACCTATTATCTTATCTTAAATCTTAAATGCGCACACACTACAAGATTTGAAAATAATGACCAGCACACACTGCAGGATTTTATCGAGACTGTCGGACCAGATCAGACCAGAGAGAGCAACACACCACGTAACCCTGCGCATATAATTAACATAATTTATGAACATTTTTTACTAACTAAAATGTTAGCCAGGCTTTAGTAAAAAATAGATCAGAGTACACTTTATTTGTTTCTGCTTAGAATTATTTAGTTAGTTTCTTTTTTGTACGTTTACTTGTTTGCTACTCAGATATCAAAGCCATCAAACCCTGGGAGGCTGGGGAAGAGCGGACGGGAGCAGGACACCCACGTGACTCACAGTGACCAGGTTTTTTCTTCAGCTCATCAAGTCAACAGAAACACAAGGAAGCTTAGTGGACAGGTACGATCATAAATGTGAATTAATAGACCTTCACGTTAGATTTTCTTTTGCCTGTTTTTGATTGATGCCACTAATCGAGTGATTATTTGCTGAGTTTTATTCTTCTTCATTTATATTCATGGGCGCAACAGGAGCAGTACAATCCATGACTAGGAGCGATAATTTCACGATTTTTAGTAAACCTTTTCATAGAGAGAACAAAGGTGACTACATAGAGGACACTGAGCACTGATACAGCTGGTTTTGTTTGTGGGGTGCGTCAGACTATTGCGTGGAAAACTTGAACGCATCTGCTGGTGTTTGATCACCTGAGACTAAAAACTTAAACTCCTGGACTACTGGATTTTACCTAGAAAGCTCAAATGTCACCCAGATGTAGATGACAAAATGTAGAAGTGATGTAGCTGATGTCTTATGTCCGGCATGAAGTTAATGATGCTAAAAAATTGGCTATAAAAAATGAAGAGGGAAAAAAAGTGTTTCATCTGAATTTTCCCTGATTTGGACTTTAGCCACATCTGAAAACATGACATTTTGTGAAACCAAAGACTTTAATTTTTCCAATGAGGTGTCACTGATGAATTTGACCTCATGGTTATAAGCTGTGAAACATAGCATGGTAAATAGGCCAGAATTGGGTGGGTAGTAGGGGTTAAAGGAACTAAAGTGTGTGTGATTTTACTCCCAGAAGCCGCAGAGCAGGAGGTCTTCAAGCTCGATGGAGGAAAAAGGAGCCAGCTGCAGTGCGGAGCGGCCTGAAGAGGAGGGAGTTGCAGGTGGTTCTGCCCGTGGTTTCTCCGTTTGTAAGATGGCTGTTGCCGGCAGCCTGTCAGACGGCAGTGAAAGGGACTCAGGCGCTCAGGACAGCAGTAACGATGCCGACAGTGAGGCGTCAGAGAGCGAGTGGGCCCCGCGCATCTCGTCCTCCGGCCACGGGCACACGTCCACCCCATCCTCTACCTCCACTCTCACTCCATCTCCTACACCCGTCTCTGCCTCCTCCCCGTTGTCATTATCGTCTACGAGGCAGGGTGGCGCTGTGGAGCAGTTAGTTACAGCAGTGTCTAAAGTCAACCTCGGGTTCAGCTCTGGGGACTGCTCTCCTTCTACTCACTGTTCTCAGGAGGAGCAGGGAGAAACACACGCACGGGAGAACCTCCACCATCAACAACACAAGGGGGCTTTCCAAGTGCTGTCCCACAGTTACACCCCCAGCTCCAAGGAGTGCTCCATCCAGTCATGTCTCCATCAGTTCACCTCTGTGGAACTGCTGATGGGCAACAACAAGCTGCTGTGTGAGAGCTGCACCGAACGCAGACACAAACAGCTGCGCAAGAGCGGCTCAGCAGGTGAGACAGAGGATCGAGAAATACGAAGAGCTCAATTGACCTTTCGCAAAAGTCCGCCCCCAAACGGTCATTGTTCAATCACAGGTCCTAGCAACTGTTACTATGTAAACAAGGTTCGTCAAGCTGCCGACCTCCGACAAGCAAAATGGTGAAGCGATGTGCCTCTGGCATATGTAAATTAGACAGTAGGTCCCCCTAGAGTTTGGCTGGGGGAGTCAGAGCTGCAACAACTGTCATATTATTTAAATATTTCCGTCAATATTTCTGAGTAGTAAGATGCTACAAATGTTGTAAATTTTCCTAAAGTAATCCTTGAAATGCTGCTCTAAAGCACGTCTTTAGAGATTGATTATTTGGTTTATGAGGAAGCTGAAACAGTGTTTAAAAGTTGATCTGTTCTTTCTCTGTTTTCTGTGTTTTTGTTGATTTAGATAAAAAGGTGGAAAAGATTTACACCAGTGCAAGGAAGCAAATGCTAATATCATCGCTGCCTCCTGTGATCACATTACATCTTAAACGCTTCCATCAGGTGAGTGAACACACTTATCCTACCTGTGACTGAAAAAAATAGTTTAGTGTTGCATGTGACGCTGTCGTCTGTGACATTTCTTGGTATACTATGAACACTGACTTAAGTTTACGCTGTGGCTTACAGGTCTTAATGTCAGTATGCTTTGCTTCTGTTTTTTGTCTTTTAAGGCGGGGATGAACTTAAGAAAAGTAAACCGACATGTTGATTTTCCACTGGTCTTGGATCTGGCTCCATTTTGCTCGGCATCCAGCAAGGTAACAAGACAAATGCAAAAGACACCAAAAAATTCAACAAGCTTCAAAAAGAAATAGTGAAACAAGAAGTTAATCTATTAATAAAAGCTTAGTAGTTTGGTGGGATGGTAAAAACTGGTGAATTGGTCTGTGATTCTTTGCTTCATCAATTAAAAAAATCAGTGTGAGCTCAGGAGGTAGTTGAGGCCCATGACTCCAATTTTTTGCTTCTTCCTTTCTGCTCATCTTCTTTCCCTTCTTTGTTAGAACCTGGCTGCTGGTGAGCGTGTCCTCTACAGCCTGTACGGGATTGTTGAACACAGCGGCTCGATGAGGGGCGGACACTACACTGCATACGTTAAAGTGCGATCTCCCCAGAGGAAAACGGAGCAGCACCACAGGAACCTGTCAGGTCAGGATCAGTATGAAAGAGGCAGTGGTTGAAATTGACTCCATACTTGAGACCTCAATGAAAACTGAAATGTACAAGTTCACATGCTCGAAGCAAAGTTTTCTTCAAGGTCTCATCATCAAGACTCTGTTCAGACTCTGTTCTCCCACGCTACACTGTAGCAAAAGTGACCAAAACTCCCTGGGCCAGTTCAAAGCAGCAACTATGCGCTGAAACGCACTGAAATATGACAAACACTCCACAGTGCAAAAATACAGGAGGTGCAATTAATATACGTTAAATATAATGAATGTGATAATATTACTGTAATTAATTCATAGCAATTAATGCATTACAGTCCCAGCCCACCATGAAATCTGAAAGTGTCTTCTATAACAGGTGGAGTCACAGGGGACCTTAATTTTCCATTTTTCCCCAGATTTTGTATACCTTGATCAATGAATAAATGTTGATTTAAAAAGAAAAAAACCTCAGGTTAATAGTGACTGAAGTTGATGAACTGATGTAAACTTCCACAGTTCCTTCTTTGAGCTTGCACTTTCAGAACCAGACATCTAGATAAGTTCTGAAGAATATAGGAGACATTTTTTTGTGCAGGTCATCTTTGACAGTTGGAATAGAAAAAAATACAAAGTGCACGCAGCCTGATGTTGTAGTTACCTGCAGACATGGGTTTTTAGGGATGAGACATTATAACTGGAGCCAATGGTTCTCAGTGTAATACAATGTGAGGCAAACATTTTAAGTTTTTTTTTTTTTTTGGCCTTTGTGCCTTTTTTATTTGATAGAGGAGGACAGTGGATAGCGTCGGAAAGGGGAGAGAGAGTGGGGAGTGACATGCGGGAAATAGGCCACAGGTCAGATTCGAACCTGGGCCGCCCGCTCGAGGACAAGCCTCATGGTGCGCAGCCATATCCACTAGGCCATCTGCGCCCCGCAAACATTTTAATGTCACCTCCACTTGCACTATAAACACAAATCTCAAAATGGTATACAATCTCAAAAGTCATTGAAGTAGATAAATAAAACTCTTGACTAGATGATAAAATTCTCAGTTTGCCATGAAAGATGCTAAGCAGGTGGGAGGGTCCAAACAAAAAACAGCTACACAAATCTTTCAATATTAATTCATCGGAGCAAAATTTTGACTGTCTCAATTATCTGATGCGAAAAGAAAAAAAATCCAGCCCATAATTTAGTAAGGATGTACCTGTACCTGTGGGTCTGGTTCAGCTTTAATATAAAAGGCATCATTGTCTGTTAGCCATTCGTGTCTTTGAGCAGAGGAATTTGCAGCAGCTGCAGTTTTTTGTTGAACTCAAGTCTGTAGGCAAAAAGGTGTTAGTTGTGTTGCCCTCTATTTTGCAAAGAACAGTTACATAGAAATGTTTCAGCTAAAGCAAGCAGTGGAGAATTAAGAGTGTGAAACAGTTACTCACTGACTTCACCTTGAAGGTCAGAGTATCAGTTAAAGTCGCTTTGTCTGAATAAACAGCACTTACAAATGTTTTCCTGCTCATGCATTTCTGACTATCTGGTGTGTTCGATAACATATGTATTATTCTATGACAACTATACTCAAGTTTTAGTTTTGTTGTTGTGGAGACAACCTTTGACATCTAGTCCATGTTATTATTTACTTCGTGAATAAGTCTTTTTCTTATGGAAATCACACTCACTGCGTGTATTTATGTGTATTTCAGGTGCACGAGACGTAGGAGGAAGCTCCCAGGGCCAGTGGGTGTACATCAGTGATACCACTGTTCAGATGGTACCAGAGTCAAGGGTACTCAACTCTCAGGCTTACCTGCTCTTCTACGAGGAAATGCTGTAATATGAAAACAACCCTGTAACTGTTTTTCTTTGTATTCTTTTTGTACATGCCTGTACTGCTCCTCTTGCTTTATCTGTGAGTAGGTGGGAAAGGGAAAGACGACACTTACTTCTCTTATATTTATGAGAAGAACATCGTTCTCTCGTATAGGAATTCTCAGCGTTATCTGACGTATATTAAGATAAGTATCAAAGAGTTATTATTTTCTGATGTGATAGAGCTTAGATCTTTCTTCATGTTTTTTAGTTTTAAATATCCTCCCTTTAAAAAAGGGCTTGGAGAGGAGAGTCTTAACTCCTGCTGTCTGGGTCAGGATCACGTGCCTGGGAAAGTGAACTGCATGAGGGAGTTTACAGCAGCAGCTTACAGGAAAAAGGCAGAACTATTGCATGCTAAAACTGTGCTCAGCACTGACTAGCTGATGTCAATTTTGTGTGCTTGTGTTTGTGTGCGCACATGTATGAGTGAAAGAAGAAGTGTGTGAGACACAGGGGATTGTAGATTTAAGGTGCTATGTGTGTCAGTTGAACATCAGTACATACAACAAATCTGAGTCCGTATTGTAGGAAGATTGAAGAAGGTTAGCACCATCATGACGACCAGCATCTCACACTAACACTGACATCGTGTTGCTCCAGTTCATGTGTCGAGAGGTGTTCTTGATTTCTGCTGATGGCAGAAGATGGATGCTAAGAAATGCAGAGAGTAAAGGATTCAGACCAGGGCTGAATGATTTTAGAAAAAGATCAAATTGCGATTCTTCTGGCAGATATTGCGATTTCAATTACACTGTACAGTAACATTTACAGACTTGACAGAAAATTACATACCATGAAAACATCAAGAGCTTTTACTCTGATGCAAGGATGAAACCGAAGGGAAGAACTGTTTCCAAATGTATTTATTAATTTAAAAAAAGAACATACATTCTTTAAAGTCTATGACCAATAGCAGTTATAACAACTGAAGAACAAAAAGAGCCACCTTTGACTCTTGACTCTTTTAAAAGTAATGTAGTGCAAAATATCCTTAATTGTGTTAAGTTAAAAGAGAATAAATAAATTACAAATCAATTTGAAAAAAAAAAGGTTCAATAAGTTATAATGAAAAAAACGAAATTCAACAATTCCAAGGAAAAACAGATCTTTCCCAACATTCTTACACCCAAGACACGTGTGTAAAACAGCACACACAACAGATCCTGGGTCAGTCAGGAGCGCAGCTTTAGCGATCACATGATCATGATGTCTGAAATTGCAATTTCAATCAGAAAACAATGAATCGTTCAGCCCTGATTCAGACCATGTTTGTCCTTTTAAGTCAAGAGAAAGATGCATTTGTAGAAGTAAAGTGTCATTTGTGACGGTTAACGATGGATAAAGTTTAAATGTTCGGAAAAGAGTTGAGCCAAACTTTTGCCCTTTTTATTTCAGACAACGAGGCCATACTGGTTTGAATTGCTACACACAGCACCTTGATCAAATAGCACAACTGTTACTTTACAGCCTACTTGGAAAGGGTTGTTCTTTTCTACAACAGAATGTATAATATTTAGACTATCGGTGAATTACATTTGCCAAAGACAAGTTAAAAAGACACAAGTCAGAGCAGAGAATCAGAACCAAACACAGAGTTTACTTCACTCAGTCTCATTAATGTTTGTTATGTTGAGATAATGTTTAACATTCTTCAGTGTTGTTGCACAAATCATTGCTTTTCAGAACAAGAAAGCACTTTGTCTGCCCTCATTCTACTGAAGCTCCACTGTAACGTGCAGAGGTACATACAGATCTATGAAGATGTCCAACAAAGAGTCAAAGACTGACTTTGAATTCCTTCATATTCTTCGAAAGTTCAGCAAAATTTAAGCATGAAAAACTCAAAGGCTTTTTCTTTGCTGAAATGTGCATGAATCGAATCTTCTACTGAATGTATTGCCTGTCCTCGAAATGTCTGTCAAATGAGCTGTTCATCTTTTTCTATGAAATTACAAATTGAAAACATTTTTCTTTCTCATTGGAAATCCACCAAAAGCAGTAAATAAGTTTTTCACATCAGAATTTAGAGGATTAGTTTCCCTCTTTTTGCAAACAGAGACAAATACAGTGCCTGAGCTTCAGGTTAGAGGAACCTATGCATGGTGAAAAGACAAACATATGAATAGACAATGCAAAGACAGATACGAGTATAATATTTATCTACAGTATGGTCTACTGTAATCAGAGTTAACCAGACATATATGTACAAACTAGAAATAATACAAACTATGGTGCTTCAGGTGTGCAGGGTGTTTTCCTGAAGAAAGAGTTGTTTCCACAGAAAATAAAAGATTTCAGGTAATAAATAAACATTTGGAATGTGTATAACCACATACTGTTATCAAATAAATCTAATTTATGAACTGAATCTTCTCCAAGACTCTTCTTTACCCCTGACTTTACGCCTCTTTGCTTCAAAAGCTCTTGCAGAAGAAAGATTAAAGATCACAAGGCTAGGTTTTGTTGTTTCTGCTCTGGACTTGATGTCACACTGTTTTTACAGTGAGATGCCATCCAGCATCGCTCTCAGCTGTCACATGGTGCCATATTCAACCCATCATCACCGGTGATTGGCCCTGACGGGTGCAAAGAAGCACTGCTTCAGAACATGTCGCGAGCTGGTGAAGAGGAGGTGGGTGTGGAATCAAGAAAAGGGCAACGTCCAAAAACATCCTCTTCCACGTCCTCTTGCTCCCACATGCTGTGACATCGGAGTCATGCTGCTGGAACATTAAAACAGGTTGTCAAGCCGCCACCAACAAAAAGAGCAAATCTTTTCTGAAATGTATTTGTCTATTTTTAAAGCGTAAGGGGGGTGGGTTTTGGCTTGGGGACATGCAACCAAAGAATTTGATGTGATTTAATCCAACTTAATGAAAAGCACGCCGCCTACTTTATAAGACAGCTAAACAGGACTAATGCTGGAATGCTCATTTGAGTTTGGTTGCGGCTTCCAGCAACAATGTAGGTGAAATTTTCCTGCTGAAACTAAGAAAAAACCATTAACCGTGTCCCTCTCACCTTCTCTGACAGGTCACTATACTTACCCTGCATTAATAACAACACACTCACCACGTTTCCTTGTAAAAGTCAACACACATGACTCCGGCTTCACAACTCAAAGTCAAAATAAATGAAGGTTGTTATTAACACCCAAAGTACACCAGACGTAGTGATAAACAACACCTGCAAATAAGTCTTTCCTAAAACACTGAGAATTGTATAATCTAGGAAAAAAATGTTGACATACAATAAGTCGATGCACTTCTGATGTAGTTACAGTATTTCTGCTGTAATCTAACTATTCTGCCTGCTTTCCTTCAGCACAGACAAGTTTGCACTGAAATAACACATGGTGGAATGAATGGATTACGAAGCAGTTTAACCCTCCTGTTGTCTTCAGGTCAATTTTACCTAATTTCAAAAGTTATTTCATTATAACTTTTGTTTTCTTTCATAGAATGGATTGAAAAATACATGGATGGTTCCATCCAATGTTATTTACATGTAAAGTTAGTTATGACAATTGTAGCTAAATTGTGTATGTTTTATATAAATTTATAGCATCTTCCTGCCATTAAAGACATTGAAACGATATCAAAACAATGTCCTGACATCACTTTGACAAATACCTATCTGAGATAATACATCAATTTATGCACCTCTGATAATAACCTTAGAAGAAGAGGTATACTTTTATGTAAATATGGTCTATCATACCATATATCACAAAAGTAATTGGTAAATATGTGAAAATATTGAGAAAAAATATCAAGAGGCCACATGTTCATTGGCCCCAAAGATCCTTATTTATGATGCCACCGTGCCATGAAGCGTCACAGCGTGTGTTTTTATTTCCTGTTTTTTTACTCAGGTAAAGAATGAACATAATAATTATAAAATAATTTGGTGGGGAAAAAAGGCTTGCTAAGTCTGTCAGCCGGTTTTCTCAGTGCCAAAACTCAACAAGCATTTTATGACACTGTACGATACAGAGAAAGTGATACTCTTTAAATAATAAATGTATCTAAAGAGACTACATAAAAAGACCTGATAAGTCCATCACTGAGCACCTGACCACAGTGAGGGTGGGATAAGGCATACTCACACACAGCATAAAAAAAAATTACAGAACCATTTAAATTACACTTGGAGGAATATGAGAGTTTGATGCCTCATTGAGTTTTCTAATATAATTCGGACTGAAATTATTATGTTTGAACACAACCAGGTTGGTTAATTTCAGTCTTGAGACAGACTCAAGTATAAGCTTAATTTAAATGAGTGTCTTTTCTCAACAGTAAAGAAGGTGCAGACCATGGGCCTGATAAGTGTTACACTTGGTTGTACCTTCCCTTTAACTCTTAGAGATGAGACCATAAGTGAGCTTACTATCCTAATAGTGAAAAAAGGCTAATGTTAGAGAAAGAATCACTTTCACAGGTTTAGAGACATAGATCATTTTGGTAACTGTAAACTGCAATAATTTAGCCCAACTGTCACAAATGCATTGCTTAGGTTTCTGATGGCTTTGTAAGGGGAAGGGAACCATTTTTACATTGTCAGATCTTGATCAAACATACCCTCCAGATTATCCATAGAGTCTGCTGTCATGTTGATGCCACAGGGGACCCAGACTAATTTAAAACACATCTAGTAATAATCTAGGAATAATGAAAAATGTGCAAGCTATTCTAGCTTTGAAAACCTGCAATATGTGCTTTGAGTTTAGTGTAATGGCTATTTTGTTGGTTTAATATCATCTGCATAAAGATGACAATGTATAAAATGTTTTCTGGTAATACTACCTGGAGTCAGACAATGGTTTGGGTATAGGATCAGGACATGATGATCTAGATTTTAAATAAGGCTAAAGTAACATGGGTGAATATTAATTTGGAGAAAGGGAAAAACAAGCATGTTAGTGGTCATGCCCCGAGGTGGTCAGTTGAAAATATATCACATTTTTTAACAAAAAATGTAAGCTCTATAAGTAGCTTACTCAGTAACTGTATATTATATTATATTATATTATATTATATTATATTATATTATATTATATTATATTATATTATATCATATTATATTATATTATATTATTTTATTTTATTTTACTTTACTTTAACAGTATGTGATTGACTGCCGGTATTTCTGTGATGTTCCCGCAGTCGTAATGCTGCCTTCAGGGCTGCACGTAAACTCTCATCAAGTTTGCTCTTGCGGAAAGAAGCGGAGAGTAACTTGTGTGACTAATGAAGCAGTCACTTGCTGTGTGTGGATTTATATTTTACAGAACCCAAAGCTAACCTTCACATGTCTATCCTTTTAGGGTTTTTTTTCTTTTGGCAATTCAGAGGGACTACGATGGCATGAAAGCTGTGTATTCCCGGCAGCCCCTGAACGCAGCAGCGGGGCTTCACTTCCTGCGGTCCGGGGAGAGAAGAGGCTCCGTGGTTCAGCCATTTTGATTTGGAGCCGCAGCGCTGGAGAGAAACTGTCTGGAAAAGGTGGGATACTGTTACCGAAAGCACAGAGCTGATAAAATTCAACCTCCAGTTGAAATTTAATACGGAACTGAAGCTTTAGAGAAAGACACACCTGCTCACCTGTAAAGGTGTTAGTACATAACATAGTCGTAGGTTTTCATGTTTAGCTTAGCTCACGGTCGCTAACGTTAGCTCGGAGAAGCTTCTACAGCTCAGACACATGACCGAAGGCTGCTCTGGAGCTTGTAGTTTCACTGCTCCTTAATTTATTCCTCACATTTTCAAAATGCAAAAACCAGAAAGCATTTTCCACCGTTTGGAGAGAGAAGAGAATAGTTCATAGTTGGCTCTCGAACAGCTCCCCGGTCAGTTGAGGTAACAGCAGCTCATATCAAAGCTAACGCTCTCTGTTGATGATCATTGGACATCGACACACAAGTGAAGCGTCGCTGCACACGAACCGTAACAGCTCTTGTCTGTCAGTCAAAGAGATGCCGGTGATGCAAACCACAGTCTAAATCTGGATGGGTTATGTTTTTCAGGTGAATCCAGCAGAAAGAGATGTGGGATCAGGGAGGACAGCCCTGGCCGCAGTGGCCTCTGAGCCAGCAGCAGTGGATGCAGTCTTTCCAGCACCAGCAAGATCCAGGTTAGTGAGTGATGTGCATGCACTGAAAAGGTTTTTTGTGCCTTGCTTTACACATTTGCAAGGCCTTCTTCCTCATGTGATCACTGCTGAAGAAGCTTGACTATTAGAAATGCACCATAGTGTCTCCTGTATGCCTGTACTTTTCATTTACACATGAACATTTTCTGTCTTTCTGCAGGCCAAGTAGACTGGGCTGCACTGGCACAGGCATGGATTGCTCAAAAGGAGTCGACAGGAACCGAACAGCCAAACATTCAGCCCAATGGCCAGGACATCCCAGGCATTGATGCTGTTGGACAGAGTAACCATGGCAGCTTCCAGGGCGACCCAGCGTTTGGCAGGATGTGGCAGCCAGGTATGAGTTCATCCCACTGGGCCCCCTTTACTCTTTATTTGGTGGAAAAACAAGAATTCCGTTTCAGAATCTTTATACTTCAGTCAGGAAAACCATTATTTGAAATATGTGCACACATGAAGACAAATGTAAAAGTGGAAGTACATAGTTCCTTTATAAAGAATGTCAGTCAGGAGAAACAAATGAAGCTGAAGTATGTTGTTTCAGTTTCATTGATAGTAGTTTATCCTGTTTTTGTTCTCAGAATGGGGCATGCATGGTCAGCCCCCTCCTCCACCACCCCCTGAACAGGCCTGGATCCCTCCAGGGTCAGGACCAATGGATGTTGTGAACCCCAGCGAGGACAGCAACAGCCAGGACAGTGTGGAGTTCAACTCCGAAGCCCATCATGGGGTTTACCCCCAGAACAGCCATGGGTATGGGGCTCAGCCCGACAGCTACGCCATGGCCCCCATGGCCATGAACCAGTTTGATTATCAGGTATGCAGATGCTACGGTAGAAATTCTAGAAGCGTTTGAGTTTAAGTGTGACAGCCAAGTAACACAAGAAGGAGCGAAACGGTCCCTGGTCCTGCCACCTATGTGTGTCAGTCATTGCTATCTTAATTGGATGCAGATGAAGGCGTTGGCTTATTGAGGATCCAACATGGTTTGGTATCGTTCTTTAAACCGACTTTCTTGCTTAATCAGGACTATTTGACAAATACAGGCTGATAACCAGCTTTGTTCTGAGGGTAGACCAGACAACTTATTTTCAGTCTATGCCACTAACTACACATTTTTTCCCGTCCTTTGAACTCTGTTTAATTATTAGTTTGTGCTCTCTCTTCACAGCATGGAGCTGCCTCATCCTTTCCACCAGCACCCTCTGGCTTCCATCCTCCCTACTGGCAAGGCCCCCCTCAGAACAGACGAGACGCACGACCACCTGGCTTCAGAGAGCGACCCAGGTCTCCTATCCAGCTTCCTGTCAAGCAGGAGGCCCCGGCACCATTAGGTGAGTGTTTTCAGTGATCTATGAACTGTTAGATAATCAGCTTAAAAACTACTTTAGGTACCAGCGTGTACCAGGTGCTTGGTTTTACACCTGCAGAAGGTGATTCCTTAGAATTTGTAACTGCATGTATAACAAAGCAATTGTATTTAAAAATAAAAATCATAGTAGTACCTTGTAGTTTGCATGGTAAAATACTCAAAACACAGACCTGTGCATTTGCACTGATTTCTCACTCTTGAATGCGCTTGGTTATCAAAGGTTTAAAAAAGGAGGAAAATTCCTAGAAGCTTCTTTCACATCTGCATCCCTGAACATTTGTAGAGATTTTCCTGAACTATTGTTCAGAAATTTCTTTCTTGTGCCCCTTACACTGTCAAGTCTTCCATGTCAGACTACAGGGCTGGTGGGCGGTATAAGTTGCCCAGAGGCAGGATGTGACATCTGAAGTATGCTGAGGAGGCCAGGGTGTTACAGGAATGTAAGAGGACAGAAAAGAATGGAGATCTATTCTTTTGAAGGCCTTTGCGTGGCTTTTGATATCAGTTGTACTAGTTATGGACAGTTAAGCTGTCTTCACTAATCTTGTCAAGAAAGACAGATCTTCTTTTGCAACCTCAAATGTTTCTATTGGTCCAATTAACTCCATAAACACTGATTTCTTCAGTTTCTTCTTGTCAGGCTTCTTTTAAAAAGTCAGGAAAGGTTGGGGTGGAACGTGTCTGTTTTCAGTTCACACAGCTCGTGAATTTGTCTGTTTGAGAGAAGAGGAGCTTAAACTAGATTTGGAAAAAGTGAAGTGTTTCAACTTAGATATCAACAAACTAACAGACTCGTACAAATGAAAAAAATGGATACAAGGTGTCATTTTGAATATCGTCTTTTTTTCAAGGCAGAGTGAAAAATGTTGGGGGATCTACGCAGATAGTATTACAGTGTTAGATCTGTTTTCACTCTGGGTGTCACCTTCAGATGCTGTAAAAAGACGCACGCTTCCTGCATGGATCCGAGAGGGCCTGGAAAAGATGGACAGAGAGAAGCAGAAGAAACTGGAGCGAGAGCGGATGGAGAAGGAGAGGGCCAAGATAACAAAAGACGACGACAAAAAGGATGAGGCAGATCAGGAGGGCGACGGGCCACGTGTGCCTCGCAAGAGCAAATTTGTAAGTGGCCCACTCACCCACTCACTGGTGGCCTCCATGATCTCTCTCTTTGAAAGACAGATTGAATAATGTGTCGGTGAAGAAGAGACATCTGAGGCCACAGATGTTTGCTCTGACACATCATCAGGACTGTAGCTATTCATTCCCTCAGATGTGAGCTCACACTTTTTTTGTGGTTTTTGCTCCTTTCTGCAACAGGACAGCGATGACGAAGGGAATGATGAAAATGAGGAGGAAGAAAAGATTTCCATAAAGAAAGAATTCCCTGTCCGGAGCCCGTCGCCCCCTGCTGAGGACAGTGAACCTGAAATGACTGATGAAGAAAAGGAATTCCACCTGGTCAGTTTAGATTTCATTTTTACTGCATAGATTTTTGTAGTTGTAAACTCTTAAATAAAAAATCTGTTTTACTTCGTCTTCAGATGGTCATCACTAAAACACTTCTGACTGAGATCCTTCTGGAGGTGACTAATGAAGAGATCCAGCATGTAGCCAAAGACACTCACCGGAAAGCCACTCGAGGTCTGCTCTTGTTTTGTCCAGTTAATGCATCACTTCTTTGTCATCAAGACATTTTTTTCAAATCTAAATATAATCTTTTATGTGCATATTAGTCTCTTATAGCTGCACACAGTAATGCCCTGTAAACTAGAGTCCTATAGTGGAAATAAGAATATTTCTGATGTGCGTTTTCAACCATTCTCTGCTAATGCATCAGGAGAGAGCAGAGCAGTATTTTTCTCATGACTTATTTGAATAATTAGTCTCTGGCTCGAAGTATGAAGGGTCCTTCTGTCTAAAAGACTTCACAAAGTCTCACTGCTGACTCTGACCAGCTTTCACCCTCAGAGAGATTGGAGTGAGCATTAGTACAGATTGGTTCTTTCCTTCGTGTCCGACTGTTTGACTTGGAATGTGATAATTTTGTTTAACCCTCTCTCTTTTCTCCATTTTTTTCTCTTTTATTTTTCCTTATTTTTCTCTTGTTACCAACGGCAGCTCTTGTGAATGTTGCTTTATCTGTGACCAACTTTTCTAGCGACTCTTCTTGCCTTTGAGAAAATGGCAGTATGTGTTTTAACATGTTGTTCCTGTTGTTGATGTGAATCAAAGCTCCTGCAAAACAGCTGGCACAGTCAAGTGCACTGGCTTCTCTGACTGGTCTCAGTGAGTATCCCTTTTTCTGTCACCGGGGGTGGGGAGAGGGGGGAGGGATTCTGGCGGCGTGCTAGCAGGAACATCTGAAAAGCTGTTTACACCAGACAACACACTGAAATTGACCATTTATTTTTAGACTGATTTGAGTAGGAGGGCAGTCTCACTGGCTGATTTGGTCTTGCACTTTGAAAATAGAAGCATGCTCATAAATGTGAAGGCTTTCTATTATTGTATCTTTATAGGTTTCATGTAGGGGATGCTTTTGAAGGCTTTAGCAGTGAGAGAAGTACATGTACATACTACAGATTTAGGTTCATTTCACTGGCACCATGGGCTTAGATTGAGGACTTCTAACAGGTTAAAGTGAATGTGAGAATGGTTCTACTTTCTTTCCAACACTCAACAACCTGGGGGCTCTGTTGTGGCAGGTGGGCTTGGAGACTATGGCTCAGATGAGAGTGAGGATGAGGATGAACGCAGCATGAGAGGCTCTGAATCCTCTGACACTGATGAGGAGGAGTTGCGCCACCGCATCCGGGAGAAGCAGGACGCCTTCCGCCGTAAAGAGCGTGAGATGCTGCAGCTGCAGGAAAAACAAGCACAAGAGGCGCTGCTTGCACGTGGTGAGACATGGTTGTGTTTTGCAAGAGCTAAATTTTTAGTTGGATTTTTTTTAATGCTTTTGAATCGAGTGCACGCTGCAGTTCAGTACAAGAAAAACCCATTCTCAGAACTTTTTCTGACCTGTTACATATTTCATCTGTAAGTTAATTTTGTTGTTTTATTATTTCAACACAAGTTTAGACCAATGTTTCTGCTGGTGGCTGAAGCTTGTAATACAAAAATGTAATAATTTTTTATTGTTACATTTTTCATAATTAAATCTCAAACTGACTGGAAGGACAAAAAGAATCATATCAGAGCTGGCAGTCACCTCAGTCACACTTCAGAATTAATTTGAATGTTAAGACTGTTATGTGATACTACCGTAATTTCCGGTCTATTTGGCACACCTGAATATACGCTGCACCAGTGCACCCTAGGGCTGTCACCTTATATATGATATTTTAATAACCGTTCGAACATGGGGACAAATATCCATAACTGAAGAGTAAATAAATATTCAAATGAAATTTTCAAGTTTCATCCATCAGAGGGCACTCTCACTGCAGCCTGATTGGCAGACACATAAACTGCTCTCTTAAGTGCGGTACATTTTTGTAAAATGGAGGATGCAAAAAGCAACACCAGGCGCTAAAGCACAGCGGCGCTTCGTAAAACATACATGAAAATAACCTAAATCCTCAGTTATTTTCGTGATTGTTTGAAAACCGTACGAGTTTGATTTTGGGGGACAGTGGACAGCCTTAGTGCACCCAGTACATTTGAAAAGAAAACTGCATATATATAAACATGTTGAAACATAAATTATTTAAAAAGAAAGATTTTTTAATCTTTCAACTAAAGAAATGCCTTTCATACACCAGTGCCGGTAACACGGCTGGTTACACAGTAGCCTACTGGAAAAGTCATTGATCGCCATCTTCATCTCCATCTTCTGTGCTTCTGCTTCTTGTTTGTATGGAAATGGTGTTTTAGCCGACTTGAAATAGAAACTTTAAAAAAAAAAAAAGAGGAGTGGAAATTTTCTGAAACCCTGTTTCACCATTGCCATGTAAACGTCAAGCCGGAGTTTTCAGTGGAAATGCTGACACCATGCATCACTTTGTGTATGCTCATTACACTGTTATTGTGGATTGGCCTTATGCAAACCAGGAGCAGCTCTTATGCTGCTGAATGTACTGACCGCGTATCAAAAAAATGTGCATCTATTGCACCATTTCTTTCATACAAGCTACATGATTAGCTCACTTCTTCTTCAGCTTCTAAACTGTTATGTATATGGCTCCTACAGTTATACCGCCATCTACAGGCCTGGCATGCACGCTACTGTGTTTTCAGTCTCTTAGTGTTTTCACGTAAATGCAATTTTTTTTCCCACTGTGTTTTTTTGCATTTATGGGTGAAACGTTGCGAAACATTTTGTAAACTGGGCCTAAATGTGTTGGCAGCATGAAGCTCAGTAGTAAAATCCATAAATTAGCCATATCACTGTTTAAGCCACAGAGTCCAAGTGTGTGAAAAAAAGTTTATAGTCCTGAAATTACGGTTGTCTCTCAGTTCTTTGTATGTACTTGTTTGATTTCTAACACTGGTCTTTTGTCTTTGCAGAGGAGATGATGAAGGAGAGATTGATGAGAGAAAAGGTGGAATATGATGAGGGTCAGCCAGAGATTCCACATAAACAGGAAATAAAAGAGAGAGAGGCGGAGCCCATGGTAGAGAGGCGCAGGTCCCGCAGTGAGAAAGAGGGTAGTGAGACCAAACACGCAGGGAGAGGAAAGGATCGATCAGGGAGAGGAGGCAGCGAATCCCCAGCCAACGGTCACAGCAGCAGCTCACGCTCCACCTCCAGCCACAGCAGCCGTCGTTCCTCCTCCTCCTCCTCTTCTTCCTCAGCATCCTCCCGCAGTTCATCCCGATCTTCTTCTCCACGAAGGAAGAGGAGGCGTAGTCGCTCCTCTTCCCGCAAGGCTCGTCGCCGCAGCCGCAGCCACAGCTCCCACAGGCATCGCAGCGAGAAGGTCAGGGACAGGAGGAGGAGCAGCACAGAAAGATCGAGCCGCCACAAGAAAGACCGCAGCGATTCCAGGGAGCACAGGAGCCGCAGGAGCAGATCCAGGTCTAGAGAGAGGGACAGGGGCAGAGCCAGGGCCAGAGACAGCCGCAGCCGCAGCAGAGACAGAGAAAAGGAGAGAGAAAGGGACCGAGAGAGGAAGAGGAGTCGAGATCGCAGGGACAGCAGTCACAGCCGTAGCAGCAAACACAAACAGAAGTCCTCCAGCAAAGACAGAGAGAGGAGGAGGGAAAGAAGCTATAGCCACGAGAAAGACAAAAAGAAAAAGGATAAAGACAAAGACAGGGAGAAAGACTCAGATAAAAAGAAGGACAAAACAAAGTCCAAAGAGAAAGAAAAGGACAAAGACAGACGAAGTTCTGTAGCTGAGGAGAATGGTAAATCAAAGAAAAGGAAAGAGAGTGACCCTAGCACAGACTCCCAGAGTGACAGGCACTCACGGCAGGAGAGTAAATCAAGCAAGAAGGGCTCCGCCAAAGCTAGCAAGAGATGCTCGGACTCTGATTCAAGTAGGTCCCCAACCCCCGAAGTTAGCAAGGAAAAGAAATCTAAGAAATCCAAACGTAGTCGCTCACGGTCGACGGAGAAGTCTCACAAGTCTGGTAAGAAGGCAAGCCGCAAACACAAGTCTAAGTCGCGATCAAGGTAGTATTCATTTTTTTCTTCTTCTTTCATACTGTATGTTCTGATTGTATGTCTTTGTGATTTCTTTGCAGTTTTCTAATGAATTCTTACAGTAACTTTACAAAGGAGATTTATAAAAGCTGTTGACTACATGTTATAAAAATGTACATTTAGATGACGATACATCCTTAAAAGTGTGTAAAGATAGGTTTTATGCAAAAAAAATTATTCATGTCCAATAATCTATTCATGCTAACTTATTCCAGAAAGACTCAGTACTATAGTGTGAACGCTTTTGTAAGGTAGCACATTGTTAATATGTGTAACCAGCTGTCAAATGAAAAAGAAAAAACAAATCCAGTTGTAATTATCGGCCAAAAGCTACAGAAATATAGCCTCTATGGGGGGATAGTTGTTTGTAGGAGCACACTGTTGGGGGGGAGCTGGTGTTTGTGCATGTTAGTATGTTGTAGTTTGTGTGTGGCTGAGTGTGATTAGTGCAGTATTAATGTCATGTCCACCCCTGTCTTTCAGGTCAACCTCCCCCTCCCGTCGTAGCAGACGCTGAGGAGCACAGTTAGCCTCCTGATCTGTGCACTTTACCATTTTTAATTCCATGAGTTGAACAGGCTTGTCTCATTATAGAGGCAATTGTGTAGGTGAACCCCTTCTCATACATTTCTTTCCTCTTTGTAAATATGTTTTTTAAGCGTGGTTGAAGAAAAAAGACTGTTTGAATGGTAGGATTTTCTCTTGTATCATTATGCAAAGCTTAAGACGACTACAGACACCAAGAACTCAAGTTGTATTATTTTAAATGGTAACAAGGATTAACATTTTTTTCCAAACATTATTGTAAAATGTCCCAATAAAACTGTTTGTTCCTTCTTTTGTGTACTGGTCTCTTTTATTGTAATGTTAAGTTTAAGAAGTTGAAAAATTTTCCAAGTTGTGTATTAATTCTGTCAAAAGTCAGTATCATTTGAAGACATCTGATAAATTTAACAGGCCATAATTAAGTTTCATGAATGTTTACAAGCACAACTTTTTATGAGGACCAACAAAGATCAATCTTTTTGATCACATCCTGATCCAGAGAATGCAATGACTGGGAAATGTTTAAGAGAGGCATAATCTCCATGATATGTAACCACCGAGTAGCAGCGTCCTTAGAGTGATTGAGGCTTGAGGTGTGGAGGGTGGATCTATATGGTGATACGACCTTCTCCCAGTGGACATGTACCAAAGCACAACCACAGACAACACATTTGAAATGACTGCTGTTCAAACAGATGGTGAGAGCAACCATCACTACAGATAAATCCA
This sequence comes from Thalassoma bifasciatum, assembly GCA_008086565.1. NCBI lineage: Eukaryota > Metazoa > Chordata > Actinopteri > Labriformes > Labridae > Thalassoma > Thalassoma bifasciatum. The sequence goes on from RPOG01000375.1 coordinate 226,094, forward strand.
ACGAATAGTACAGTGATATCCTCTGTTATCTGTGTAAATTGGGAAAACACCTTCACTGTCTGGCAGTGACCAAATATAATGCTTTTGGGATGCTGTGAGGAAGTGTATCCAGGACATATTAAAGAAACAAATTTCACTGGATTTTCTGAGAAACTTATTGTTTCTACCCTGAATATAACAACCTAAGAAAAGTTACAGCAGGGTATTTCCATCAGACGTTGATACAGGATCACCCAAAAGAGTATTAGTCTTGTCACGGGGGAGTGAAATGGTCATAGGAGAAAACCATGTTGCATGTCCGTGTACTAAACTTTAATACAGAATCATGAACACTCAAAATCCTGAGCTAGAATGAGATTTTTTTGCTTTTAATTTTATGTGTTTACATTAAATGCTGTTGATTCAGTTTTTCATTGGTATGACTAAATTTCTCATGATTGTGAGATACTGCATCAAATGATTACTTGATTCTTATTATTTTTAATTTTGCTGGTGGGAAATGGATTTTCACGCGAGTATAGTATATCCTGTTACTTGTCTGTAGTTGGTTTTCTCTTTAAGCGTTACTTTCCCGTTTCTAGACTATCCATTAAGTTATCAAAATTTCATCAGCAAGTCCTCCTGCTAGAAATTGGCCTTTATACATAATTTTACTCCACACTCATCAATATGGAATAACATCTATTGTTTAAGAGGAAATCTTCATGTTACTGGCACTTGTTGGAAAAGGGTATCTGGTCTGTTATACATTGTATGGATTCAAAAGGGACTCCTCTTGATTGTAATAACTTTATTAATAAATTCAATTTTGCATGCACCAGAAACAATATTTAACAATTATAAAGGCAGTTCCTGACAGAATTATAAATATGACAAAAGGCATGCTATGTTAAGACAATGCCATTCTTGCCTTTGCCTTTCGTGAATGAGTTGAACTTTCCAGAAAATAAATGTACAAATAAAACTCTGAGAGATGCTATCACTAATGAACTTTTCCATCCTGCTAAAAAGATGAAATCTCACACAAAAGTTTTCTCAAGATCAAATTCAAGAATCAGAACTAAATAGCTTTTCCTCCCAGTTTCGCCAAAAGCTAAAGTGACTCATTTTAAAACAATAAAAAATCTTTATTCCTGTAACAAATTTCTTAGAGAAATTTTGCACATTTTGTAAACTTCAAATTGAAACTTATTATGAGTATTAATTTTTGAGTGTGAATACCTGAGATCTTTTTGAAGATCTTTTAAAAACGGGTGGAGACTTAGAACCACCAAATATATCTTATGATCTCATTAAATTGGGTGTTTTTATGGAGGATAGTAAAAAGGAAAACATGTATAATACCATTATTATTTTGGCCAAAGCCTACAATACATTCACAAATGCCTTTTTTTAATGAGACCTAATTTGTTGTTTTCATGAATGAGCCAATATGCTTTTAAAAAAAATCACAGTAAATGTGAAAACTAAACAAGCATTGGACGTAAACAAGACTATACATGTATTGACTTAGAACTAAACCTCTTACCTTTTTTTTTTTTGTCCCTACTGTGTTTTCAGTTCTTTTTATGAAAAATTGATCAATGTGAAATGTTTGCACTGTATTTTCTTAGAATAGAATAGAATAGAATAGAATAGAATAGAATAATCTTTATTGATCTCCCATGGGGGAAATTTTTAGGTCACAGCAGCTCACAAACATTCAAAGTGCAAAAGATGCAACAATAAAATAGAATAAAGTAGAATAAGAAGAAAAATAAAAAACAAAAACAATAAAAAAATATATAAAAATAAAAAACAGAGTGAATTCATAAATGTATTGCCAGATTTTTTATGAATAAAAAAAATAAATGTTTAAATGCTTCGGCTGACACAATGAGGAATTAAACCAATGAAGACAATAAAATAGCAAACAACAACAACAATATTATTATTATTATCATTATTATTATTATCATTATTATTATCATCATCATCATCATTATTATTATTATTATTATTATCATTATTATTATTATTATTATCATTATTATTATTATTATTATTATAAAAAATGGTTGTTAAAGAAGTGGCGGAACGGATGTGTGACTGTTTCTACCCGGACTTAAAAGAGCCGAGCACTAGTAACGTTGTGGTTGTGCCCAAGCTGACACTAGTTTTTTCTTCTATTTTTCAACATTTATGAGAAAATGTACAGCAATAAGTTTAGCCGACTCATGCTGGGTGTGCTCAGCCGTAGACCGAGCTCTGTGTGCGGGGTGGTTCAGAGCGGGACAGGCCGGAGCTCCTTCAGCTGGACGGCGGTGTGCAGACAGAGGACACTGTGGCTGCAGGGGGGCGGCTGTCTCCACAACCAGCAGACTGTCATACCCTCTCATACCAGGTAACGACAACTCTGAGAGGGTTACTGGGGCTGAAAGAGTCCAAATATAATGAGGACGCTTTTATTTGCACCTCAGCTGTGTATTATCATAGCTAGTTGATGAAGAAGTGAAGGAATTCTGGAGAAGAGAAACTGTCAACAATACAGTTTTACACCCCTCCAGCAGAATTTCTGATTTTTTGGGCCTTTCTCAGAAATATGAATGATAACACAAAATCCTTTCTATCACCCATGGTTAGAGGTTGGGTGAAGACATTTATTAACAAAAAAAACAACTGTTTACTCTTTTTAAATCATAATGTCAACAGAAACTTCAAAAATGACCCTGTTCATTTTTTATACACACACACTGATTACAAGCAAATAGATCACAGGTGAGGATGGTTACCTTTAGTAGACATTCAAACACATTTGTGTTCACTTTTGTGCATTTATCAGGACAAAACCACCAGAGTTGTGTAAACTTCTTAACAGGGTCATTTTTGAAGTTTCTGTTGTCATTATGATTTAAAAAGAGTAAACTATTTTCTATTTCAATAAATGTCTTCATCCAACCTCTAACCATGAGTGATTGAAAGGATTTTGTGTCATCATTCATATTTGTTGAGAAAAGGCCAAAAAATAAGGAATTCTGCTGGGGGGTGTAAACTTTTGGGCACAACTGTATTTTGAAGATGGTAAAATAGGTATACAGGAGATTGGATTTTTGGCCAACAGCTGGTTTACTGATGTTGAACAATTCATTTTACTGACACTGATATTTTTTTCTGCACTTAATGGCTGGGATCATCATTTTTTCTGGATTGGGAGAAGTGTACAGTATTATGTTAAGCAATCTTATCACATTTGTTATATATAGTTCATTATCTGTGTAAAATGATAGAAATACTTGATCATATTCAAATGCTGAGCATCCATGAGCACCAATGAGCAGGACTCATTGGTGTCACTCAGTTCAGCGCTACTCCTCTGAAGCAATGGAGATGTTAAGGTAAGGGTTGTGGCCTAGCAATGTTGAAATGTGATGCTCAGCATTTCAACATCTTGCATTTGCTGAAAGGCAATGCAGGCCCCCATGTAGTCACTTAATGCTCTCCTTGTGTCAGTCATCACGATACCACAACCAGGGCGGATTTGGCAAATTTCACAGTTAACAGAATGAGGAAACGTAAAATCTGTTCACGGGGAACATGTTACAATGTGCGTGTCTTCTTCTTACCAGGGACATGGTGCCTAGGTCAGACATTTAATCAAGTAATCAGTAACCCATTATATTGGCAAACGACACGCCGATATTTGCCTGATAACAGATAGATCATTTTTAAGCCAATATTGGTTGATGCCAATATATATCGTGCATCCCTGCAGTAAAGCATTAATCCTTTTACTTTCACTTTGATCCCTATGATGTTAAGGCATGTTTCGTGTTAACGTGGTCCCGTCTCCTCTGCCACAGTGCTCGGTCAGCCTCCCACACCACAGTGGACCCTGATGAGGTGAGGAGGTTCCAGTCACTGGCCAACAAGTGGTGGGATGAGCAGGGAGAATTTGCAGCTCTACATGCTATGAATGACCTGAGGGTGCCTTTTATACGGTTTGTGTCCAAAATATGCATCTTTATGATTGTTCCTTTTCTGAAATGCCAACATGTCAGACTCCAGTAGGCTCCGACACAGAAGAGTGAGTGGCAGAGGCGCCAAGAAACAGCGTCAAAACATGACTGGAGGAAATGTGGCCTTGAGATATTTGGGAGCTAAAAACACATGAGAGGAACACTGGAGTAACACACATTGAAAGAGACAGGATTCCTCCACAACAGCATATTTTCAAGCAACAGCACTTCAGATGCTCTGATGCGACACACTTGAATGTTTTGGCGGCCGGCTCGGCTGTTTTGATTGATAAGATCTGTTGTAGGGGCCCCACTAGATAACCATTACATTACCCATCCAGCCAAGAGCCCGCTGCCGCCCTGCCCCTCCCCCTCCACCCTGTTAGCGGTGCTTTTGTTGATGATGTGTGTTTATGGTGACAGTGTGACAGATCCAGTCACAGTGGATGTCTGAGTGTTGTGGATTTGCCCGAAACAAGTCTGCCCTCAGGGCACGTCTAAATGAGAAGCAGCAGCAGCTCTTCTACTGTTGCTGCTCAACCTTTTTCCATAACCTTACACTGATACCCCCCAACCCTGACTTTTAATATGACGTCCAATTTAGGTGGAATAATTCAAATGTAGATACTGCAAAGTCTCACTCTTCAGAGGAAGTCAAACAGCTACAACAAGAAAATTTGTGATTTTCATCTTGTGCACAATTCAAATGTTTAGAAAGTCTGGAATAAATGTTAAAGAAAAATCCAGAAATTAAAAGCTATAGAGAAAGAAGACAGAGTTTGGAAAATAATGTTTACAGATGACTTTCCTATCAACCCAAAAACAAGGATTTTCATACACAAAAGTGATTAATTTAAAGGTCAGATACAATAAATAATGACGAGGTTGATATGACAGTTCTACAGAAAGCATTTGTTCCTTTAGGCAGAGATGTGTGACACTGGATTAGTGCTGAATGATTTGCAAAAATGGTCCAACTGCAATTTATTTTTTGGTTCTCCATTTTATGTTGTTGATATCAGTTCTTATATTGAAAGGGATCATACTTTTTGTTATTCCCATTTTGAATAAAGGAAACATACATGAGGAGTAAAAGTAGTTTTTTGATGATAAAAAAAAATGTATGTATATATATATATATTTATGGTAACACTGTAGATGAGGGAAAACGTATTCATTAATTTGTAATCAATAAGTAATAATTAGGAATTAATATATGGAAAAGTCTGAATTCATGGTGCAATACAGGTCGAATAAGGGGTTAATGAGTGCTTAATAAATACTAATTAGCTACTTATATGCATGTCAATAAGCACCTAGTTAATGGTGAATATGTGTTCCCTAATCTAAAGTGTTACCACATTTTTTTCGATCCGGTTTCAATACAATTAAAAAAAACTTTATTTGTTCCTTGGAAGCAATTCAAGGCACAGAGAGCAGCAATTTGAACAGAGGGAGAATCAAATAAATAAACTATATGTGGAAGTACTATACAATGTGTTTATACAATATAAATACACAATATGTAAACTAAAAATATCAATGAAAATATGATGAATGAAGTGGTTGTAGTGCAATGATTTAGGCTATAACAGGCATAAAGTGACCACAGTTGTGTAAGTAGTGATATAAAAGAATAAGTTACGTAGTGCAATGGACCAGATCAAGATGTGTGTGTGTGTGTGTGTATCTCAAAAAGTAAGAATATCATGGGAAATTTCAATTTTTTTTGGTCACTCATTTCAGAAAGTGAACCCCAGACAATGTACAGACCTACTATACATAGAGTGAATTATTTCGATCCTTTACTTCTTGATATGTTGAAAATTATGGCTCACATCATTATACTGAAAACCCAAAATTTAGTGTCGTAGAAAAATATTACATTGGATCAATAAAGAAGAATATTTTAAACAGAAATGTCAATTTTTGCCCCTTTTCACCCTTTTTTGCTGCCTTTCAACTATTTTTTTTGCACCTTGCACTCATTCTTATAGCTACTTCTTGCCTTTTTTGCCGCTTTTCATTACTTAGATTGTTTCTCTTACTTAGTTTTCAACAAGTTGTCTCTTTGATTGAACATAAAACATCTACTGCAAAATATTTGATCTGGTATTCTGAGACATTCAAGGTTAAAGAAATATTGCAGTCTGTGATTGGAATATTACAGCAGACCATATTGTGATTTAATCTAGTTTATAATTAATTGCCCAGCCCTTCACTGTAAGTTCAAGTAGAGCTGCCTAGACAATATGAAATAAAAGGGGTTTTTAACACAAAGTCTAAAAGTATGTGGAAGATTGTGTTCACCAACCACAATGTTCTGCAGGAAATATAAAGTATATACACATAAAATTGTCATTTGGCATACAAAATATTTTTGTACATGTTCTTTTAATGGGTCAGAATCTATCTGAGTATTAAAATAATTGTTTTTTAAGAGCAGTAGTTCATGATGAAGAGATAATACCTCTATTCTCCACTCTCATTGTGGCAAAGTAGCATTTGTTTGTGTTCTCCTGCTTTGGACAGGGACAGGGGCAGGGAGCTAGTTAGGTGGACGTCTGCCAACACCTAATCTTCTTTTCTTCACCGTTTGCACGAATGCTCCTGCGCCCCAGCGGAGCTTTAATGAGGATGATGCGTACCCAGACCCCGGCCTGTTCTGCATGTTTAAGGCCCGGAGGCACACTGTCATCAGACGCGTGTAAGAAAAGCAAAAAGGGGAAGAATGCTGGAAAACAGGAGCGACATGAGGATGAATTAAAGCCAGAGGATATGTATGGTTGTTAGCAGACTCACACTGAAGCACAAGGTGAAATGGGGGTGGTGGTGACAGTTGATGGTGTAAGCTGTGTGAAGAGTTTTTTACCGTCTGCAGCTGCCTACACGCCTCCTTGAATTATGCACACTGTAAAAACTGATACCTGAACAAGTCATTAAGTCTTATTTGTCATAAAAATTGTCTTATTTTTCTTGATTTGAGCCACATTTACCAGACCAGGTCATGAAAATGTCTTATTTGGAGTTTTTTAGACACAAAAGTGAGGTCTGAATTGCTTGTAGGAAGTCAAACAAATTTGCCAATGGGATAAGAAAAATTTGCTCGTGAAGTTTCTTGAAATTAGAAAGGTTCCTTCATGCAAGAAACTTTTTTCTTCTCCGATTGGCAGATTTTTTTGACTCTTTGCAAGTGGAGCCTGAAGGGACACTGATGCCGATACTGATACTGGGGGCAAAATAAAAAAAATATTTGATATATCAGCTGATATCCCACAAATAAATACATTTAATTTGTGTAGCGCTTTTCAAAACTCAAAGACACTTTACATTTAAAAAGCAACACATAAATGCATACATAAAGTAAAACAATTCAGACAATAAAACGACAGAGCAATCACAGATTAAAAGCTAACTTTAAAAAGGTGAGTTTTTTAGCAGAGGTTTGAAGGTTGATAGGTCGGAGCAGTTTTGAACGTGAATGGGGAGTGAGTTCCAGAGGGAGGGGGGAGTTATGGAGAAGGCTCTGTCCCCCCAGGTTCAGTGCTTGGTTCTATGGGGTGGGGGACAGGAGGGTGGTGTGTGAGGATCGGAGGTTACGGGATGGAGTGTGATGGTGGAGGAGGTCGGTAAGGTAATAATAATAATAATGATAATAATAATAATAATAATACATTTTATTTCAAAGCACCTTTCAAGACACCCAAGGTCGCTTTACAGAGGGTAAAAACACATAAAACAAATAGAGTTAAAAACAGCAACATAAAAGCAATAAAGTGAGGAACATAAAGACAGTAGGTATTTCTGAACAGATGAGTTTTGATTTGAGGTAGGAAGGGGCCTGGTGGTAGAGTGCTTTATGTGTGAGGAGGAGGAATTTAAACTGTATGCAGTAGGGGACGGGGAGCCTATGGAGACGTTGAGATATCTGCTGATATATGAAATATGAATATTGAAATACACAGGATATATACTGTACATGAACACAAATTGTTATAATACCCAAAATATGATTAAGGGTATGACACAGCAACGTTAAAGCACCGTGTTATAGTCTTTTATTAGAAAAGGGTGGATGTGTGTATTGACTGGAGCATTCATCTCTGTTTATTTCGCAAAAAAAGCATCTTACATGACGTTAGAACGCCATATTATAGTCTTTTGTTAGGTAATGGTGGACATGTGAATTAACAGTAGCATTTACTATTGGCAGAGTGCAGCGTGCAGCCTGACACAGACAGTTGGGCTCTAGTTGCAAGCAATTCAGACCTCATTTTTGTATTTGAATAACTTGAGATAAGACATTTTCCTGGACTTATCAGTATAATGTGGCTCATATCAATAATAATTTGACACATTTGACTAAAAATGAGACATAATGACTTGCTTTGATTTCAGTTTTTCCAGTGCAGCATCAGAGGTTGATGTTTTTATGTCAAAGTAGAATAATTGGTCGTTTGATGATGTATTTGTCACAAGAGAGACAGTATTTGAAATGTAACCCACACTAAAATGTATAAATGTATGATTTCAGGGATAATCTCCTGAGTGTGCACAGAGCACGGCACCCTGGGAAGCCACTTGCAGGACTGAAAATCTTGGATGTGGGCTGTGGAGGAGGTCTGTTAACAGAGGTAAGTGTGTGTTTGAGAGAGGGAGATATGAGGATTCAGCGCATTTAAGCACAAGTCCACAAAAACACCACAACCAGTACAAATCCTCTGTTGATTCCCAATAGTTTCAATTTCTACATTTCACATCACGTTGAGTGTTTTCCTCCGTGATAGCAGTCTGCTCCTGCTTCGGTATCAGATTCTGCTTTCAATGCACCACAGTGGCCGTCTTTTCACATCCATATAAACCCTAAAAAACATTTCCGTGCCAGCCTGATTCCCATTCTCCTTTGATCTGACTGGTCTCAGCTTGGTGGATGGGACAGTCGGTCGTTTACAGTTGTTTATCTGTTTGTTAGTGTTGATAGCTGGGCAGCCAGGACACAGTTTCTGTCTCTGCCTTCATTTGAACTGAGGATGTACCAGCGGTGTCGTGTGATCTGAGACGACAAAATCAGGTCCTGTATTTTGTGCGGCTGTATCACACGGGCTGTCATGTTCAGACGTTCAAACGCAGACACACGAAATAAGAAAAAGTGTCCCGTAGGATTGCAGCTGTGGTTGTGTCTCTGGGTGTCTTGTCACTGCCACCCCTCCCATCAGGGCGGATGAGCTGTGGGAGGATGGAGATCAGCCTCAAGGCAAACAAATGCAGCTCAGTGCACAGGCCTGTGTGTAAGGCTTTTATCCAGAAGAGGGCGCTGTTGTTTCAATACAGCAGGCTCCATCCCTGTAATGTTTCTATCCTGAAGTGCATTTCTAGGTACTGTGTTAATATGGTTCAAAACTAGTCCTAAAGTTATCAGACACCAATGTGGTTAGCATTTTATTAGTTTGTTAAAAAATCAATACATTTTTAGAATCTTCTGACCAGGGCTTTGAACCAGAATTTATTCCAATCAGTTGCTTCTGAACAGAAACAGCATTTTAAAATTTGTGGTTTTGGGTCCACCCCAAAATTAATGTTTTCAAAACCAGTTAGAACCAAAAAAAATTCACTCCTGAACAGTTTACTATCATTTCATGTAGGACTGAAGGATTTTCAAAAACAATCTAGTCCTGATATTTTTTCCCTGTATTGCAGTTGCAATTTATGGTGCAGTTATGTTTAGATTCACCATCATATGTGTTGTTATCAATTGCTTTATTGACGGGGATGATACTTTTATGGCTTCCAGAAAATGAAAACCTAAAATTCAATTTTTAAGAAAGTTAGAATATAACATAAGATCAATAAAGAAAAGGAGATTTTAAGCACAAATGTCAGACTTTGGAAAAGTTTTGCTACTCTCTGACTGTTTTTCAAGTTTTGCCAATTTTCACCCATGTTTGCTGCTTTCTGCTGCCTTATTACAACTTTCTTGCCAATTTTTGGTGCTTTATGTCCATTTCAGTCCCTTTTCACACTTTTTTTTTGCCTCTTTTGTTCTATTTTTGCTACTTAGTGACTATTTTCCAAGTTGTCTCCCAACTTTCTGGCCATTTTTCTTTCTGTTGTCTCCCAACTTTCCACTTAAACTTTTTTAAATTTTTATTGCTAGGGTTGAGGTGTAGGTGTAGATGTAGAGGAGAAAGCAGCTACTGCAAAAAAAAAAAAACTATGCGATATTCTGACAAGAAATATTGCACCTTAGGCGATTGGAATATTGCAACCGACCATATTGTGATTCAGTCTAATTTTATTTGGTAGGTGTAGCATTAGCACTTTCAGATGAGCTGTTATTTCTCTCAACAAACAATACAATTCACGAGGCCTGCGCATCATCAGGGATTGACTTTAAGGTCAATTTACCACTGACCTGGAGGGCAGATCTCCTTATTGATTTATCTGTTAGAAGAGGGGACAAGCTCATTCCTACAAACAACCTTGTGTTTTCTATACTCAACGTGCATGTTGGCGCTGATGGGCAAATTTAGAAAAAGACAAAATTATTTTCTGAACTGTATCCCAGTCAACTCCAGTGGTCTCGCCTGTGTAATTTCAATTTCCTCTGCCTCTTGTTTACATTTTAAGTGACCTCACCTTGCTTCTAAACTGAAAGCATAGGTTTTCAAAATATATTACCAGCAAAATGAATGAGAAAAAGCCTGAACTGCAAACCTGTGTCCCGTTGTCTAATCTGATATTTGGTGGTTTCTCAAAGTTATCATAACCTAGATAAATTATTATGCTTGAGTTTGGGAAAGTGCATATGGATATTTCTTGATCATTTCTCGTGCTGTAGAAGCTGAGTTTTCTCTACTCTGCCCAGTGACCAGCAGGGGTTTACCAGGGCACGAGGAAGCAGCACAGGAAGTGGATGCATTTTGGCTTCATGACCAAAATGTCAGACCTGTTAAGAAGAAAAAAATGACCTGTTTCCATTGTTTTGATATTCTGGTTCAGCCCTGGAACACAAAAAAATTAAAAAGTTCCTGGTTTTGGTTTTGTTCTTCGAAAACGGAAAACATTTCTGTGTTTTTTTAAAATTTATTTACGTTCCAGGAACTGGTTAAAAGCCCTACTTCTTACCACTTCAGTTGTCTTAAAAATCAGCCTGTTGATCACTTTAACTCTCTCTTATTCTTCCTCTTAAAGGTCTGACACACATTAGTTCCAGCTCTGACCTCATATCTCCTCCTCTTCCTTTAAGCCTCTAGGTCGTTTAGGAGCCCAAGTGTTGGGTATAGATCCTGTGGAGGACAGCATCGGCACAGCGAAGCTGCATTCATCTTTTGACCCTGACCTCAGTGACCGGATCAGATATGAGGCCTGCACTCTGGAGGAGCTCTCAGCAGAGGAGGAGGGGGGGTCAGAGGAGCGAGGAGCTGCTCAGTTTGATGCTGTTGTAGCATCAGAAGTTGTGGAACATCTGGCCGACCTGGAAACATTTGCCTACTGCTGCAGCCATGTGCTGAAGGTGTGTTCTGGGACCATGTGTGTGTCTTCTAGCAGCTGCTGACACACAACTGATATTTCTGTAACACTACAGTGTGTCTGTGTGTTTATCTGAGTGTTTGCTAATGTTCACATGTGATTTGTTGTTTTTTTGTTATTTGTTGTGTGTCACAGGGGTTAGGTGAGCATGTGTTTTATTTCTGTGGGTCACACTGAAACTTGACAAGATTTAGTGAAAGCTGTGCATCAACACTGAGAGTTGATGATCATAATCTCGTAGGTCAGTGGGCCAGAGGAGCGGAGAGGGAAAAAAAGAGGGCTTAATCTTCACTTAATGCGTCTGATTTTGGTCGAGGCACGACTGGACTCTCTCTCCCTCTCTGACCATGTCTCTGGCCCCAATCCCTCAATTCTGCACTTTTACCAAAAATAGCATTTAAAATGTTTTCTGCTACAGGGCATCTAAGCTGGTATGAATTATTGCATTGTTTGGATTCAATCAAAGAAGTATTGCCCTCTAGCTTTCACTTTGCCCCTCTCTATTCTTTACACTCCATCCATTTTCTTCCTTCGTCTTCTCTCGTTGGGTTTGAACACTGACAAAAGTCAACTTTGAGATATGACCTGAGACTGAACAGCTGTGGCTACAAGTTTTGAGAATGGCTGGAGCACAGATGGCCCTCGTGTGGACAGAACAGGTTGGAGTCCAGCCTGTGGCCACTTTCCAGTGGGACTGGGCAGTAAATCGCAATATGTCCTGTTGCAATAGTCTAATCACAGACAATATTTCTTTAACCTGAAATGTATCAGAATACCTGGTACTTTTTTTTTTTAGTGGATGTTTTCTGCTCTACATCAGCATTAATCAATTTTGCTAAACCAAAATACACAAACTGTTGAAAACTACCTTTGCAAGAAAATGATCTAAGTCGTGAAAAGTGGTAAAAATAGCAAAGAGTAGCAACAAAAATAAATACAGATTAGTTTAAGGTGACAAAAATTGCCAAAAAGCAACACAAACTGGGATAAAGCTTGGAAAATACTCAGAAAGTAGCAAAAATGAGTCAAAACTGTCTAAAAAAGAGGTAAAGTGACCAATGAAGTTTATAAAATGGCCAAAAGCAACAAAAAGGCAAAAAAAAAAAATTGGTGAATATAAAATAAAAATAAGATAAGATATACTTTATTCATATCATGTAAGATAAAATATACTTTATACAAGCAAAAAAAAGTCAAAAGGTAGCAAAAACAGTGAATAAGTGACAAAAAATGGTAAAAAGATGGTTGAAATGGCCAAAAGCAAAAAAAAACTTACTCACTCAAAGATAAAAACAAACAGAATCATGTTTTACATGATGAAACCTAGTCACTTATAAAAGGATTTTTACCCTTGGGAGACCAAACAGTTTCTACTCGTTAATTTGCTGATGCCACTGACCCACTGCGGTTTCATTTTTCACCACAAAGTGAAGTCCTGTTCCTCTATGGGTTAAGACAAAATTCAAAAGATTTCTGAAGTGCAAATTTCTCATTTAAGGCTTGATGAAAGCAGAAAAAAATCATAGAATTTTTCTTTGTTTTTGCTTTTTTCACTGGATTTTGCAGGAGCACAGCCATGATTTTCTTTGATAAATTTTCAAAGAGCACTCATAAAACATTCAGGTACTCTAGGAAACTTGAGAATCTGACAATTTCGCCTGTTTTTTCAGGTTTTGGATTGGTGAAATGGTTTGTACATGCCAGTTATCTAGACATTAGTTTGTTTGTTTCTTGCTCTCACCAGAAGGTTCGGTATCTCAAGGGTTAAATCTTGAAATATTTATATATGTACAAAAAAAAGTGACCTGTGAAAAGCATCATATGGCCTCCATATTTATTGGAGTCAGAAGAGGGAAAATTTTTGAGACTTAATAGTTGGCCCTGGGTTGAAAAAGGTAGAGAACCACTGGTCTAAACCATGATCTCAAAAGAAGTGTATTGCCGTGTCTTAGGTAATAGATTAAAAAGTAAGTTCATTAGGCACTGGTGTAGCTCAGCAGTTACAGCACGCACATGTGTATAAGACTTTTGTCCCTGTTGCTGCAGCTGTGGGTTTGATTCAAATGCTGGTTCTTTGTATGTTCTCTTCAACTTTTTTGTAAAATAATATAATCAATTTTTGATCTGTTTTACTACAAGACACATTATGAGCCTTCTAGATATATCAGAGCCCCCTACTGGCTACAAGACAGAATCTACAGAGAATTCACATCTGCAGTGGCTTTACTTTTCTAAGCCTAGAGACCACAATACATCAGCTTTTTATATTTATCTTTTTGGCTTTGGTTTGGTAACAGACCGATCCATGTACTTATAACTCTTGTCCAATTTCACTCAGGTAAACCTCAGCTGTGCACAAATTCTTATCAATTTCATTTACAGTTGTCATTATAGAAAAAAAAGTTTTTTGAAGTTATATCAAAATGAACACTATAATTAGTTGTACTCATGAACTGAAACCGTTTCTCCTCTCTTTCTACAGCCCGGCGGCTCGCTCTTCATCACTACCATTAATAAAACCAATTTGTCGTATGCGTTTGGTATCGTCGTGGCAGAGCAGCTGCTGCGCATCGTACCCAGTGGGACTCATGACTGGGAGAAGTTTATCAGTCCTGAGGAGCTGGAACGTCTTCTGGAGCCCAGTAAGTCCCTCCACACAAAGGATTCCCTGAAAATGATGTAAAATAGATTATGCTCTCTCTATGATCTGTGAGGTGGATAAATATTTAACATGTCAAAACAAATATGTTTGATATGCCTTTTGCTTTACTGGATCTTAAAAAATGTTTACTAGAAATATCTTACAAGGAGGCAGGTTTCCAGTCATTTGTGGGTTTATTTCAACATTGAAAAAACTCAAATTAAATAAGGGATGAATAGATAAATAAATAAATAAATAAATAACACAGTCGGGAGAATCAGGGTTGTTAAATCAAGGTAAGGGTTGTGGCTTAGCCTTTTTAACATCAAGCATTTGCTCAGCATTTCATCACTGAGCTTTTCCTGCGAGGAAAAGTGAGAGTCTTGAAATGTGGTGCTCAGCATTTCAGCATCCTGCATTTGCTGAAAGGAAATGCAGTACAATGTGAAAATAAAGCTTGGATTGTTGCTCTGATGCTTCTCCCTGTGTGTCCCTCAGATGGTTTCTCTGTTCAGTCTGTGGAAGGAATGATGTACAACCCAGTATCAGGAGCCTGGAGCTGGGTTAACAGCACTGCCATCAACTACGCCCTCCACGCTGTCAAACTCAGAGACGATCCACAGCCCGAGCAGTCAGAAGAGAGCAGCTCCCACACAGACCCCACTGCAGCCACACACAGCTGAAGCATTTAACTAAATCAATCAGGAAACAGGGGAGCAGAAAGTCCTGACTTCCTTGTGGGAAGCCGAGATAATGAATTAAAGAGGCAAAGTGAATAATGGTTGCATTGTTGTGGCTTGTTTGTTCAGAGAATGACATTGCATTATACTGTTATTGTGGTTGGAGGCGCCTTGATGCAGCTGTTTGTCCTCTCGTGTCAGAGTTTATTAAATTCACATTCACTCTAGGTTGACTGTTTTAAGTGATTTGACATATCCTCTCATAATCTGCCTTTACATTTTGTTAAAGAATGAGAGAACAGTAATAAAATATGGTTCACTGCGTGTGTGGGTTTCATGGCAGTTTTAGAGGTAAAGCTTTATACTGAGGATTTAGCAGTGGTGGACTCCATCACATCCAGTGGGATTAAAATGGGTCTCGTGTGGAGTGTTATATAATGTAAATGAACCCTGTGACCGAAAAGAAATCAGGCCGCGTGGAATTCTTCAAGACACTGATAGCTCTGTTTGTAAAGCTGATATTTGTGTACAAAACAGGAGTGAAAAATCAGACTCTGTGTGTCTGGATGTTTCTGAAATCCATCTAAAATGTTGCTTGTGTGTGTTATCAGATTAAAGAGGCTGCACAAGACTGAAAATGATGATGACTAATGTGTTCTTTAACTAAGGGATGTAGAACAAACGCCTACATGTTAGATTTCCAGCCTGTGAAGTATCTGCAGGGTGCTCTTTTTTTTTTTTTTTTTTTACACAAAGTCAATGAAAAGAAACGCTGCTGCTCTAATGCGCGCTCCTCGCAGGCTGGAAAAAGCGCGCACCTTACTTGCAGTAGTCATGGCTGCAGTGAAGAGGACTTTACTGCCAACATCGTCAACACATTGCAGCTGTTATCGACCTGGACATTTCGTAATCGGCTGACCGACAGGAGGAGAGCGGATTTCAGAGGCATCAGGTGGCAAAGGTTGGTGATGTAAGTTGAATCGTTTGGAGCTTTACGAAACCTGCAGTTCTCCGAGTTGTCTGCGTCCTCGTCTCGGCATGATCGACAAGCAGAAAGAGAAAAGAGCCGCTGGACTGAGCCTTCAAGATGAACGTCTTCCTACACTTCCGAAGTTGTTCCAGAGTAAGTTGAATCCCCTTCATGTTTGTTTACATGTTTATGTTGTGGTTGTCATCAGCTGTAAAGCCTCTGTGGATCAAGAGGCTACAAATCATTTCACTTCTCTGTGGGACAAAGTGTACAGCAGCAGCGACTCATTGTTTTTATTTCTAAGAAGACCTCATAAATAAGTGTCAAGATTTAAGCAGCCAGTCTGTTAAATAAAACAAATGTTGCATGTGTTATATAGTAAGTGGGGATGTTTGCAGTATCAGAGCTCTGTTCGTGAGCTTCCAGATTACGCACAGAAACGTTTCTTGTGTGAAATTTACACTCATGCATGTCGTCATTACGCGCTGCTGGCCAATGAACACAGTGTCCATGATGGGAAGTTACTGGTTAGACTGGGATGCAGGGGCTGGTCAGGGCGGGGTGTTTCTACCAGTGAAGCAGACAATGGGCTGGTTGCGTCAAGACACCGCAGTTTGACACGTTAGAGCCGGATGTTGTTGAAGCTCCACTGGAAAATAAAAGAAGCTTAGAAATTTGATTTTGTTCAGATCAAATCAAAGTCCACTGACCTGTTTTTTTTTTTTTTTCCTTTGGGCAAAATATTCACATACAACACATTTAACTAATCATTGGTCCTTTCTTATTAAGGAAAGATTGTCAAATAAAAGATGTTGCCTCTTGTTTAAGATAAATACATGTAGGTTTCTTGACACTGTTCGAAATGAGATTCTTAAATTCCCTACTGGACACAATTCTCTTAAATCACCGTTACAGGCAATCAAAAGTTACAAAAAGTTAAGTTATAAAGAAAAAAAAAGGATCAATAACTTACAGTCAGATCTCAGGGTCTTTCTGGATCAGGTCTGTTCTCTTAGCACAATTTTTTTTTTTTTTTCAAAATGTTTAACCCCCATATTGGCTTCAAAATTTACTATGCACCATCTGTTTTGATTGATTATTCAGTACAAGGTGTACAATTTTCTCAATTTTTTGTTTCTCCCTATCAGTGAAGGTGTTTTCCAGCATGTTCACATATATTCACATATACTTAAAAAAACATAATATGATGGACCTTATTTACACATATTTATGCCTTCTTTTTTTAAAGATATTTTTGAGCTTTTCTGCCTTTAATTGGATAGAGGAGGGCAGTGCATAGAGCAGGAAAGGGGGAGAGAGTGGGGAACGACATGCGGGAAACAGGCCACAGGCGGAAATCGAACCCAGGCCACCCGTACGAGGGTAAGCCTCATGGTGCATGGCCATATCCACTAGGCCATCTGTGCCAAAGTATTGATCACTGAGATGATATTTCATCACTAAAACCCTCTAATTTCAGTACATTTGCATTTCATTTAATACTTGTCATGTTTATGTGATAAGCCCAATACCATTTAACAGTTTAATGTGACTGATTCTTTAATTTATTCAAAATGGTATGAATGTCATATGAAATGCATTGACACCAGCAGTGCAAACTACACATTTAAACAAACATGTACATTTTTTTAACAAGCTCAAAGCATATTTTTTTTATATAAACCCTCATTTGTCACCATTCCTTGTATGGATCTGATCCAGAGTGAGCTTTCAACACAGCATCGTTGGACAAAGTTCCAAAAGCATGTCAGTAGACTGATGTGTATATGTTTTGTTGCTGAAACATATGAGATGTTACAAATGGGATTCTGGGTGAATCAAGTATTTCAACTCACAGACAGGGTGATTGGTCTGGAAGACAATGAGTTGACCTAGATTATGGCTTGAAAACAAAAAGTGTCCATCAGTGTTCTGACATAAAAACACAGCTTGAGTGTCCAAGATAGCTATAATACAAGACCATGCGCCTATATTTTCAGTCTTTTGTTACTTTAATGATTAATAATAAAAAATACTAGCAGTATTCAAGTGTTTGCAATGTCTGTCCTGACTGCTTATGAAGAACAAGGAGAAAAACTTCCTCCATTTTTTTCCCTCCATTTTTGAATGGAAGATTTGTGAAGATTTTTCCAACATATTTACATGTATTTAGCACTAACTTAAGTGATATGATAGACCTCATTTACATAAAAGTGTACCTCTTCTTTGTACCTCTTCTTTCAATATATATATATATATATATATTGCACTAGGTTATTATCAGATGTGCATAAATTGATAAATTATCACAGCCAGGTATTTCTCAAAGTGATGGCAGGATATTATTTTGGAATCATTTTAATTTCTTTATGTCAGGAAGATGCTATATATTTACATAAAACGTACATAATTTAACAAAAAATGTCATAAACAGTTTTCCGTGTAGCAGTATTGCATGGAACCATCCATGCAATTAGAAAGAAAGAAAGAAAAAGAAAGAAAGAAAGAAAGAAAGAAAGAAGGAAAGAAAGAAAGAAAGAAAAACAAAGTTATAAGTAAATTACAGCTGACATCAGGTCAAATTGACTCGAGGACAATAAGAGGGTTAATTCCTGTAAGTCTCTTTTATTTTGAAATGCTGAGCCGGAAGTGGGCCTCCTGAGTGAGTGAGTAGCTTGATCGTTACCTAAAACCTGCTAAGGGAAAGCGAGCTGGGTGCTGTAGGCATCATCCCGGGGAGGGGAGGTCGATATGTTTACTCCTTCTGCTTTCTGGAAGGTTACGAGCCGCACCGCCGTCATGCCGTAGAGCAGCCAGCGGGCCTGTGAGTGCAGCCTGACGGGGACCACAGCGGGCAGGACGCGGGGTGGCTGTAACCGAGGGGAGGGAGGATGTACTGGGCTGCTGGTTTCGCCTCTTCCCGTCCGTGTGTGGTTGAGCTGGGGCGGAATCACAGCCTGCCGCTGGGGCTGTGCGGCTCCGAGCAGCAGCAGTCTTTGTATGGCTACATCATCGCCTTCCCTTTGCAGGACTACGGAGGCATCATGTCCGCTCTGGGCTCCGACTCCTGGTGGAAGAAGACCCTGTACATCACCGGGGGGGCCCTGCTGGCTGCTGCAGCCTACCTACTGCATGAGCTGCTCGCCATCAGGTAGGAACCCACTCTCTGCTGCTGCTCTATTAAAAACCTCTGTTTACTCACAATCCATAGAAGTGATTAGATTATTAATCCCAGCTGATTTATGGTTGTTATTACACTGATGGAATCATGAATGGACTTGAGTGAGACCTCCCTGCAGATCTCGCGTTGAATTTTGAGGTTTCACTCCATGTTTTCCTCCTCCCAAGGACACGACACTAGATGGGGGAGAAAAAAAAAATCAAATAAATAAAAAGGAGTCACGAGTCTGCTCATGTGCCAGCTCCCGTGCCAGCTCCGTCTGCACCTGAGCGTGAATAAAGAGAGCAATCCTCAGGCTCTGCAGAGTCACAACGACCTTTAATGAACTCTAACAGGACATGCACATCTGCTGCCTGCACATCTTCACAGAAAACACCAACATGTGCAGCTGGAGCTTATTAGGAAGGTGGATGCATGGGTTGTGATGAGTAGATCTACCTACTTACCAGGGGTGTAAACATGATTATCTCAGTGCAGGAAATGCGTGTCTGTCAATGGGGGGATTATTTTGGGCCAGGCCAGTACCGGGGTGTAAGTACATCCTGTCACAGTGGCCTGGTAGTTTCTGCTTTCACTAACCCCCCTCCTCCCTCCCTCCTCCTGATAATCTGTGTAACCTTGCATCTCGTGCAGAGACGCTGCTGTGGAATCACGTGCAGCCTACTGAGGCTGGACCCGCAGCCTGGCGGCATCATCTGTTCGTGCCATGTGATGTGATGTGGTCGTTGGCACTGGCAGCAGCTCTGCCACTGTAGTCAGCTTCCACCCTCCACATCTCTCCCAGTTAAAGACATCCCGAGTGTTTGAAAAGCTCTCCAAGTGGCTTTCAGGGAGATTTACGCAGCACATCTAAGTAGACTGAGGTGTATAAGAAGGACACTATGTAGAGGACACATGAGGTGTAAGCACACAGGGATGTTGGAGGAAACACAGGCACAGAGACTTGGAACGAGTTCAGCACCATATGACTGTGGACAGCGACTTACTAGACTTGGAATAGTTTCAGCACCACAAGATGCTGGACAGAGAAAACAACACACACCTACAGGAAACTTATACTTAAACTCTTAGGCTGTTTTTGAATTTGCATACTATACTAGCAGTGTCTACTGATTTGCCCAAAATGTAGTATGCAGTATGCAAAAAAATGCGAAAGTTGCAGTTTGCCAAAACTTCCTGGATGACCTACTGATCTGGGAAAATTCCTCAGTATGCATCAGACAAACTGGAAACCAGAGTAGCAAACTACAAAATAGACCAAACAGAACTGTCATACTACAGTCAAATACAGTATGCAGTGCCTAGTACATACTGCATTAGAATGTAGTATGTAGTAGGCAAAAACAGACGAATTTTGTTTTGTTTTGTAGTTTGCTGCACTGGTTTCCAGTTTGAGGAATATGAGAGTAAAGCTGCTGGATTGTTTTCTTGACTTTATTGTAATTTATCATTATCAAGTTATTATATATTAGGGCAACTTAATAAATATTTAATCAATAAATTCTCCAGAAGGAAACCTCTAAACTTTGAAGGAAAAAGTTTGAAATTTGCAGGATTAAAAAGTCGCAAATTTGACAAACAGAACAGGATTAAAACACAGACGTCCTCTGCAGTTATGACAAATGATTATAGGTCCCAGTGCTTTAAACTGCATTAGTTTTACCAGGAGACCTCTGATCTTTTGTAGTAACTGCAGAGGAGGTCTGTGTTTAAATGTGGATGCTGCAGCAAAATTCATCATATTTGATTTTTAATATTATACCATATGTTATTCATTGAAAATAATCTGGATTCGATTGACTTTTTATATTTTGAGATGATGGAAAACTGTTTCTGATAGTGCATGTATGAT
This sequence comes from Thalassoma bifasciatum, assembly GCA_008086565.1. Taxonomy (NCBI): domain Eukaryota; kingdom Metazoa; phylum Chordata; class Actinopteri; order Labriformes; family Labridae; genus Thalassoma; species Thalassoma bifasciatum. The sequence continues at coordinate 246,943 of RPOG01000375.1, forward strand.
TTCAAATACGTCAACAGGATAATGATAATATATACAATGTAAGTTCCCCACTTAAAGGATGCTTTAGGGCTTACACTTGAATTGTTCTGCTGCTTCGCCCAAACTTTCTCCAGTTTCCGTCATTTTCAATTCAGACCTGCAGTCAGGTGCTTTGCATTGTGGGAAACAGTATGCCAGGTAGACTGTTCAGATGCATCCTGAGAAATTTTCCCCGGATTAGTAGGTCATCCGGGTAGTTTTGGAATACTGCAACTTTTGCATTTGTTCGCATACTGCATACTGCATTTTGAGCATATCAGTACACACTGCTAGTATAGTTCAAAAACAGCCTGACACTTTGCTGTTAGAAGCAAACCATGATAAAACTTTACATCTAATGAGAGCCCTAAACTGAGTAGGGTCAAAGAGTTCATCTTTGAGGACTTTCACACGAAATATTTTGTCTCTTCTCTGGACCACTACATGCTCTTCCCTTTTTTCCTAGAAGACATGCCCATTGGTGATGTTGCAGTTCTCGAGCTAGAACCAACTTTTCTTTGGGTCAGGACCGTGCTGGTGAAAGCCCTCTTTGTGGTTGTGGTGTTTCATTACACAGAAAGCTGTGTATGTAAGCCTGCACTCAGTGACTCTCACTCATTGAAAGTGATATTCAGAATGAGAGGAACACCATCTGTAAACCTAAACTGCTTGTGGCTTCCACCGTGATCCCAAAGACACAAAGATCCGTATCTAACTCAGTGCTTACACAGTCTCCTTACAGATAAACAAAGGATTAAATCAGACATATGGGCACTGGGAGGCTGGAACTTTCAGGAAAGCAGATTTATATAGTGCCCTGTTTTGGACAGCATCAATTTGCGGTTGCAAAACTGATTGTATAATTTATGACACAAAGTAAGATAAAACTTAGAGTACATACATTCAGCCCACTTTCATATTCTATTGAATAATTTAGACTTAAAGAGATGGTGATAAAAAAAACAGTATAGTCCAGACAGGCTTTGTCTGCCTCTGTGTGAAAGATGCTGAATACAGTTTACATTTATCATTACAACTTCTACAGGAGTATCACATAATGAAAATATATGAAGCTTCTCACTGGATGTTGTTTATTTTGTGTTTGCTGTAGTGAATGTGTTTCTTCAGGGCAATCCTAACAGAGAGAGTACACACCAAATAGAAACCCCCCTGTGGTACCAGTGTTTTTCAGCTGATCTCATCATAAAGAAGTGTTTACTTTTTCAAATGAGACCTCCAAGTGTGACTGACTCAGACCTGAATCAGTTTTTACCACCAAAGTTATGTCAATACAAAGAAGACTCATTATAAAATATGCATTTGAGCACAATGATCTCTTGTCCAGTGTGCCAGATCAGAGATAAGTGATGGGAGTAGGTCACCAGTGTGTGTTTGCCTGGAACTGGGGCAGTGTGATTCATTTGGTCAATAATTTCAATTGTAACAAAAGCTGTTGTGTGAATCCCACACAGCTCAGTGGTGTTAGTGATACAGATCAGCTGTTATTTCTGTGTTTGAGAAAAACAACCAACCTTACACTATAAAACCTTTAAAGAATTGATTTCTGGATTTTTGTGCTGTGCTTAAATATGATAAACATGCAAACGTAAAATCCATTCATTTAGGGGTTAAGTTTAGTATTACCTGGAATAGATAAACAGATAAGCAGAGTGGATTTTTTCCTTATAAAGCTGAACCAGGGAAACAAATGTAGGCCTGCACAGAGCTGTTGGTTGAACATGATCAGAGCGATGCCTCCACCTTTACTGAAAATTAAAGCGTGCATGCTTAGTGGGTGGTTGAGCTCAGGGACACAGGGATTTACTGCTGTGTCATGGTGCTATAATAAACTGCAGGTGTGACCTTTTTCTTCCTAGAAGGTTTGTGGAGCCTGAAACTGAACAGCAAATCCAGCTTTCTGTTTGGATGCTAAGTTCTGTTTAGTATTAATCTCACAGACAGACGAGCTGACCCAGAAATCAGGTTGTTTGACCAGAAGCTTTACAGTCACACATACAAATCAGTTGATACCATGGCTGTGTCTTCTGATTTTTTCAGAGCACCCCTTATTGATGTTACTAGTGTTCACACAAAGACAACAGGTCGAAGATTTCAAAGCTGTTTTTCACTTCAGAGGAATCAGTGATTTGTTGCAGTTTGTTTCCTAAGAGCTGACAGAGAAAGGAACTCAATGAAAGCAATTATTTTATTATTTATCTATCTATTCCATTACATATAATGCACATGTAAAAAGTAACACAAAAAACTGAGCAAAGCAACAAATATTTGCCACAAAGATGTGCAGAAGGGGCCAAAGGAACCCTTCAGGGCTTGTGGAGTGGCTCTTAAATCCCGAGCAAAAATACAATAAATTAACACACATACATTTACACATACATTCATTCATATACATATATATATATACAAATATAGCCATAAAAACACATGCACATTCAGTATATGCTGTTCAAACAGATACATTACAGTCAAAAGAAAGAAATAAAAAGATTAAAATCATTATAGTGTTAGCAAAGGGAAGAAAGCAAAAAACTTTTTTTTTTCTTCGATCAGATGCATTTGTTAGCATAAATCGCAAATACATCAAAGTTGTTGTTTTTTTAAGTTATTATTTCGGGATTTTTATGTCTTTGATTGGATAGAAGAGGACAGTGGATAGAGTGGATAGGATAGGATAGAGTAGGAAAGGGGGAGAGAGTGGGTAGTGACATGCCGGAAACAGGCCGCAGACTGGAATCGAACTTGGGCCACCCGCTCGACCTAATCCACTAGGCCATCTCCCCCCCAGTCAAAGTTTATTTTAAGACCAGCAAATGTGCGACACTGACACAGTACCCTTATGTATCAGTTAGATTCAGACACAAGTGATTTTAAGCTTTTCTTTCTCTTTTCTCGTGTAGGAAAGAGCAGGAGCTGGACTCTAAAGACGCCATCATCCTTCATCAGTTCTCCAGGCCAAAGAATGGCGTGCCCAGCCTCTCACCCTTCTGCCTCAAAATAGAGACGTACCTGCGCATGGTGGACCTGCCGTACCAGGTGATCCTCAGCACATGAAACTCTCCATGTCTTCTCCTGCTCAGTAGTAGTTAAGATGATTTGTCTGCAGTTTGTCAAACGACAGGGTGGGCCGCAAGTTTCCATTCATAGGAAAAGTAAATATTCTATGTTAACCAACCGTTTTTATTTAAACAATGCGCTCTATATGATTTCCATTGTTTTAAAAACACATTAATACATGTTTTTCACTTTTGATGAACTTGTATCAGCATAGTTGGAGTTATGCTTGCAATGGCTTAAGTCTCGTATCTTCATCTGATACACAATGGCCTTCAAGTGCCCCCAAAGATAACCAAAGATAATAAAGCGCATTTTCTAGGGTATCTAAAATTTAAAAAAAAAAAAAACAGAAAAAAAAATTATGCATTTTTGTATATGTATATGTAATCTAATGGTCCACCCTGTATATTCCAACACTGCTGCATCCCAAATTTTACAACTAATGATTAAAAGCAGTTTCGTCTTGCAAGTTGAAGTTTACTGTTACCTTAACTTCACCTTTTTCCAATTCATTTTTTTTGCTCAGTTGTACTTATTTAACTCTTTAACTTCCCCACCAAGGAAAAAGTAATAGAAACAACTTTTGATTGGGTTTCTTATCGCAACAGGTGTGGAATAACCACAATCTTTATTTGTTTTTTCAGCAAACCTTTTAGTTTTTTTAATTATTGGCCTCGACCCAGTGATATGAAATTTCATGCAAATACCACAAATGGTCGTAAAAGTCACATAATATGCTAATTTAGAAATAAATTAATTCCTTATGAATATCAAGGGCATTGAACAGTTTGATTTCTGTAAGTATACCACAAAATATTGGGCAATGTTATGTCAACCAAGGGAAATGCTGCATGAAACAAGGAGAAACTGCATTTTTCATCTTGACTAAAGTGAAATAACTAATGATTCCCACATTCATTTTTACTTGTGATTGAATGCTACTGTGCAAAACATTCATTTTGCATGAACTGAAAGAACAAAATGCAAAAAAGGCATCATCTCAACAACTCAACTGTGGTTGTGCAACAAAAAAAAAAAAGAGAAACATTTTTTCGAGGCTCAAGATCCTTCACATACTTCTACCAAGTGGTAGAGATAGTTAAATCACTTTGAGTTAAGTTAGGAACTCCCCTTATTGAAGCAGTAACTCAAAATGTGCTAAACCATTTGGTTGAGGGGGTAGTTAAAGGATTAAAATCCCTCTCTGGGATGGGAGAAGTTAGGTTCCTCTGTCAGAATCTTGTCATTGGAGTAAATTTACACAGGGAGAAAAATATAAAATGCTATTTTGTTGCTCAAATCAGGATTATTCTTCTTTTCCTTGCTATGAAAGACCTTCTGGGCTGACCTAAGAGTGAATGAAGGATCATTTAAAGCTCTGTATGAGACGTCTACCTGTCTGTACCTCAGGTCCCTGATGTGAATTAACCTCCAGAACCATGTCTCTAAGAGTCTTCACACTCCAGACTCAATACAATAACACATTAATTTCTATACATCAAGATTATGAGTGTGTTTTTTTTTTTCAGATTTAATAGCCTTAAAAAAATATGCAGCTGATGTCAGGATTTGAAAGTGTTTTTTTAGACAGCAAAGCAAAAACTTTTTGTTTACATCTTATAACTCAGACACACAAAGCTGCATTTAAAGCTCTAAAAGTCTGTCAACTAAGAAATTTTTGCCCAAAACATTGCATACAACTCAACAGTTTTTCATTGTTTCCTTCCACAGAACTACTTTGATGGGAAGCTGTCCCCTCAGGGCAAGATGCCTTGGATGGAGTACAACCACGAACAGGTGTCAGGCTCAGAGTTCATCATAGACTTCCTGGAGGAGAAGCTGGGTGTCAACCTTAACCAGAACCTCACCCCCCAGGAGAAAGCTGTGTCCCGAGCTGTAACCAAAATGGTTGAGGAGCACCTCTACTGGTAGGGATCTCACACACAGAGCTCATGATTTCAACACATTACTCTGGAAACCTAATCAGGTCTGGGAGATACACTGTAAAATACCAAATAACAGCTGGGTTCCCACAGAGTGTAGCAGTGCAGTTTGACAAATAAACACCAGTTCCAAATGAACGCCAGGAGTAATTTACTTAAGAATTCGAAGCAGAGGCTTGCTTTTAAAAAAATAGAAGCTGCATCAGGAGCTGTTAACTACAGTGTCCCATTCATTTAAAGAGCTCAACACACGTTCCAGCTCCTCAGGTCTTTCTTTTTCAGGTTGTTTTCAGTGTGAGCATTGTTCAATCAGCCTTTCAGCCCTGTCTCACTCCATCCTCACCATCACTTTGTGTCTCCCACCCTTCACTGCGGTGAGTCACTCGAGTACCTCTGGGTGAGAACGCTTTGCTGCTAGGAAGTCGTTTACCACTCCCTCCCACACCCAGAGAGGCTCGGAGTGTTTTCCATTACCTAAAAGCTCCATCCATCTTCACAATAACCCCCCTCCACAAACACACACACACTTAACCACCGGTGTAATACTGTGTCTTGTGCCCTTTTCTCCTGTTTAATAATATAAAGAAGCATCCTGAGTTAAATTTGTAGGTCTCAGTCGTCACAGTCAGGCTCTTCAGTGCTGTAGATTTGTTGCTGTAGTTGTGAGGTTCCATAACATTCAATCTTAAGCCTTTAAGGTCAGTCATGTAACCCGCACCCTCATTTCCTCCCCCTCTCCTTGTGTCTCTTCTTTGCTCTCCTTCCTCTGATCCTCCACCCACTCGGTGCCATCTTTAGACCCACATATAGACCTATTGATTCAATTATTTATGTCAGGGAAGGGCAGTGAGGCGGCGTGTTGCTATTTGAGCCACAGAGCTACAGGCCAGTAAGAAAACTGAGGGTGAGGTCATTTCCTATCAGCTGCTCCTCTGATGCTACTTTAAAAATAAGAGTAAAAAAAGTAAAGGCTGTGCAGCTCTGCTCTTTGTCTGATCCACAGCTGCTATTAGGGTGTGACTTAGAATATTCAATTGTGAGTGATAAAAGTATTTTTTCTTCAACTACATTTTTCAGTGACTCTTAAAGCTTCACTTTTTAATGTATTTTTTAATCCATGGTGGCTTAGTATCTGCTGTGTCATGGAAACGGTTCATCTTTAATAGAAAGTTTCCCTGCTGCTGTATTTTAGCCCCTCAAGCTCACTGCTCTTGTGTCCTCGTTCCTGACCACAGACAGCTGTTTTCAGTGACAAACATTTTCAGAACCACATCAGGACACCTGAGCAGCATCAAACATAAAACATCCAGCTGGTGAACACAGTGGAGCATTTGCAGCTGATACGATCAAAGGAGTAGAGTGAATAAAAGGCTCCTATTCATGTGGCGAACTCACACAATAACTCCAAACAGATGCTAATATTTCTCTGTGTACTTCTCTCCTCTGCTGTCTAAACAGGCTTTGATTTTTCATTTTCTGAAAAACGTTGAACGCTGAAAAACGAGGATTTTCAAAAATAATCTAATAGCGATTATTTTCTCTTTATTGCAGTTGCAATTTATGGTGTGATTATTTTTTAGGTTCCCCATCATATATGTGTTATCAATCACTTTATTGAAGGGGATAAATAATAATGAAAACCTAAAATTCAGTCAAAGAAAGTTAGAATATTACATAAGATCAATGAAAAAGGAGAATTTAACCCTTTCAGGACCAACCCATCCAAAAACAGTCAGCAAATTCCAGTTTTCGGGAAATGAGATGTTTATTAGCCCTTTTTAAAAAATCCACAAAAAAATGTTGCTTTTTCATTTCATTCATGATTTATTTCTTGTATCATGTTTTATACACAGGGCAGTTTCACAAACTATTTTATCTTTTTATTCAAGTTTTTTGGGCAAAAATGCATTTGTTTCATGCAGAAAACACTTATTTTAGATGAAAGAGAAACTAATTATATGTTATTCTTACTGCAACCTCTTGAGAATCAAACAATGATTTTTCTGAAAATATGTGAATGGATGATTTCATGAGAGCAGACATTTTAAAAAGGGCTAAAATACAACCTCAGCTGACTGTAGTGTTGTGACAATCCTTAAGGCGGTAGAATATGTTTTTAAACATTTTATACAGGTTTTTAAACTAACTGTCATGTTTATGAAATAGCCATCTTTGAACTCATGTTGCAAATATGCAACGCCTGCCTTGAGAGGGTTAAACAGAAATTTCAGGCTTTGGGAAAGTTTGAGTACTTTCTCACCATTTTTCAAGTTTGCTCCCTATTTGTGCCAATTTTCACCCATTTTTGCTGCTTTTTGCTGCCTCATGACCATTTTCAAAGTTTTTACAATTTTCTTGCCATTCTTTGTTGCTGTATGTCCATTTCAGTCTCTTTTCACCCTTTTTTGCCTCTTTTGTTCCATTTTTGCCACTTTCTGACTATTCCCCAAGTTTTCTCCCAACATTCTCACCATTTTTTTCTTCTGTATTATCATTTCTCCTTAAACTTTTTTATTGCTACTTTTTTTTTTGACACTTTTACCATTTAGGTGGTTTCATTTGCGAAGGTACTTTTCAACAGTTTGTCTCTTTAGTTGAGCAGGGTTGAGTAACACTGGTGTTGAGCAGAAAACAATTACTGCAAAAAAAAATTATCTGATATATTCTGACATATTTCAGATTAAAGAAATACAGCACTGTCAGCGATTACAATATTGGAACAGGCCATATTGCAATTTAATCTAATTTGCAATTATTTTCTGGGCCCTAGTTAAGTGTTCAAGGTCCCCTAACTAATGGAAAGACAGAGCATGAACTTCCTACTTTATATAATTAAGTTTGTTTTATATTAAGCCTAGTACCATGTGTAAAAGTGCTTTATTATTGTGCATTCAATACAAAACTATTCAGATAATACGCAGGTTCATTTGCATTGTACAGTGAGTAGACTGGCCTTGGCACTGCCATTTATAAACATACATTGACAACTGATACCAATACTGTTATCAATACTTTCTGTCAAATGTATATTAACAAGCATAGAAGCTATTTAGATTGGCATTTCACCTTGTCCTCTAATGACCCCAGTTAAAGCCATCTGCCTTAAAAAGTCACAAAAAGACACTTGTTAACACTTGCACGTAATAATTAAATAATGAACACAATAACAAATTAATAAAAAAAATCTTTCAAGAGAGGCATCAGAGCTGCAGTCCAAAAATCAAATGCCTCTTTCCATTGCAGGCTTCAGCAAGCTTTTTAACCCCCCAGACCAGGTGACCCTCTGGGCAATTAGCTCACCTGCAGGGATAAAGTACGCACAAGAGGGAGGGGAGACACACAGCCGTAACAGATACTTAATACTCTGAGGATAATCTGACACAGGTGTGAGACACAACACAGGTCAAACTAATGAGTGTAATCAAAAGGAGAGAGGAGCAGCTAAGGACAGGAGGTAAAACTCAACCACACACACACACACAAACACAGGGATCAAGAAGTTCAAAAACATGTAAACACACACAAACAAGGAGTACAACACAAGACAAAGAGCACTCATAAACAACATAGAAGACATGAGGATGACTAAAAACAATTTGAGGAAACAAGTCATGAAACACGAGGTAAATCTACAAAGAGAAACAGGAAATCAAAGACAGAAAACAACACAAGGAAGCTACAAAACAAAAAGAGCAACACATCACACACTGTTTCATATCCTGGTTGGAAAGAAAATGTTTTAAAACACCTTTTCTCTTTTGACTTGAGTCCCTTATAGCACAGATGTTTTCCCCATAATCTTTAAGTGAGGACAGTATTCCATGAAGGCTCAATGTAAACTACATACATCTAGAAAAACATATAAAAGTGTATGTACAGTGTCTTCAGTGCAGCTTTCAGATAAGTGCAGATAAAGAACCATTATTTAGCTGGTGGTGCCTTCAGGCGTTTACATCATGGTCCATGTGAAAGTCTTTTCAGTTTAAAGGCTTAGATAGAAGGAAAATCTGGGGACAGATATCCTTGTGCCAGATAATGTAAAAGGAGGAAATGTCAGGCTGCTGAACAGCAACCACTCCCACGTTTTGTTTGCCAGATGCTTTGATTTGATTTGTATTGAGCGAGCGGTCGTATGGAGTCCTCTGAAAGACTTGAGGCTGGACATAGAGCCTCCTGTTTGGTCCTGTCACAGCTCATGGATCAGTCAGTGCCAGCAGAGGCTTCTCAGCTCTCAGACAGGCTGCAGTCGAAGCTCGGTCTGTATTCTTAACAAGCTGGCGTTAGAAAGTGTGTAAGAATAAAGCAGCTTAATCTCATTAGCGTCTGCACGCACAAACAGCTTGGCTGGAAAAACATTGACGATGAAAGTTGCAAACAGCAAACACTGACCCTCCTGTAATGTGTATTTTAATGGGATAAAGGTAAAACAATTGTCTCTTATTGGTTTCCCCGGCTAAATCTCTGTTGGTCACAAAGGATTAGGTGCAGATAAAGAGGAGCAGAATTAGAGAGGGATTGTGGGGTTTGGTGTTTGGCTTGTTTGCACATAGACAATCAGAGCCTGTGTGTCTGTCTGCTGCCTGACACAGATTTAGTGTTGGAATGAGTCATGGTGCTGCTTCACTTTCCTATTTTTATTCTAACTTAAGTCAGATTGAATCCACACAAAGGGACACTCAATCATTTGTGGGATGTAAAATCCAATAGCTACCCTGAATTACATTCCTAAGTTAACTGTACTGGGTTATCCACAATATGCATTTCTTCCTGGCATTGAGGTAGTAACAGCAACTTGCATGGTGAAAAACACAAGATACTAAGCGTTTTGAGTGAAGATTACTTAACATGGAGGGTTTTTTTGTTTCGTTTTGTTTTTAATTTTTATTTTCAAATGTGCAAATCATACAGGGCTTCCTCATAACTACCAACAGTTTTTATAATATGATATTTAAATGAAAATATTTAGGAAGCTGAACAATATTTCAATAAAAAATAAAGTGAAATAATGAAAGAAATTACTTATTTGAAAAAGGAGTCAGTAGAAGCATAGCTTTTTAACTCTCACCCCTTTCCTACATATAAATATTATGTGTATATATACATACATATACCTATACATAAACCTCTGTAATCACATACACCCATACTCATACACCAATATATATGTATACTCATATATACATATATACCATACATATACAATCTGTGCGCATACATACATATATTTACTCATAATCATATTCATAAACACATACACAGTAATTACCTTATCCATTGATCACTGAAAATAATGATGAATGGCTATTAGCCACCATACTTGCTTATCAATATGTTTTTGTACATTTTTTAAAACTGGTGGATATTTGGACTTTGTTTGAGTTCCTCACCCAGATTATTCCATAGCCTGACCCCAGAAATAGTTATACAGAACCTTTTTAAGGTTGTACGTATCTCATTGGTTTTGAAATTATGTTCACCTCTTCACTGATGACCACCCTCCTGACTTCTGAAAAATTTTGGATATTTTCTGGTAGTTGTCTGTTTTTTTTTTTTTGCCTTATTCATGATTAGTGCAGTTTGGTAAAACACAATATCCGTGAATTTCAGCAGTTTTGATTGTTTAAAAAGTGGATTGGTGTGCTCCAGGAATTTGACCTTGTGAATAGTCCTAATTGCTCTTTTTTGTAAGATGTTTAATGACTGTAATGAAGTTTTGTATGTATTCCCCCAGACCTCAGCACAATAATGTAAGCTCACTTGCAACAATAAGTAGCCAACACAGTCTCACCACCAATGCGCATTAAAGCAGAAGAAGAAGGAACCTAATTCCTAATCAAACCTTCTAACCTTGAGTATGGAGGGCACACAGTGAACATGAGACCCTGCTGTACATAGGTGACTCATGCAGCTATCACAAGCTGTCTTCCCTATGTCGTGCAAGCTGGCTGTCTTCGCTCTGTGGTGTTGACTGTCTGTCTACCCTCCATGGAGCATGAATTACAGCTCAATTCAACATTTAGACCATGACGGGCAGCTTAAGTCAGTAAATGAAAATGCCTGGTCAAATAAGAGACTGATGCAAAACATTCACAGCATTTTTCATTCAGAGTTCTACAGAAGAAAATATTATTTATTGGTATACTTGACATCCAGTCTATGCCGTAGACAGCTGGACTAAGCCATGGAGCGTAGACAGCCAGTCCATACCAGGGCCTGTGACCCCATGTGATCCATGTGCAGCAGGGTCTCATGTCCACTTCCTGCCCTCCTGATGGTCAACCTGAGTAATAATTTTGCATTGACTACATTCACAGTTGTTTAAACTCATTCGTAAGTGTACTCTACTTAGGAAGCATGATTTAGTACTTATTAAAACTTCAAATGCCTAACTCTCTTTACTAATTTTTTAAGTGTGACCGGTTTGCATGCTTTTTTTAAGTAATGATAACTAAATGGACTTAACAGTGTGGGTCTTAGAGGTTTTCTTTCTACAGAAACTCTTAAATGATTTTTTTCCCCTCTTATTCTATCCTCTAACCTGTGTCAGTGTGAGCAGCAGCAGAGACATGTCCAGACATTTCCTCATCTTCATGACAGCAACCTGGAAGATTTAAGAGCTGAATACGTGATGTTGTGTCCTTGCAGCCATTTGAGAGCAGCTGAAAAATGTGGCAGTGGAGCGCGTGGAGAGAGGCACTTTTATTGATCAAGATGAGATTTATTATCACAGTGTAAAGAGCTGATGGTAATGCAGGGGCTGGAGCTAAGATCAAAATGTCTGATTGTAGATAGCATCCTGGAGCCTAAGTGTTCTTTACAAGTTCAGTCTGTCCTTTTTCTTAACAGAGCAGCTGATGAGGAAACACTGTCTGAATCCCTTTTATCTGAGGATCTTATTGTGTTTCTGAAAAAAAGCGTTCAATTTGCTGGTTCTAAGAGTCCTCACAATAACAAACACCATGAAATTGATAGTATTGTGCGTGATGCTCATGAAATGTTTCTCTGCCAAATGTTTTGACTGTTTTGAAATGGACGCTATTGCATTTTGAGTCTGGGAGCAGATTCATGTAACAGTCACAATTAAAAAAAACTGCTAGGTCTGAAGTCAATAGTACCCTCCAAGTAATTTGTTGTTGTCGTTATTGATAATATCCTCATTCATAAAGCCAAGGAACCAAAGGCCACTTTAAAATGGTGAAAAGTAAACAATGATGAATTTAAAAAAAGCTTCTGGCAACTCTCTGCACTTTTGTTTGGGACAATATTTAGGACAAAAATCTCGTTTCAAAATTGAAATCCAAAACTCTAAAAGAAAGAGACAGATCCTCTCTCTTCTTCTCTCAGTGTGTGACCTCATCTCGCTCTGACACTGTGCTGTGTTTTTCAGGACAATAGCCTACTGCCAGTGGGTGGACAATCTGGAGGAAACACAGAAGCTCCTGGCCATGAGCGGTCCTCTGAGCGAAACGCTGAAGTGGTTACTATGTCACCTGAACGGCAGCATGGTGCGCAGGGAGATGTACGGCCACGGCATCGGGCGCTTCTCGAAGGAGGAAGTCTACACGCTGATGGAGAAGGACCTGAGGACGCTGGCCACGCTGCTGGGTAAGGACAGAACTCTGGGTGTGTGAGTGTGTGAGTGAGTATTCTCTGTGCCTCTGATTTATCAATTAACCAACCAATCAGACTTATTATAGATAAGATATAAACAGATATTAAAGTCTCTATTCATAAAACATAGCAAAGCACAAAATGTGTAACATAAATGAAAAAAAAAACAGCCATTAAGATCCTATCCCCACCCACAACACAATACATTTGCATATATGGTCAAAGAAAACCTTTCAAATAAAAGTCATTCTAATACAGGAGCCAAAATAAAACCAAAGCTGAGGTGAGGTCTTAAAGAGGAGACACTCATGGATGAGTAAAATGTAAAAATCTAAGATGGAAAACCAAGACCAACAAACTGAAAGTATTGAATTAGATAATAAAGTACTAAGTGATGATCCCGAAAAATCAGCTCAAAAGATTAAAGTTTCATAAAGATATAAACTGTTTGAATAAATAGATAAATAGATAGATAAATACATATGCAAAGACCAGGGCTGAACAATTTGCAGAAATAATCTAAAAGCGATTATTTTGCCCAATCTTGCAATTGCGATTCATGGTGCGATTATTTTAATGTTTCCTATCTAACGTGTTGTTATCAATTGCTATACTGAAGGGGGTGATATTTTTATGACTTGTAGATAATGCAAACCCAACATTCAGTATCTGAGAAAGTTAGAATATTGCATAAGATCAATGAAAAAGGAGATTTTAAACAAATATGTCAGGCATTAGGAAAGTTTCACTACTTTCTGACCATTTTCCAAGTTTTCTCCCAATTTTCTGCAGCTTTTTGACTGTTTTTGCCATTCTATCATTTTTTTGTTACTTTTTGACATTTTTGACACCTTTCACTATTGTTGTCACTTTTACCCTTTTTACTGCTGTGTGACAATTTTCTGAGTTTACCCAGTTATCTTGTCAGGTTTTGCTGCTTTATTTTCCGCCTCAACTTATTTTTATTGCTGCTTCTTGCAGTTTTTGCCAATTTTCATGGTAGTTTTCAACAGTTTGTCTCTTTGGTAGAGCAGGGTTGAGTTACACTGGTGTAGAGCAGAAAACATCTACTGCAAAAAAATATGCAAAGACCCATATAAAAAAATTCAAATGAGACAGTTTGTGAGCTGTTAAAGCATGGTAAAATAAAGAGTAGTTAACAAGTCAGTAAATAAATAAACCCAGGTAAGAAAAGAGAATAAAATTCATTTTGATATGAGACTTAAAAGGTCAGTCTAGAGTTTTTGTTGACAAAATGTTCCCAGCCCCACCAGTGTTAACAAAATGTGCTTCATCAGGACAATGACTCACCTCATCACATTTATGAGCAACAATTCACAGATGTGTTGAAGAGATTACCCAAACTCTGTTACGTAACATGATAATAGAGTTTCCAGAGTTATTATCTGGACAAACATAATGGCATGCTCCTGTTTTGTCATTTAAATCCTTTTGCATTAGTAGAAAGATATTTTTTTTTGCTCTAAAAGCAACAGACAGTAAAGGCAACAAAATGATATTTAGACTAAAAGAAGGAGAGATAAAAACTGTGGATGACAGGATTAGAGCTACACTGAGAGCGGAGTTTTCTACAACATGTTTTATGACAGTTCAACCAGCACAAGGGAAACAACTTTGTATCATCAGACAGAAGGAATCCATTCTGATTTACAATGTCTGAGTTAACATCAGGTCAGGAAAACAGGAGAGTGTGATACCAGGCCAGTGTCCTGACTTGACGTTGCATGTTAGATTGTAAGGAACAGAACAAGAACAATGCTTTTAAAATTAATCCTTTGATGTGTAGTTGTGTAGTGTGTAAGTCTATTAAAGAGAAAAAAAACCTAAACATGATTTATTCGTACATATATCTGGTTCCAGTTTTGCCAGAATCACACAACTGTCATAATGTCTGTTTAGCAGAAGAGATGAGCACAAACGACACGTTCTGGATGTCTGCCACAGAGATGTGATATCAGAGTGTTCAGATGGGAACAAAGAGTCCGGTGCCGGAGAGAAAAGTGATTTTCATTGATCTGTTTGTGCTCTTTTAATGGGAAGCACTTCTTCTAAAAAGGAAAAGTTTTACAGAGTGAAAGCATAACACTCAACAAACATACAGCTTTCCGTTTTATGTATGGCTCTTTAAGGCTCAAGTGTTCACAGTGAGTTCAAACTCTGTTAAGGAGCCAACTCTAAGGAGAAAAGAGTTTATTTTGCTTTGTTGTCCTTGGATGAACTTGGTTAGAAAACACTGATTCAATCCCATCCAGAACCACACCTCTGCAACCTCTGGCACTTTTAAGGAGTTTGATTTTGATCTTTTATTGAAACGAACCCGGGATCCTTTTGGGTTCACCTGAAAATTATTATTGGTCCGACTAAAACCTCCTTTTTTTGGTGTTATGGCTAGATCATGAATCATAATCGTAAATATTAGCTGCAGGATGGGAGACGGTCGCTGATTGGCGATTGACATTAATTTAAGCTGGAGAGAGAAATTGGCACACTGTACGGACATAAATGGTTGAGAAATTGTTTGACTTTATCTGGAGAAAAGTTGATTCCTGTCTTTCACTGTAACCCCATTTATTCCACCGACTGAACCCTCTGTTTTGTCATAAATCTGTCCGTTAATGAGCAAAGCAACATAACAAGCCTTTGACAAGGTGCGTGCTGATGCGCAGGGGCGTGTCTAGAGGTTTTTGACTGGGGTGCCCTGACCCATTTATGCAGCAGTGGGCATGAATAACGGAGCCCACACTCAATAAACAGAATTTATATTCACTTTTAATCTGTTAAAAATATAAGATTACAGGCTACAGGTTTAACAAAGAATAATAATTATCATAATACTGATTTTGTTTGGCTAATTTTGCCAAATTGTGTAGCACCAGTCAGAACAGATGAATAAATGTTGAGAGTTGAAATATTTAATTATCCCCATCATTGTTGTGTATATTATTGTTGATTTGGGGAATGATAAACATTGATGTAAGCTGTCACTTAACATTGTAATACTAATACAAATATTAATTTCAATCTGAATTCAGTCTTTTTCTCTTGGCCCTTATTCTAAAAAGGTTAAGAAAAATAATCAATAATTATCGACTGGTATGATCACTTATACTGTGATACATTTTTCAGCCACATCACCCAGCCCTAATTAGGCCCCACTGCAGTGTTTTGTCCTTGTCATTTACATGAAAAAGTAATTATTATATTAGAAGAAGGATCTTAACTGGTGTCATGGTGATCATCACTTCCTGCCAGTGTCTTGATGTGGGAATCAAATGATGATATTTATACTCACATGAAAATGCACTTCAGTAATTTTGACTTGTAGAGCTGTTTTTCAAAGAAATGCTGCTCTTTAGAGTGTTTATACTGTGAAAGTCAGTCTTTGTTTGGATTCTAATCCTGAAGGATAGCACTGTAGCACACACATAACTACAGAAGTAGAGGCTCATGGATAAACTTTGCAGTAAGTGTTGATATGGTGGGCAGTTCTGCAGAGACCGTTTGATGAATCACTAACTCTAACAGTCCCCAGGAGTTCCAGTTAAGTTTCTTTCTATTTCTTGAACTAGTTTCCTCCTCAGGTCTGTGGTGACTCACACTCTCTCAAACAGTGCCCTGAGTTTTTTGTGATGCGGTTGCCTGCTGACGTCAGTCTGAGCTTATTTCTCTCTCAACTAACACTGCACTGGGGTCGATCTTTCGAAATAACTCATTAGTTTTTGAGCTGGTAAGCTCATGATTTTTGCGTAATTAGAGGCACAGTTGACTGGACTGACAGGCAAACACAGTGTAGCTGTTTGCTAAAAGGTCAAAGATTTGCCTCCACTCTGCTTCTTTACCATGTAAGGTCAAATTGAAAATAGAAAATATTTTCAGTTAGATTGTGTTAATCAGTTTTGCAATACAGTGACGTTACTGAGACAAGGGATGTGTTTTATTCTGTCTATGGGTGTACCACCTTTAAGTCATGTGACCAAACACAGAGTGCATCAAAGATGATTCACAGAAAAATAAAGATAAAAACGTCATTCAAAGAAATGGATAAAAAGAGTGATTAAATGATAACCATACAGAAAAAAATACCGTCAAAATAATTAAGAAAATATAAACAGAGGTTTTACCACAATTTTCTGGACCAATGAGAGGGATTGTATACTTGCATTTATTTTTTTTATTTTATTGTTTATCTGATCACAATAACATTGGACAAACCAGATGAAATGTTTGAGTATCTTAGCACAGGTGCTAATTCGCACCACTTGTCCACGGGAGGCTTTTGAAATCAATAAATCAATCAATCTGAAATGATAAAGTAATTAAAGTAGTGAGAGAAAGTAGAGAAGAAAAGAAGAAAAAACAACCACAGTGTATTATAACATCACAGAAATAATAAAAGCAGTTGTTACAAATTAAATATATTCATATAATGTAAAGCAAAGGCAGTATGATAGCTTGCTATGTTTCAGATGCAAGCCAATTTTATGTGTATGGAAATGTTCTTTTCCTACAATGTTAATTGAAATGTGGAATAAAGGATGAAAATAAATAAATAAATAAAAATAAAAAAAGGCAGTATGATAAAGCAACCATCCCATCAAACGTATCCATGTGAGCAATGCTGTTTTGATTTTAGCCATTTTTTTAGTCCTTTGTTAAAAGCATAACTGCCTTTCTCTAGTTTTAGATTAGTGGGTAGTTTAGTGAGTTCCAAAGTATTGTCCCTTAAACTGAAAGAGCAGACTCACAGAATGACGTCTTGTATCTTGGGACAAGACAATCACTGCTCGTAGAGGATTGTAGCCAGTTCAGAAAACAGTGGTGACACATGATTGTTTATACATTTTAAAAAAAACAGTTTAAGAGTGCTAAAATTGATGAAAAAATGTCAAATGTAAAAGTATTATGTTTCCTTAAAATGCTGTGGTGATGCCATCTCATTGGTTTCCGGTCCATGAGTTTTATTGCCTGTTTGTATCTTGAGGTTATGGGTTTTAATGTGATTGGAGAAGCCTGTGACCATGACGTGATGCAATATGATAGGTGAGAAAAAATCATTGCATGCACGTTCAGCTTTGCAGCTTGATGTGACAGGTTCCTTCTGATCAAACTTCAAGAGAGAAGTGAACCTATTAGGCTTCAGAAAAGGGATCTATACAGTTTAATGCAGTTATTTAAGTAATAGCTGCTGAGCTAAGACAAAATCTGTTCTCTACAACCTCATAGAAAATATGAGGCTACAGCCAAACTTGTTTCTTTTCATCATCATCAGATAAAAATAACCAACAACTGAACAGTTGACCCCTGAGGCTCACAAACAAAATAAAAGTAAATGTACCATGTAACGGGGAACATCAGTTTGGTTCAAGGGTTAATGTACGCAGGCTGCTGTCCTTAAGTAGAGCAGACTGACAAACAAAAGAAAAGAGGACAGCAGTGCAGAAAAAGTGAGCAGTGACATCCAGGAAAGAGGTTGTGGGGTAGTATTAAACCCAGGCTGCTGCTTGTATGTTGAGCATTTTCACTACATAACATGAGCAATTTTCACTTTTTAAGTATGGAATATTTTCAGATATCCAGATCAAGTCGTCTTTTGTATTCTGTAGTATTTCTATGTTAGTAATTTATGAGCTTTTTAAAATGAAAATAGAAGTTGTGCTTTTCTCTTTTGGTCCCCATGTATTCTCTAGAAATGTACTCAGGCTCCTGGATACTCTTGGATAAATCACCTGTTTTTTTAAGTTCTTTTTTTTCCCTGATTTTTTTTTTTTGAAGATGTTGTTGTAATATAAGAGTAAACATCATTCATACACGTTTTTTTTAAAGATAAAAAAAAAATAAAATAAAAAATATAGTAAACGAGAACTAAATCACAAAAAAAGACTATTACACCAAAAACACATCTTTGTGAAATGAAGTAAAGAAGTCAGTGAGTGTTTTATGTGTTCAATATGTGTTTTTAAGTATTCTTAAGTAGAAATCTGCCCCTATGATTTCCTTTGTTGTTTTGGCTGGTGCCAGGGAACCAGAATAAAAACCACTAAAATTGTGTGAAAGCATTTGTTGTTGTTGTTTTTTCCTTTTTGTGAACTAACTCTCAAAATGTTTTGACTTATTTTGTCCTGGACCCTCCCTGCCAGAACGTATCATATTTGTTACATTAGTTTCAAAGACCTCTATTTCATCAAAATGATAGTTACCTTTAATTTAAAAGAATAAATGTATGCATTCTATCCCCCGAGGATTATCGTTATCATATCATCATCAGGAAGCTAAAGTTGATTTTCTGACCCTTTTAAAAATGGCTGCCTTCATGAAATCATACACAAGCTGAATAACATCATAATTTAGTTTTTTTGTGATGAATGATAAGATTTCTAAAACTGCCCAATTTATCAATTGTGTTACAAAAAATATTATAAACAAAATTATATCAACACTTTTTGTGTTTTTTTAAAGGGTTTATAACAGTGGTGTAGCTAGAATTTCATAAATAGCAAAATAGCATTGAGCATTACAGTAGGTGTATAGAGTCCCTTCTGCATTCCTAAATAGGATGAACACGGCTGAAACAAAGACGGTCAGGCTGACTGAGTTACTATTTCTTCTATCCTGCTGAAAATCGATAACCACTTTGACAAATGCATAAGATCAGTTGGCAACCAATTGCAGCACATGCAACACATAATGTACAAATGAGTTTTTGTGGTTGAAATTGCAAACAGACAGATTGTTGCCTCCACTGGTTCAGCCACTTAAGTTTTTAAATCCAAGCCGTATGAAATGTAGCCTCCAGCTGAAAATACGACACGTATAACAATTGAAGAGATAAGGAATTGGAACAGTACAATAAGTTATTTGTAATAAAAACAGATTCATGAACAGAAAAGCAGCTTGAGTGGCTGGGCTGAGGCCTGTCTATAGATATGCAGCGGCTTAATAAACATCTTAGTCCTAAAAATTTAATTTTTTTCCATATAAATATTAAATACTTCATGAGAGTATTCAGATTGCATTATTGTGGGTAATGTCATTGGGTTATTTTTTTGTTTAAAAAAGAAGTTAAGACTTTTCTGCATCAGGAATAAAAGCATCTGTTTGTTTTCTGTCCTGTAGGTGATAAGAAATACTTCATGGGCTCCAAGATGTCGACATTAGACGCCACAGTGTTTGGACATTTAGCCCAGGCCATGTGGACTTTGCCTGGGACACGACCAGAGCAGCTCATTAAAGGTCAGTACATGTGGGAAACTGTGAACCAGATGATAATTTGTTATCTCTGCATGTGATGCTCAGCATTTCAACATCCTGCTTTTGCTGAAAGGAAATGCGGGGGCCTCCCTCTATGACTACAGTTACCCTTTCTTTGTTTGAGTTTAGGTTTTAACATGATTGTGTCACATGTAGCTGTACTAAGTCATTTACAGTTGACTTCACTAGCTTGTAAATAGATGTGTTTGTCAGTCACAGCCACTAGATGGCAGTGACACTCTTCTGCAGCTCTGTGTTGTTGACGGGCTTTGATTTGCATTAATAATCTTGCATGTAAGAGTTCAAATTACAGCCTTTTATCCTTTACAGGAGCAAAATCAGAGCCTGTAATTTAACAAATGAAGATATTCAAATCTCACTTTGATTGAGAGGAAAAGGCTCGGAGTAAAGAGATACTAAAAAGAAAAAGAATAAAAGTCTCCCAGATGGGTTGTCATCCTGTTTGTCAGACTCACAGAGCAGCAGTGATACCTCCTGCTGGTGTTCAGCGTCTCTCTTAAAGCGTCTGTGTCTCTCATCTGTACAGGAGAGCTGATCAACCTGGCCATGTTCTGCGAGCGGATGCGGAGGAAGTTCTGGCCCGAGTGGTTTGTGGAGGTGGAGGATCTTTATTACGAAGGAGACAGCGAGAGCAGCGGCGGCTCTCCCACAGGCCTGCTGGACTTTGGCCTCTTCTCCAGGACTGACACCCTGGACGACAGTGACGGCGGCAGCAGCCATTCGGCCGGACACTCGCACACACACACCCCTGACTCTGACCACTCGCTATTTGACTCGGACGTGGGAACAGGATCTGACAATGACATGCAGCTTAAGGAGGAGCTAATGCCCGACCTGGAGGTTTGACCCGAGAGTGGCCGTGATTGGCTGACTGACTGAAACTGACAGGAGGCAGGAAAAGCGGCAGTCTAGGGATGCTGGGCCAAAGCTCAGAGTCGATCGAAATATTCCAGCTCCTCCACCTTCAAAGTCAAACATGATTTTCCTCCTGGGTGTTCATATGCAGAGCGTTGGAACTGAACCTCATACTAAACATGCTACTGCATGGATTTTCTCCTCCTGTTATGTCAGGACTGTCTGTGTGACAGTTCCTCTTTGCCTTATTTGTCTCGTCCCAATACAGAATCTGGCGTGAGAAGGTTATCTTATAGGAAACATGTCATCGCTCATGAAAAGTGCAGAGATTACAGAGCAGTGTCGTAGGAAAAACAGGTGGCACTTCACTTGGTATGAAACGATGCAACTAATCACCACTCTGCCATGTGTCTTAACGCACAAACCCATTTGAACAGGTGGAGATTGATCATGTGGCTAAAAGGAACAGCTGCTGCGTCTCAGCTGTTAACCATGTGAGTGCTGGAGAGGAAGTGCGGATGACATTGAGTCCCAGTTCATTCTCTAAATCAACCTAATGTCATGTCCTGTATGCTCCTGTAGATGGGGAGAGTCAGTATCAAATATGTATACGTCTCCCTCAGACTCTAGATGCACGTCTT
Source organism: Thalassoma bifasciatum (assembly GCA_008086565.1). Taxonomy (NCBI): domain Eukaryota; kingdom Metazoa; phylum Chordata; class Actinopteri; order Labriformes; family Labridae; genus Thalassoma; species Thalassoma bifasciatum. The sequence goes on from RPOG01000375.1 coordinate 268,376, forward strand.
AGTTCTGTAGAAAGAAAGGGAAAAGAAAGAGGAGCAGATTTGTGCCTGTGTATTTATTTCATTTCATTTAATCATTCACTTAATCATCACTAAAGATGGAGATTTCAATCGTTCACTCCAACCTCTTCTGTAAAGACCTGCTGTTTCACTTTTACACCACTAGATGGAGCCACCTGTCAGTTGGATGCCTCCTCTATCCTGCATCACTCAAGGTCATTGCACCCTGAACTGCTGCACATTAAATACAGTGGATTTTTTTCTCAGTTGTTCACGTAGGTATCATTGTTCCCATCTATAAATAACCTGTCAGGGTGAGTGTAGTCAGGAATTCAATGCATGAATCTGCATAAATACAGACATATCAGCCTTAGTTCTCTCAAAGTCTGCAGTGTTTCTTTTAGTTATGTAATTCTTACCAGTGCCACTTTATTATTCTTTACAGGATCTTATGTGTCAAATATATATATATATGTTTATTTTTACTACTCTCAAAGAGAGACGTTATTTTGCACTAGTGGAAATTTATTTTCACCTTTTTTTCAGTGGGAGCAGTCTGCTACAGAGGCAGGGAACAGTAAATGAACGGGGAAAAAATAAATGTGTAAATCTGTGGCTGAGGACGCCAGGTTTTCTGATTGTGATTGTGTTGGGAGGGGACCCTGCTGCTTATGCTGGATGTGTGTATGTGGATTTTTTTCTGGGTGTGAATGTCATAAAGCAGAAACAGTAATTCTTTGCAGAGACAGTCAGAGTACCAAATCAGTGAAAAGAAATGTCACTTTTCAGAAATTGTGGGTAAAATGGACCAAAATGTCTGAGGGAGTAATTGCAAGGCTTAGTTGGTGGGATTGCTTGTTTTGGCAATAAGATTAATGTAAGACAAAGATTGTGCAAACATATCTTATCTAAAGTCCGAGTCTCAACCAGGTAGTGCAATACTTTTTGTACATTTTTGCAAGAACTACTGCAGACCAACACACCTCAGTACGACTAACAAAAGACAGTAACTCAGTTACTTTGTGTCCTTTGTAGTTATTACGAGTGTCGAAACCTTTGTAAACTGTTTCAGTGAATGTAAATAAAGACCCCTAAACTCACACAGAAACTCTGTCCACAATTTTCAAAAGTGCTCCTTTAAATCAACCTTTTCATTATGTTTATTTGTTATCAACATCTATTATGTTCCCGGTTCAATTTGACCTTCTTTAAAGGGTCCAAAAACATAGTAATAAAATAGAAATAAAAATAAAAAATTCTGACAAGCATTTTTCACTAAATAAGCCAAGCAGAGAAAGTTTCATTTTGAAAATAAATTTTTTCCTTTTTTTCCTAAATATTCTAAATTCAATCGGGGTCAATTTGACCTGGAACATAACAGAAGGGTTAAAAAAAAGTGCCAGAAAAATCCATTTAGTCAGTGTTTCCATTTTCTCAATTCAGAAAAATTCCAGCATTTGCGTAACACGTCAAATATCATTGAAATCTTATGAATCATGACGAGGTTAGAACCTTGGGGAGTTGTTTTCCTTGGATGAAAAGCTAATGAGATTTCTTTTCTTTACTTTTTAAAATTTTCTGGTCATGTGACTGTAAGAAAACGATGATGGTGACCATAAAATGGTTTTATTTGGTCAACAAACAGCCTCACTCTTATCTATGATTTTTTTTCCCTATGGTTTCATACTTATTTTGTCAAATCTTAAATGTTCAAGTTCATCCAAACTTTTATTACAGCTCAGAATGACAGACATTTTTCTATGTAGTTGTGATTGTGTACGATCTGATGGATGATCAGCCAAATGAAAGAATGTAAGGTGAACACAGAATCAAACTCTGCAGCTTGTTCGATGTAAAACATCTTGAATTATGGATTTGTTTTTCTTTGTTTTTTTCCTCTGTTTTGTTTTGTTGCAGTCATTCGTTAATTCAGACGGCTGAAGCTTTATTCAGATAGAATTATATAAAGAACCCAAACAGCAAAGAGACCAAGTTAGCAAGAAAACAGTGAACACAGTGGCTCATTAAGCGGCTTTAAAGACAAGAATTTCCCTCGAGGGTTGTTGTGGAACAGAAAAAGCAAAGTCGATATTGGACGTAACAAATTGAGATGAGTGTTGCTCAGTGCCAGCTTAATGTGTATATAAGCATTAGTTTTCTAAAAAAGAGTTTGCGATATTACTTTTAAAAGTTAATGTCCAATTTTTTCAAACTAATAATTATATCAAAGGTTAAAATCTCCTTTTCCTTTTCTTTATCAGATATTTATGCTAAAAGCTTTTCACCTCTATTGAAGAGAGACAGTAAATCAGAGGAGAGTAGAGCTGGGTAAAAAAGCATCAAAGTATCATGGAGGCAGCACAACCTCAATTTGCTTGACTTAAACTGATTGGAAACAGAAATCTCAAGACTTAACAGAGCAAGAAAACTCTGCATGGCCACACAAGACTTGGAGAAACTGAGAAGACGAAAAGATTTGTTGCATTTTGAGAACCAGTCACTTAAATAAAAGGAGTGGTGGGTTAGTGATTGCGTTAAAGGTCGTAGTTTAATCCAGATGTGGGACTCTTGAGGCAACCTTCTTCCAACGTGTCGCCCCGTGGTTCGCCCTCTAACCCGCCCCCGGCCTTGGTTGTGTTTATTTCAGTCGTGTCATCCAGGCTGGACATTGTATACTGTCGGACTGCTTCAATCAAGCCATATTAAAACTAAATGTCTTCTTACTGGATCCATGTTGTTGCATTACTTCTTGGGTAATGTAAATATTTTATGTGTGACGATGTGTACCATACTGTATGTAGAGCAGACTGACTGAGCAAACTACCTATGGATGTGCAGTCATAAACAGAGCGACTGGTTGATTTCAATAAAAAAAGAAATAGCTGTGACAATTTTAAACACCCTGTTGTAGTGAGTTTCATTTTACACCCCTTTATGTTTCTGGTTATTAATGTAACACATGTTTTATTCGCTGTAGTTAAATGACCTGTCTCCAGATTGTGTTATACGTATTGTCTTACCTCTAACTGTGTTTCCTGTGTGTGTTGTGTGTTTCAATCAGACTAATAAGTCATAATCATTCTGGGGCGATGTGAGCTGATTAAGGCTCTGCCAGTCGCTGGAGGCGAGACAGAAGGAGAGCGGGGAGGAGAGCAGGAGCTGGAAGAGAAAAAAAGTTATAAACAGGGTGAGAAAAAAACATAAGGATGAAGTTGAGCCAGGGCAAAGAGGCAAAACAAAAGGTGCACGTAACCAGGAGCAAGAGGAGAATGAGGGATAAAGAGGAGGAGAGGAGCAGGTGGTGGAGAGGAGAGAAGGGGTGAAGAGGCCAGGACTGAGGAGTGAAGGGAAAGAGAGGAGTCACCAGGGAACAAGAAGAGGAGCATCAGGAGTTGAAGAAGGGAGAGATGGAGAGCTAAAGTTGAAGAAGAGAAAAGTGGAGGCTGCAGAAGAGAGGAAAAGAGGGAGAGAGGAGGAAGAGGAGGAGAAAAACATGGACAGGAAATAGAAGGAATTATAGGAGAGGGGAGAAGAGGAGAAGAGGCGGCTGGGCTAGGGGCCCGGGGAGGAGCGAGGGCCACGGATCAGGAACCAGGCTCCTGGGGGACGGAGCAGGTGCAGGCTGCGAGCGAGGCCTTTGGGCCTGAAGGGGCTGCCAGAGCTTAAAACAATCTGCACTGCTCCTTTTTTAATTTGGCTCTGTGAACAGCCCACCCTCCACACTGACTGTCTCTCCCTCTCTCTCTCTCTGCTTAACAGATCAGCGATCCACAAAGAGGGGTAAACACACAGAGCAAAATTAAAATCGGAACTCCCCTGGCACAGAAAAACAAATTAGAGCAAACAAATTACTGAGAGTCAACACACAAACAGTGGAGCATCTGTGGCTCTCTGGACTACTGGAGCCGGTGGCTACCTCCCACACCAACCCCCTCACCTATAGAGCATGTTCACCATGGATCCTGTCAGCTCCACTCACCACATACATCTCCTCTTAAATCACTGCATCCACATTCATTCTACAGAGATTCTCTCGTATGATTGTTTGCATTAGTTGAAATTCTAATCTGCATAACAACCCACTCACTATACAGCAGGGGTGTCCAAACTCTTTTCCAAAGGGCCGCATTGTATACTGTGAAAATGACCAGGGGCTCACGGCTCTTACTGACGTCTATTAACAGCAAAAGTGACAAATGAGTGCTCTATTTGAAAACAATTTCTTTATGAAAAAGAAAATCAAAAACAGCCTCTTAGTTGAATCAAACATTCTTGTGCTATTATTGCAGACTTATGAGATACAACCAAACCTGGTAAAATATGTCATAATTTTTCATGGCATGATCAGGATCTGGACTTAATCACTTTTGTTTATGAGGCAATTATAAAAACATTTCTAATCCCAAATATCTCTGATCCTGCATTTTGAACCATTTTATGTGGAAAGGGTGACCCCAAAGTAAAAAGTAGCAGATGACCCTGATATTGTTAGTGGATGCAGTGACATAACCAGTAAATCAGCTGTTTAAGTTTTTTCTTGAAGACAGAGATGCAATGTGACGTTTTTAACTCAAAATCAAGCTCATTCCAAATCTGAGGCCCTCTGCAAAACAACACTGAGGCTGGAGCGTTTCAGTCTACGCTTTTTTCCAGTGATAAGATGTTTGTTCCTGGTATCATGGGTGTGCGCGGGTAAAGAGATTGGAATGAGCTCACACAGTTTATTGTTCATTTTGTGCCCAGTTTGATACATATCCAAGCATTTTGTAGATAGTTGTGTTCTGTTAGACGCAGAAGATTGTGGCGTTTGAAAAGCATTCTGGAGGGAGAACTGAACTCAGAACGTGTTATTGCATGTATGACCCTCTTTTGGAGATTCTCAAACTTTTTAAGGTGAGTGTGAAATGTGTTGCACCATATGATATTACAGTAATTCAAATGAGGTTCAAATAAAGTTTTGTACTATCATCACTTTAATTCAGTCTTGTGTCCAATCATTTTTTAAAAATCTTTTTAAGTGTTCATGGACTCATAAAGCACATTTTTGCATTATACCAAATGCAATTAATCATGTCAGCTGTAAGAGTTGATGAGTTTTTACTTCTGGAACTGGAAACTGGACTTAATTCTTTACCAAACCTTGTTTTTCATGAGTGAGGAAGGCAGACAGTGGACATGAAGAGCCTGTTGTACATGGATGTATTACACGGATGGCACAAGCTGTCTATGCTGGTTGTCCATTCCAGTGTGGACTGACTGCCTGCAATAAATGTTGTGGACCATCTTTCTGTGCAATATATATTTGACTGGCTGCCTGTGCACGACAGTGTGGACCCGCTGCCTACACCACATGAAGTAGACCTGCTGTCTATGCTCCATAGCGTGGAACAGTGTAGACCGGCAACCCCTCATGCTTCCTGTAAATTATATGATATTTAAAAAATTTATTAATGATATAAGCTGATATTAATCAAAACTTCATTAAAATGTCCAAAAGATTAGGTTATTCATATAAAGACTAGTTTTGTTTGATTAATTTGGTTTGACTGGCAAAGTTCATTTACCACACTTAAAAAAAATGGAGTGATTAATACAAAGTTTAGTTTTGCTTTATCTACTACACAAAATTAAGTTCACTTTACTTGAATTTTATTTTCAATGTAAAAAAAAAAGTGCTTTGGACAAGAAGCTATCATGCTTCTGCAACATAAATAAATTATGAAAAAAGTTACCTTAATTTCTTAAGTAGATCTACCTGAAAATTTTTATCAGTGCACTTCATTTTTCCATACTGTCAGTATGAATGCACTTATACACTCAAAATGGTAAGAGCAAGTGCCGAAGTATGCAATTTGGGATGCAACCTGTGTTTGTACCCCGTTAGTTATTCTTTGATCTAGTATTCTCAAAAAGGTGAAAACGAAAAGCGAGGTCACACATGTAACACTGCATGAGTTTAAGTTTTGTAGCCAAAAGCAGCACTTGCATGGACATGTAGGTAATTAGACGTTACTTGAATGACCGGGTCAACAGCGAGTACTCGAGTACTTGTACCCAACTCTGGTAATGATCCAAAATTAAGATATTAAGACAAGATAAGAAGTCTGATCCTGTCTTAACCCACTTTGAGCATAGACTTATAACTTCCTCAACTTAACATGTGAAAAACTTGAGCAGAATCAGAAACATGTTTCACCAACATCCACTCTCTAAACTTAACATCATCTCAGATTAATGTTGGAGTAGTTGTCTTTAAAATGTTGATCAGAGAAAATCTGTTATTATTATGTTATTATCTGCCCACACAAATATTTGAAGCTTTATTGCTTATTTGCAAACAAAGAAGTTAACCTGCAGCTGATAGAACAGTGTTTCAAACTGTTTTTGGGAGATTTGCAAAGGGAAATTTTTGAATATACTGATAGTTATTTGTTGTTATTTGTTACCAGAAAAACCTATTTAGAGGGATAAGCAACAGTTTATTTCACTGATTAATATATTTGTCTGAAAAGGACTTTAAAAACCTTTGATTGTGGGACATAAAGATAAAGTAGTAAACCAGAATAAATGTATGGAACATGTAAGATACAACTGGAAATTCATTTTTTTTTAAACAGCCAAAGATATATACAAAAAAAAAAAAAAAGACTTCTTAATGTCGTGATAAACAGAAAATTTTCACGATTTGTATGTAATTGCTGGATAACATGGAATAAGTTTTGTGTTTAAGATGTGTTTCATCTCTAATTGTGGTTTTGTTTTTCTGTGTGTGAGTGTGTTTTCCATTTATTTGTCTTTTTGTGTGTGTGAGCCCCGTTGGTCTTGGCTGAAGGAGCGAGGACCGGGGCACCGGGGAGACCGGGAGACCGTGACCGACACTGGACAGGTAGACGGAGGATGACTGACCCAGACCACCCTGTCCCCGGTACCTTCTGGGGTGGGGGGGAGTTGGGTGGGGTGCGTGGGTGGGTGGGTGACATGTGGGAGTGGTCGGGGGTCCGGTCGACGAGTCCGGGGTTTTAGACGTGTTAGCTGCCAGGTGGGCCCCAGGACACGTGGTTGGACCCCTCAACATACACACATGTAAGCCGAGGGGCACACACACATACACACACAATACCAACACATATGCTCAATAAGCCCCTTTACAAATGGAAGCAATGCAACACACATGGTTACATGGGTGGCCTGCACGGGGAGGAACTTCCTCTGTCTCTCTTACACACACGCACACACACACACTTTACACTCATGCCAACCCTTTAACATACAGTGCTGAATGCTCAGGTGTTCCCCACAACACTTTGTAATAGTCCGAGTTCACAGGGGTTGGACACCAACAGGTGGCGCTGTTTTCTTTGCTAATTACAGCTTTATTTATTCATTGGCATGTGGAAGCTTCCAGATGACTTTGGCTGGCCTGACCGTTTGCAGGATAAAAGCTGTCATGCATGTGTGTGAGTTTGTGAGTTCTTTCTTTGCTCTTCTGGGACATAAACCATCACCTGCGTTTTCACATCCTCCTGTACTTCTGATCTGCTCCTCCAATAGATTCCTGCTCCTTTTATACAAGAACAAAGTGACTTCATAAGTGTTTTATCAATAACTTTGTCTCCAAAATTAAATAGTCCCAGAAGTATGCTATACCTCAGGTTTAATAAAACACTTACAGAATGGGTCATATCTGTGACCAAAACATGGTGCACTGTAAAAAAAGAAAAAAAAAAGTTAATTTTACAGGAAAAAACTGGCAGCTGTGGTTGCCAGGAAATTTTGGTAAAATATACAGTGAACCTGTAAACAACTGAAAAAAAAACCTGATTGATTTTACATTTTCAAACTGTTATTTTTTAAAGAAAAAAAGAAAGAAAAAAGAAAGATAGGAAAAAACACAATATTTTAAATTGGTATAAACAACAGCTTTTTTTTTTTACTGAATTAGAACGACCACAATTCTATTTCAGCTATTTGTTTCAGTTACACTCTAAAGACTATTCCTGCCTTTTACTTAATTTAATTGGTGAGATATTTTTACACTGAAAAATATTGAGCAGAGTTAAAACCTTTGAAATGAGGCTCACTATGAATTTGCTAAATATAATACTATTTATTTCTGAAAAAAAAAAACCACATTGACAAAAAAGAAAATAATGTCATTTTTACGGTGTTATGTTGTAATTTTAACTTTATCGTATCGCCTTTTGCCTTTTGTTTAACAATATTTCTGTGCTGTAGGAACAGCAATCTGTAAAATCTACTAGGAAATTGGATTATTTTACCATGTTCTTGATATAAAATTAACAGATGTATTGGGTTTAGTATTTTAACTCATCTAACTGTAAATCAAATGCTGTTTTCATACTTTTCAATTCACACATTTTTGCTGTTGCAATTTTACAGCACTTTGATGTTCATTACATGGACATTTTGTACAGTGTGAGTATGCTACCATGAAGCCTTGTATCCACAATGTGAGGTCATAAAGCCAAGAGATTTACAGATCACACAGAGTTTAACACTTTGATCCTCTTTTCCACAGGTTGTCACAACAAAATATGGCAGAAATTTAACGCCTGTGCTGATGACACGCCGTTCTATTGCTCTGTACCAGCTGGAGGTATGAGCGGTGATATTCAAATGACAACATGTCGCTCCACTTTCTTTCTCCGCGCTGACGTCTGGCTCCCCTCTGAAGTTCCATTGAACTCTCAATATTAGCTCAGAGCTACTTTGTAGAAATGTGTATTAAATGTCATTCTCTTTCACAGACATTTCTTTTGTTTCTAGTTCGGTCTCCATTTACAAACTAGAGGAAACATTAGGCTTTCCGGCTCTTCCATTATGTTTCAAGTTGAATCAATAACTTTATTGTCCTGCTGTGTGGTGCTGGGCAGTGAGAGCAGGTACCCACTGTGACTCTAACAAACCTTTGACTGAACAAAAAAAACAATAAAGTGCCAGGCTGATTAAAAAGACATAGATTCTGCAATATCTGTGTGAGCTGTGAATGTTGTTATATGTTTGTGTATATTGTCCCCTGAATTGTGTATGAAAGAGCTGCTGTTTTAATGCAAGAAAATAGTTCAAATCTAGCATCTGACTATAAAGTATCATCATCATCATCATTATCACCATATAAAAATCTTCTCACTCTTTGTTAATACATCTCTGTTCAGCTGGGATGAGCTGCTGACCCAAATAATTATTCTCTATCAGTTTTTTATGACTTATTTATGACACAAAGATATGATCATAGCAGCTCTATTCTGTTGACCTACACTGTAAAATGTGATTTCAGCACATTTGCTATTGTTGCACATTATTCTATGTCCATATGACAAAAGATCACTGAAGTTGTTTCGATTAATGATAAGTTGGCATCATCTCAAACATGGAATGTATTTCACCTTGAAAGCCAATGTTGAAAATAAGTAATGCATGTCCACTTCACAGTAACCTTAGCCACTCCCAGCTGTTTAGCAGAGCTACAGCTTTCAAGTTGTGCCCAGAATGCCTTTGTGAATTGTAACCTAAGAGTTACACCAAAGACACAGTGGTCACACAGGCGAAACGAGAACAGTGACACAGACAGACAGAGATGACAGCTATCCAAGTTTTACAGCACAGACCAGCTAATCGATGTCCACACTTTACATAACTGAAGGGTTTAACTGAGCTGAAATAAATTTATTACTTCCAATAGCTACCTTAAGAAGTTAAGTTAATTAACAAATATATTCTAAACAAATGAAAACAAAAGGTCAACATCACTGAAAAGTTTAATTGAGTTGAAATAGTTAAGTTATTTCAAACAACTTGAAGTAGTTAACTGAAAAGTCTAAATCAACCAAACTAAGACGAGAGCTGACACAGGACTTCTTACTTGATCAAGATGACTGATGTTAGTGTTAGAACAACAAAATAAATTTTTTGACCTAACATAAAATTTTAAGGCCGCCCTTTACATCATATTTTTATGTTCAAACAACAGGTTACATTTTACAGTGTATAAACATTATGATCTTTTTTCTTAGGATGTGTTTGACTCAGGATGTGTAAAGGGAAGCTAAAGTATTTTATCAGTACTTTGTCTTCTTTTCTTTTTAGTTTTCCCTGCTATCTGTCAGTTCATCCCTCCAACATCCAGGACTCAAAGTCGTCAAGTTTTCTTCTGTTTTAAGCTCTTTGGAGACACAGAGAACCTCTGAGTCTCCTGATACTGTGCTGAGTTTTACCACAGAGACGGCGGCACCGCCATGGACCCGACCCTATCATAGCTCCCCTTCTGTCAACCTATTATCTTTCTCCCCCATGCTCGTCTTCCCTATTCTCCTCTTTTCCTCCCCTCGCCTTCCCCTGGATGTTATCTCCTGCAGCTTATGCCCTAATACCTCAATTGTTGTACTCTAAAAACAATAATTAGCAATCCCAAACGAGACCGAGAGGCGAATTTAGCAGCTTTCTTCTGATGTGTTTTTTCCCCTCTTTTTTTTCCCAAATAGAGGGGGAGGAAAAAAGTATAACTCGTTTCTCTCCACCACCACCACCCTCCCCCCAGCCCCTCCTTAACCGTTTCGGAGAAATTTGAGAGACCATAATACCTCCTAATAAAACACGGCTCTAGGACCGAACACACAGACAAAAAAAGGAGAGGAAAAGAGAAGGACCAACACCGTCTGTGCGATCCATTTGTCATTGTGTCACACTTGATTGCGTTCGAGAAATTAAAAAACAGGAATGACAATAGGTCGGGGCTTGGGATGAGGACTGGGGGGACATTGACACCATAAGACCCGGGCTCTTTGGGGACCCCTGGTACGCTGTGTGACAGAGCGGCCCTCGCAGCCACAACAATACGAGACCTCGTCCTTCAGAGAACGCTCCTCGCTTCCAGTCTCTGAGTCTATCTGCACTGGGCCATCTGCTCTCCCTCTCTTCTCCTCCGTCTCCTCCTCCTCCTCCACCTCCTCACCTTCCTCCCCCTCCTCCTCTTCCACCTTTTCCTCCTCTATGACTTCTTTTGGAGGGGCTGTGTGTTTGAATCTGGCTCAATTATTTAAGTGTTTACAAGCACAAACCCTCTGCCAGGTTGAAGGTGTGTTTTATGTGTGTCTGTGTCTGTGTGTGTGAGTGAGTGTTTTCTAGACATATTCCCTTTGTGGTTCACGTCGAGTCTGTGTACACACACAAAGACAGACCAACATCTGTGCCTGTCACTGAAACCAGTCCAAAGTTATAATCGAGGAAACCATTTGCAGTTTAAAGTGAATATGGCTCAGCTGAAGGAAATGTTGCAGAGAAATCCACACAGCAAATGTGTAATTCTGTCTGTGTTGAAACTCGGATCAGTAGTGTGCTGTGAAAACAGCTTAGTGAGATATACCATTTAAAACACAAATCTGTGTTTAGGATGAATGCTGAGCAGTTATGATCTCTCCCTACAGAGGGCAGTGTGATGCTGTAAAAGAAAACTTATCCTTACATGTTTTCAAAGACAACATGGAGCAGAAGAACTCCAGCAGGGTGGTGCTCACGTGGGACAGTGTTGACATCCTGTGAATATTCTTATGGTATCATTTTTTACTCATGAGTCTGACTTCAAACATCCCACTACAAGTAAAAAAGGAAAGTGTTTGAATGTCAAGAATTGAGATTTTACAGTCAAGTTCACAGGGTAAATTTTGTTTCACAGACATGTATTATCTTTCTAGCAATTTCATATTTTATCCTCTTGTTAATTATGAATTTATATAGTTGGAAGTTTTCTACTGATGCTCTTACAGTCAATACAAGAAGTTATAATCAATCTAGACAGTAATGTTTTTGAGAAATCAAAGGTCAAGGTGTTAAAATTGTGATGCAAATCTTGTAAATTCTAGTCAAACTTCTGCACACAACCTGAATAAAAACTAGTTGAAGCAAAATGCAATCTGCGTTTCAATTTTCTTCCCACATTTTTTCTTGTGTTGCTCAAATTTAATTCTAATAAATTTGCTCAAAGCTGAGACAAAAGTGAAGGATTAAGCGAAATATAAAAAATAAAACAAAGTCAACAGAAAGGCAGAAAGTAAGAAGAAAACCTGATTTAAGAAGGAACCCTCTATCTTGAGCTCTGCATATGAAAGTGAATGTCTCCACCGCCCTAATTGATGGAAAGAGGGAAGTCAGGGTCTGTACAAAGGCAACCAGTTGAAATAACGCTTAGGGAAGCAGTATTGTCAGAGAAAGCTGGTTTCAGATTCGCTCCAGAGAAAATACTTCAACAATACTGCAAAAAGTGGCCAACATACATCAAAAGTTCCAGTAGCGTTTCTGCAGCATGTCTTTGTCGCTAAGCCTAGGCATGTCAGTATTTTTGTGTTTATCAACAATGAGAATACGGTGATGTAAATGAAGTCATATCATTGGCCAAAATGCAACACCTCCTTTTTGTGAAATGATCTAGAAAAAGCAGGGGAAAGTTGTCTATGTGTACTCTGCAAGGCACTAACACTGAGCAGATTTGATAACTAATAAAGCCACATAGTCTAAAGTCAGTGTATCATGTATTAAGTATCCTTAACAAATACAATTTTGCAAGAAAACAGTATGTTTTGTTAAGTTTTCTTAAAAAGTACATTTGCAGAAAAGAGGTTTTGCGTTTTGACCATTGATATGGAGTTTCTACTACCTAACTGGACATAGAAGTATGGTGGTTTTATACCTCTCTGTGTTGATGTAAAAGTAAATCAGCTATTAATTAATTAACTGTTAATTTACTTACTGCTTATTTTGCACTTGTTGTTTCTATTAATGCTTATTGTATGACCTCTATCCCGTTTATTCCGAACTGCTATATTGCAATAAGAACTATGGTAACACTGTATTGAAGGGTCACATCCAGTTTTAAAAAATGTGCGTGTGGGGAAGTGAAAAAAGTTACAGTTTCTTAACAGTTTGCTTGGGCTTTGAATAAAAAAAACATTTATTGCCTGGTTCAAAGAACGGCTTGGGACTGAATTGCTAATTTCTCTCAGCACACACTGTATGGGGTACATTGTCTAACTTAACTCAGACACTTGGAGGATATCAAGGTCCCAAATTTGCCCAATCAAAGGTGCAGCTCATGTGAATGTCAGGTATGGAGCTGGAAGTGAGGAGGCTCAAAGCCCATCTCTTGAGTCAGCAATTCCAATATGGTCCCTGCCAACAAAATGCTTCAGTACTTCATTCAGGAACAGATGGATGACGCCACAAAGACTACGTCAATATATCATACAGTCTATGCAAACAGTGTGCAATCCTACATCATCATAGAAACCGTAATGGTGAGAAAAATTTTGACTAATTATTATTGCTGATGAATGCTGTTGAGTGGTAAATGATGTTGTTGTCATTGAAGTGTTGGTTGTGGTCAGTCTGGCTGCATTATTAATTTAAAAAAAAAACAAAAAAACACCTTGTCTTGTGCTAGGTCAACTTGAAGCACTTTTTGCACTCAATAAGGTTGTTTTCCTCCACTTTTAATTCTTGTGTGTGTTTTACATTACTTTGGCACAAAAGTGTCTGTTTTAGAAAACTGTGGAATTGTAGCTGCTAGTATGGTGCACTTATACAGGTAACTTGGCTGTAAACTGTGATAGCAATCTGTCTGCTATCACTTACAGGCTTTGATGGAAATCATAGACTGTTTAATCAGTAGATGCCATGACAGTCAGTTTCAACTGAAGCTTCCAACAAACGCCCTGATCCCTGGTGGCTGGCTGCAGTATAGGTCAAAATCTCTGTCCCCAGTGCAGTCCAGATGAGAAGTGGTAAAACTTAAAAAAATTATTACACCTCAGAAATGTTTCTCACACCCTTGCGTTGTGAGGATAAGAAGATGTTATTTGGCTGCATTGTGTTCAAGTCCTCTTTTTTACTGTGGAGTTGGGTTTTCCATTAGTTATTCGGTGTTAAAAACCGGGTTATAAGTTTCATTTTATGATGATTGACAGCTGCTGTTAGTGAGTAGTTTTGATCGGGGATATAAGAAACTTTGGGAAAGAGAACCAAATTTTCTATCGCACAGACTCTGGCTACACAACGGCGGCCAAATCCGGCTCCAGTAAGGCGGTTCTTTTGGCTTCAAAACAATGGTGGAAGGCGTTGCCATGCTATCCATTCTATTTACAGTCTATGGTGGAAATGCTGACTGACTTACCCCTGACTTAGGCTAACAAAGGCTACTTAAATAAGGCAGAGTGACCTAGAACTTTTGACAGATGGTTAAGAGAAATGCATTTCATTATTTCCACCACAGAATGGCATTTATATTGTTAATCAAGACCAATATATAGCGACAAACTGGCAGCATACCACTGAAAGAGACTGGCATGCCACTCTAGAAGCCAGTGACATGCCACAGTACTCAGGGCATAAACCACATAACCAAAGTTGAACTGTCCCTGTCACTCCAGAGGTGTATAATCTTTGCCTTACCAAACCATCGTCTGATTTAAGGAGTATTACAGCACTTAGAGGGTTTTTTTTTTTTGGACATGACCAAGGGGCTGAAGTCATAAATGTTCCCAACACGTCTGTGTCAAGCTCAGAGACCTGTGCAGCGTTTCATTTCTCCTCCTCTGTCTTATATGTGGAAACATTTACTTGTGGTCGTCCAGAGCCGCAGAGACCAGCTTAAAGCCAAACATGGGCGCTAACCCATTTATCACCCAGGGCTTTGTTGCCTCTGTTTGTGTTCTCCCCGTGTTACAATCAATCATGTTTAATTCAATGGGCCTCACTTTGCTAAATCAAATCTGGAGTTTTGGTTACAACTAAGTTTGTGTTTACTGTTGCAGTACATTTGCTTATGATTATTTGCATCTGACAATTTAGCAGGAGTTAACCTGAGACAGGTTCCACCCAAACTGTCACACGTCTCGCCTTCTATCCAGGGACCAACCTGCACCGGCCTGCCTGCAGCACACAGGCCTCCCCTAATATATAATCTGTTGTTATACTGTCACCGCAAGGAGCACAACCAACCCCATGGAGACGCCACTGAAATTCATTAATCTAATTAAATATGTCGTATTGCCCAAATGAGACGCTGGTACAGCTTTGCTGCAGGATAAGAGCAAAGTAAGGCTGGGTCCCACAAGAGCAGCACACAGCCGACGTGCGCTAACGCTACTGCGCTTCATTACACTCTTAATTACCTATTGTTTCTAACTAGTTGGTGGCGTTTTAATGAGAATCTACAGGCAGTTAAATGTAATCTAAATTTTCTAATCTACTGGTCCATTACCAAGGAGTCAAAATGTTATTGGTTTTGTGAGTAATCAGACTTTTAAATGGTGCTGATATCACTCCCGGAGGGCAAGGAGTGGGTTTCAACTGTGTAATTGAATTCTGTTTTTTCCCCCTCCTCCTCCTCCTTCTTCCTCTTCTTTCTGAGGGAACTGAGAGGAAGGTTTTTCTGTTGCGGCTGGTCGCTTGGGTCGAAGAGCATGTCTTTGGTTCCGGTCGGATCACAAGGCTTTTCCGCTTAAGGGTCACCATGGCGACCCCTTCAGAAAATATGTGTGTGTGTTTGTTTCCTCAGAGAGAGAGAAAGAGAGAGTTTGTGCGTCTGTGTGTTTATGTGGAATTCATGTGGAATGTGACTGTGTGTGTTTGTGTGCATTTCTGTGCGTGTTCCTGTGTTTGTGCCCCAGTCAGCCTGAGTGCTCTGCCGTGCTGTCACCTGCAGCCAGATAAGCCAAAGGATTTATCACCCAGTGAATTGCCTTTGAGTGGTGGATAAAATGGCTCCAATACATTCTCATATGAAAACGCTGCGAGGTTAATGAGAGCCAAATTCGCAGAGGGCTAAATCTATTAGGTTTTCATGGATGGAATCAATCAACATGCACCACACCGGCTGATTTGTCATATTGAAGCATTGCCCGTTTGAATTCCAAAACACAATCCTCCTCACGGAATGATTCACTTTGATTTTGATTGCCTCTTCATCAAGAAGATGACAGCTATGAACTAATTTTCTTTTCTATCATGTTACACACTTATTAGCTCCGGCTGTCCTTGGCAGATGACTGATTCTCTCCTTTTATAGAGCTACAGTTGGATTTTCCTCAGGTCTCTTCAAACAGTTACAATGTGCCTGTATTTTTAAATCGACTTGTTTGGTTTCCAGGATGTTCATTTGCATAACGAATTTGTTTTCGACTAATTAGATTATTAAGGTATGAGGTTGTACACCTTCTCATAGACAGGATTGCATGTTAGTGAGTGCTTGTAAACCTTTACATCTCTGTCAGATTCAGGAATTCTTACTCCATTGAGAAACCTTCAGGTGCTGGTTGAATGAATGTGAGGCCACTAATGTTTATTAGAGTTACCAGAGTAAAAAAAAACCCTGTTGTGACCACAGGTATAAAAAACACCCAGCTGACAGGAATACAGCTCTGTTGTAAACATTCTCAAGAAGATGTGGGGTTTTTTTTAGTCCTTTTAGTGTCTATAAACAGAACTTTGTTGCTTTGAGAGCTCTGTTATTATTCATGTGTTGAGCAAACAGTGTGTATATAACATCTGAAGTGAGTACCATAGGTTATATTCCCTTTAAAGCTTGGGTAAATAGCAACTTTTCATTTCTTATTTTTAATAAAATTGTACTATGAGACTTCATATGAGTCAAACTTATATGACAAGTCCATAAAAATGTCATGTTTCAAGATATTAAAAGACAAAAACGATGCCTGAATTGCTTTTGATGCGTAAAAGACAAAAGAGAAATTAACCAACGGGGTCAAAAAGATGTACTTCTTTAGTTTCTTGTTTTAAGACACTATTTTTAATTTAAAAAAATTTTGACAAGCACAAGTTTAGCAATTTATTTAGTCTTTACAATCAATTCAGTAGTAATATTTGTCTTGTAATATCTTGAATTAAGACATTTTTCTGGAGTTGTCAGGTGAATGCAGCTTATATCAAGTCTCATGAGACAATTTTATTAAAAATAAGACAAGAACACTTGCCTAGATATTCGCTTTTGCAGTTTACCAAAGCTTAAAAGGGAATATAACCTCTAGCACTCACTTCATATATAATATACACACTGTTTGTTCAACGTATATCTTGAATTAAGACATTTTTCTGGATTAAATGTGGCTCAAATTCAGTCTCAGAAGATATTTTTTTACCATTAACAATAAGACATTATCAGAATCAGAAATACTGTGTTAATCTCCTGGGGAAGATGTTGTGTTAACAGTTGCACTTTACACAGTACAGCAGTAGGAAGTTCAAAATACGAATGAAATAAGAATTAAATAGAATGATAAAATAAGAAGCAATTATAAAAAAATCAGAAAATATGCAATACATAAGCAATTAAATAAGCAATAAGTGCCAGAAATTGGAAAGATATTAAGTATAATGAATGTGATACTTTCTTAAGTTTCAGGTTTTCCAGTGGCTGTGGATGTTGAAGCCAACAGATGCTCGTAGGAGCTCACTCGTGATTGTACATTCAAAATGATTGGTACTGATGTTTCCTTTCTATCCCTCAAAAAGAGTGGAAACACCGTTGTTGAAAAGCTGATTGACATTTGAGAGCTTCGTATCTGAATCAGACTCAAAGGAAAAATCCTCTTTGGATGCCAAATTAAACTGATGAGTGTTTTTTGTGTCTTGTGAGTCAGGGGGTTCGTTATCTCTTGGAGTGCTGATCCTGGAGTCGATAAAGGATTTCCAGCGGCTCGGGTCTCCACTGGATTCTCAGATCCTTCCTCGGTGGTTGTTTTTTGGATGGCACCCCTGTACAGTATGAGAGAGCTGGCATCACTTTCTTCCTCTGTGAGGATGCTGTGATGCTCCTGGAGAGGAAATGTCTAATCATTGCAGAGGAAATAAAAAACACAGGGAGGCATTTGTCTTAGGCAGCGTGTACCTTTCTCTCAGTGTGGTGATGGATGACAACCTTGGTGTTGAGTGTGTGTGTTTGTCTATCGCTGCAGTGCAAAGTGACCAGGGACAGGCGCCAACAGAAAAAGGCCCTGTCCCCCAACTAATGAGCAGCATTATTCAAATGGAGTCTTTGTTGTCAGTGCACTGTGCTGTAGTCCACACACGGCTGTCACAGGCAGCATCGCCTCATTTTTTGATGCTCATCAGTTTATCGTCTGGTGAATGCGTTTGTGCAAAGACACCTTGAAACTGGTAGTTCGGA
Source organism: Thalassoma bifasciatum (assembly GCA_008086565.1). NCBI lineage: Eukaryota > Metazoa > Chordata > Actinopteri > Labriformes > Labridae > Thalassoma > Thalassoma bifasciatum. The sequence continues at coordinate 286,569 of RPOG01000375.1, forward strand.
TTTTACTTAATATATTCTATGAACACCGTCATGCATGATAATACTGCATATTAATTATTTAAATTCATATCCTCATGATGTAAAACTTAAAAATCAGTCTCATTGTTCCTCCGTAAGCTCTGAGGTTTCAGATAAAAGCAGTTTCACAGGAGGATTACCCTCTGTGCTGCCATACATGGTGTCAGTACAGGATCAAACAGTAGGTGGGCACTGAGCAAAAGGCACAAAGAAGACAGCAAACACAAAATGTCAACAAATAGAGGAATAACACCCAGTTTGTCTATCAAACTGTGGAGTCACATGAAAAAAAAAAGCGAGGAGAGGAGCTTTCAAGACCTTTGCCAGCTGACAGGAGGAACAGTGATGAATAAAGGAGGAGGAAAAACGATGGAAGTCGAAAGAGAAAAATCGGCCTTTCTACAAAGGACGAGGGGGGGTGGAGGAGATGGCAGGGTGCTGGAGGAAGCTCCTCCGACCGAGCCCATCTCCAGCTGTCACAAATCATTTCTGCTCGGGAAGTGAGGGGAGGCGAAATGTCAAAATATTTGAATAAATTCCACAGAAGCCTGTTGAGAGTGGGGCGGTGCAGTGAGAGGGGTATTGTTGGCGCAAATGGGGTGGAGAGGGGATGAGAGGGCTGGGGGGATAAAAAAAGGTGGGGTCTGTAGGGTGGGAGTGGAGGGGGTTTGGTTGGGAAACGGTGTTCACAGGCCTGAGAAAGAGCAGGAGCTAAGTAGAAATCAAAGGTTTGGCCCATGCGGTGATGTTTGAGCTCATTTAAGCAAGTTCTGGCTCCAGTAAGTGATAGAAACTGACAACGCTCCTCAGAAAAAAGAAAGAAGACTCTGTGAGAGATTATGTTTACTTAATACAGCACTGTCCTGCTTTTTGGCAGCTTGTGTTACCTGACCAGTGTGATACAAAATGCAAGAAACTCAATACTTGGAATGTTTCTAAGGCTTCTAACTATCATCCTCTCTACAAGTCCAGTTGCACAAACGCAGAGTGATGGGTAATATTCTGCCATGAGCAATGCTAGAAACATTGCACATGTAAAACCTATTCATTTTTGTTCGCTTGTGTTATAATAATACATTTTTTCCTCAAATTATACTTCACATTTAATCGTTGCTTTATTAATACAATAAAAATTAGTGACACTTCCTCAAATATCTTTGAACAGATGTCTCTTCTGCCACAGTTTGGTCTTCATTTTTCATCAGTGTTATTCTTATAAGCCTCCCTCAGTTAAGAATATACTGATTTACTGGGTCACTTCTTTAATTTATTGCTGCTTCATTGTCCGTCATAAGTGCAATAGAGTTTGAGACTATGAGACTTTGGGTGAATGAAACAAAATTACACAAAATCAGTGAGAACTAGCATTAAAAAAATCCCAGGTGCTTCATATCAGAATCAGAATACTATCATTCTATATATACTATTATTGATCCCTGAGGGGAAATTGCTTTTTTAGTATACAGTTCATCCCATTCAGAAAGTGTTAGAAATATTAGAAAGTACAAGTATAAGCATAAGTGTCTTATCCAAAAATTGAAATCCAAGCATGAATATATAAAATAAAATATAGAATAGAATATTAAGTATGTACAGTCTACTTAAAATGTGTGGAATATTGCACAAGTACTGACATAAATAAATTATACATTATGGATGTATAAATATCCGATATCCTTATCATCATTGGCCAAAACGTAAAACCTCTTTTTTGCAAAATGATCCAGAAAAATCAGGGAAAAGTTTTCTGTGTGTACTTTGCAAGGTGATAATACTGAATAGATTTTATTAACAATTAATAAAGTGACGTAGTTTAGAGTTGGTGTATCATGCATTAAGTATCTTTAACATGCAACATTTTGAAAGAAAACAGTATGTTTTGTTTAGTTTTCTCAAAACAGTGAATTCACAGATAAGAGGTTTTGAATTTTGGCCGTTGGGTCAAAAAATATTAATGACTTAATTTACATCACACTGAAACCAAACATTTTTATCTTGTTTTGTGTTTTGATTTCAAATAATGGCTTGCATCATGAGCTTCATTCTGGGTGCGTACTTTCTCTGTTCAGCGTTTGTTTTCCTGTGCTGTTTCACTCTGCAGGCCTGAGCCCAAGCGAACACTATCATGAGGTTCTGTTTAGTTTCACTTAATTCCCTCTGACCTCTTATTAATATTCATCACACAAGGTGAAGAGTGAATTAAGGACAGGTTCTAGCGATAAAGGTCTGATGATGCTTGTTTGTTCAAAGTCTCTGAATGCATGTTCTCTATCAGCCCGTGTGCATCTACTCTCTTTGTTCAGATGATCCCCGGGGTGCATCAGAAGTCACAGGGTCAGTGTCTCCTCTGTTTGCCTCTGAACTCACCAACACTGTATTTAATTAGGCCTCTAATCAGCCACTAAACACACAATAAAATGAGACAATGTGTATCTGTTTACCTCCCTCTCAACTCTTCCACACACATACACACACTCTGCATATTTGCATGTATAGTTGGTAGAAAAAAAAATCACTTATCAGGGAGAAAGATCAAGGTCATGACTCCTCTTCACACCCGATTCCCTGAAACCAATTAAACTGTCGGTCGGTGAAGTTCAGTTGGAGGACACGGACTGGAAAACAAAAGCAGATGACAGCTTCTCTCCGCTATCTCTGGCTGGGTTTTCTTGCAGCAGTAATTATATTTGCAGATTCTGTCATTAAGACTAAAAAGCCAGAGAAGTTTTGCAATCAGTCAGATGTACTCAAAATGTTCTGTTAATAGGCATTATCAGCATCTGTGAAAAGAGTCAGATGAGATTATGATGGGAGGTCAGACCTGAGTGAAGACTTGATGATACAGAGAGGTGATCTGTGATGTTTTACAAAGCGTGACATGAAATACTAAAGTTACAGAAGTCGCATAAAGTACAATTGAAAAATGACAACTGTTCAACATATGGAAAATTATGTGTGGACTCTAACACAAACATTTGTCCATTGCCAACAAAATATATTTAGTATCATACAAAAGCTATATTCATTAAACCATGATCATGCATCATATGATCACTGTTGTCATCTGATGATACATATGCTTTGAATGACACAAGAAGTCTGAGCTTTTCATAAACTCTCCACCAATGACATCCCCATTTTAGCAGTGGAAATTAAAACAAGATTCAGTTCATTGCAAATCATTTAAACCCTTTCTTCAATCTAAATATTAAAACTGAGAAAAGGCTTCCTTTTTCTCTTAGTTAAATAAACTTTATTTTAAGTTTTATAATATTTTTTAAATATAATCATTCTCCTAAGTATGATATTTCAAAGAACTTGAAGAGAAAAACCAAGGTGAAAATTTTCATTCATATTGTTACAGTTACAGTAGCACCTCCTTAATTTCTTATATGTCTGAGGTACCAGGTGGGCTACTACTGTGGTCATAAACTGTTTGTTAGCCGTCAGCTAAGCAAAGGTAGGCAGACCTTACCTCACTTTCGGCTTCACACGTCCTGACGACGCGTCTTCCCCAGGCCTGAATCCTTGGTCCTTCTCCAGTTGCTTGTTCAGTTAGTTAAAATACATGTATAATGCAACAACAACAAAAAGATAATCCACTACAAGGGGAACGATGGCGTCCACTCAGGGCAGACATTTTCCCTAATGTGGTGAACATGCACTGTGACACATTTTCATGTGAAAAACAGTAAACAACTGGCTGCTGGGTTGCCATTATGTAACTGTAAAACAAACAGTATTTTACTGTGACAGCAACTTACAGTATTTTACTGTTCATCACTTATCACATTTTACCTTGTGACCATGAGGGAGGAGGGCACACAGTGGACATGAGGCCCTGCTGTACATGGGTGCATCACATAGGTCAAACAGGCTGCCTTTGCCCATGCTTTGACTGGCTGTCCACGTTCCTCCTAGTTCTTGACGGCAAAGCCCAGATGTCAAGGATATCATTGAATAAGGTATCTTTGTCGGTAGAACTCTAAAAGAAAAGTCCCCTGAATATATTGTATAAGCAGTACATTGGAATTCCATGCCAGTTTACACTGTGGGACACAAATAGCCTGTCTACATCAAGGAGCAGAGACAACGAGTCAATGCTACAGAGTGAAGACAGCCGGTCAACACCACAGAGCGTAGCTGACTGTGGGGCGTAGACAGTGTGTGTCGCCCGTGTGATTCATCCATATACAGCAGTGTCTCATGTCCACTGTGTGCCTTCCTCACTCATGATTACATTGTACATTGCATCCAACTCTAGAAAAATGTCCACTCTTCCACAAATATTGTATTTTACTGTGATATAAACTATTAGCATACTGTTATGGGTGTTTGGGTCAAATTTACCAGACCACAAGGCATTGCTGACCACCGTACAAAACCTTATCACATAAAACTGGAGATTACTGCTGAAAATTGGCTGTAAATTAAAATCATGGCTGCTGAAGACAGATCTGAAAATGTTGTCTTTGTCAGAGTGTTAGCATTCTGGAGCTAGCATTAAGCTCAAAGCACCACTGCACTTAACAAACCTCACAGACCTTCTGACATTCCTCTCATCTCTTGATTATTCAGAACACATATTCTGACATGGTGCATTAGCTTCATTGACTTTGACATGTAGTAAACATTTAACAACACAGATGAAGCATATATCTTCATCCCATAATTTATCATTCATTCACACTATTTCAGATTCACACTCAACCCTTCCATCTTGGCTGGCTGATGAATAGTGGAGTAAATCTCTACCTGAGAACTTCTTCTCTGCCAACTCCACTCTCTGGTGTCAATCAGATGCAACCCTCTCAGCTGCAGGTACTTCACACTTTAACTGCCCATACAGGTTTGGCACTGCTGCCATGCCAAAATGCATAAAACATGTTGGACTCAGAGGTTCATTTGAATGTGTGTGAATAATAAATGTCCTGCCACCTGGAAGTCATGTTTATAATGGCACTGACCACAGCCCTGTGTTAGGTAAATTATACTCCACTGTAACTCATGAAGGCCCAAACTTCCACATAAACCAGGACAAAACATCAGAATATGATGCATTGCTTCATAAGTTGTGTTTTTTCCCCCCTTTTTGTTCCTGGGGAGAGCATTAAAGGAGGAGGTTAGCTTCAGTGCAAGGCTGCCTATCACTGCTTCAATCTAAAGTGAGATGGGCAGGCGTGGATATTCCCAGAGCCTCATGAGACGTTCCCTCGTGTGGGCTGACCACGCTGCAGCTGGGAGAACAGCACACATATTCTGTTTTCTGCGAGTAATAACCAGCTCCTCAGCCACTATGCAAAAAGGGAGGAGAGGAGAGGACTCGTTATTTAACTGGCTTTTGACAGCTGGGGCATAGCAGAGGGACAGGAAGTGTGTCAGTGCATGAGTGTGTGTGACTGACATATAAAGAAAAAGAAGGTGAGTATGTGTGTGTGGGTATATGCATGTATCCGTGCAAGGGGCTTATGTGTGTGTCCATCCCCATTTGCATTTGTGTGAGCTCGGCCATGTGCATATGTATGTGTGGCACACTGGACCAGAACAGAGCTCTGACAGTAGCAGGACTGCTGCTCGCTGATGCCTGCCTGGAGGAGCTGACAGCGGCCCGGCCTGTCAATCACAGAGCATGCCCACTAGCCCTCTATTCACATCATCCCATCTTGTTAGCTCCCAATCTGGCTGGGTACTGTTTATACTGCATATGTGTGTGTGTGTGTGTGAGCTGCATCCTTTTCTTTGATGTGTCACAGTCACTGCTACATGATTTTGTTTCAGGCAGGGATCAATCAAGACTAAGTGATGAAAAACTGAAGGGAAATTGCAGGATTGAGACTCGATCCATTGTGAAGAAAAAAAGTTGCGGCATTTGATTTAATGACAGTGTAACTGAGTTGCTCAACATATTTTTAGAAAATAAGATTAGATATGACAATCAATGCCAAAGATTTGTTTCCAAGAGGAGAAAACGAGCAAAAGTCAACTCGGTGCAGTCAACAATAATTATCTCCTCTTGTCACCCATAATGGAAGCTGGTTAATGAGAGCTGGACTTCTCATCAGTTAACCTCAGGTCTCTAAAAAAATGTTTGGCTCTTCAAGTCTTGACAATATCACCAAAAGAGCTCCACAGAGACAGAGTGAATGGGCAAGTCATTCATCCATGCAGATGCTGGCCAAATGAGCCCACCACTGTACACTGGATTCAGTACATCCTTTAACCTCTTAACGCCCGAGCTTTTGTATGGTTTATATGTCTTATATATCCTTGCTATTTTGAATCAGTAATACCTAATAAGCACAAAAACTAAACTTGGTCTTTGTACGGGAAGTTATGTTTTTAGTGTTATTAGATAGCCACTAGTTTTTAGTTACAAGTGTTGTTGTTCATAGCTAGATTTATTTTCTTACTATAATGGGTGTAAAGTTGTGATATCACCAAAAGACGATATGGGAAGTGTCTCTAAATTTGGCTAATAGATTAAAGTTTAAAAAAATGAAGTTTTATGGGTCTGAGAGGCAGAAAAGTAATGTCCATATACAGTTGTGCCCAAAAGTTTACACCCAATTTCTGATTTTTTTTGGCATTTTCTCAGAAAATATGAATGATGTCACAAAATCCTTTCTGTCACCCATGGTTAGTGGTTGGGTGAAGACATTTATAAAAAAAATAGTTTACTCTTTTCAAATCATAATGACAACAGAAACTTCAAAAATGACCCTGTTAAGAGGTTTACACAACTCTGGTGGTTTTTTCCTGATAAATGCACAAAAGTTAACACAAATGTGTTTGAATGTCTACTAAAGGTAACCATCCTCACCTGTGATCTATTTGCTTGTAATCAGTGTGTGTGTATAAAAAAATGAACAGGGTCATTTTTGAAGTTTCTGTTGTCATTATGATTTAAAAAGAGTAAACACAGTTGTTTGTTAATAAATGTCTTCACCCAACCTCTAACCCCGAGTGATAGAAAGGATTTTGTGTTATCCTTCATATTTTCGGAGTCATAGGTTAAAATAAGGCATGTTTTCAGACGAGTGTCTCATATGATTCCAAGGATCTTGCTGGCTTCAGATTTATTTAAGCTAGGAACTTTATTTTCTCTCAAACATCCACATGATAAGAGATGTTTCTTCAAGCCAAGACAACAAAATGACTCTCTAAGTCATATCCAACTGTTTTGAACCTCGCGGACACACCTGCGACTTAAATCTTTGTGCTTGTGGAAAGTGGCGTTTTGATTGCAACCTCTAAAAAAAAAAAGAAAAAAAAAGTGTCACCATACGTGCTCCCTTCTTACTTTTTTCTCAAAATATTGCATTTTTGACATGCCATTCTGCTAGATTCAACTTAAATTTACAAATATCCACATTTGATATTAAGAAAAGCTTCAAGGCTTGCAAAGACGGAGGAATCCTGCAAACTGGAATTCAACATTTTGAACTGAGGATAGTTTTTTAAACTAAAAATCTCTGCTATGTTGTAAACTACTCATTACTCCAAAACAACTAATGTAGGTATTATATTAAAACCATGTCAGGTGTGGCCAACAAAATCTAAGTGCAGGTCAGAGACACAGAGAGGACAGAGAAGAGGCTTTTAGCGAGTAAAAACCTTCACCAAACTGCTTGCTTGAAAACAATTATTCTTTTACAAGTATCTGTGAAAAATGTTGTAGTGCAACATTAGAAAATACACAACAACATAACTACATTAGCAACTTTATAGCAGTCACATTTTGTAACTATAACAGCAATTAATCTACATTTTAGGTTTTCTGTTAAAAGATAAAGTGGTATCCCAAAAATTTGCTAAGTTGGTTTCATAATGCACAAGAGTCAAATTGTGAAAATATATGAATATTCAATGGCTTATTTGTCCAGGAATTGTTACTTTCAGATATTTTGTTGACAATTTAAATCCTGTCAGATATTAATGGAGCTTTTAGAGCATCTCGGGTGAGAATTTATGAAAAAATACTGTTTCATTAGTAGTTTTCACCTAACACCCTGGGGTTGTTCTATTGTTGCCGAGTCAAAAAAGCTTTTAATCTCGAATGTTTTATGAACTTTACAATCAACTGATTAACTGATTGACCAAGAACAGTGACATAAACAAACCTATCTATGAATGCCAATACATCAGCGTCACCTATTGCTCTTCACTGGTAACTAATCTAATATTTTCTATTGCATTATGTTTTCTGGTTGGGCAAACCAAAGAGTTTTCTCAGTTTCCAAAGTTACAGTAATGAACAGAAACTGTCTCTGATGATCACTTTAAGAATTTATTGGTTGCCCAGCATATAATCTAGCAGGGTAGGTAAACATTGAAGTATAAAAGGTTTATTTAACCTGTTAACGCAATAGTACTGCATGTGAGTAAACGGAGACTACTAACCCGAAAACTTTTATTACAGCTACAATATCTTTTTCCAGTTTATAATACTTGAAGGATTTTGTTTTCAGCTAAGGACAGCCTCTGGAAAATGGCATTTTGTCACTCCAGCATCCTACTCTCTGATTTAATCAGTTCTGCTGGGCTTTAAAATGATTTAGGTTTGTTCTTTCAATCAACTTACTCTCTCCCAGAAAGGCGGCTAAAAAAATGAGGGTACCTTGTCAAAACATGACAGGACACTGGACATGGATACAGAATTATGAATATTGACAGTTGTTAGAGTGATGCTGTACTGCCGTGCTTGTAATCTATGTTATCATTCTGACGTCAAGGACAGACTGCTCATGCAGAAAGTAGGTATCAGCTGTTTACAGAATGTGGTTACATGATGTCCATTCAAATATGTTCTGCCTGTGAACTTCTGGTTTGTACATGACTAATGACTATACGATCACGCCCATATGATGATTTCTCTGTGAATAAAGAGCTGAACAACGGGGAAGTCGGCGGAGCTGATGGGAGTCAGGGTGCTGGATGCACCTCTGATCAGACTTCCCTTTTGCAAATGCATTAACTAAGAATCTGTGCCTTGGAGCTTCTTTCGACACCCACAGCAGCTGATAGCCAGTTGGGTGCTTAGACCCAACAACAGTACAGGCCAAAAGTTTGGACACACCTTCTCATTCCAAATGTGTTTTTTTCATGACTATTTACCAGACTGACTGACCTTCATTTCTTAAAGGAATGATGATCGCTTGTTTTTCTTTAGTTAGCTGATTGGTTCTTGTCACAATATGAATTGTAACAACTGTCCAATAGGGCTTCACCTGACTTCTGCACAACACAACTGATGGTCCCAACCCCATTGATAAAGCCAGAAATTCCACTAATTAACGCTGATAAGGCACAGCTGTGAGGTGAAAGCTGTTTCAGGTGACGACCTCTTGAAAAATGCCAAAAGTATACAAAGCAGTAACTAGAGTAAAGGGTGACTATTGTGATGAAACTAGGATATAAAACATGTTTTCAGTTATTTCACCTTTTTTTGTTAAGTGCATAACTCCATGTGTTCATTCATAGTTTTGATGCCTTCAGTGAGAATCTACAATGTGAATAGTCATGAAAATAAAGAAAACACATTGAATGAGAAAGTGTGTCCAAACTTTTGCTTTATAATCACATCATTCCTCGGATACTATTACAGCTATGTTACACAATAAAAAACACTAATGGGAAAGAACATACATTTTGCCTGACTAAAATTTTAAACAGTAAGCATTATCAAGGAACATTTTTGAAGCTTTGTGTGTGTTTTGTGTGTGTTTCTGAAGGACACCATCTCCAATCTAAAACTAATGTGATGATCTGGACTTTTGGAATTTTACATGAAGTTACTTCTGCAAAACAAAGTTTAGAACTACTTCAAAAACACTTCAAATAGTTATAATGTTATAAAAACACTTAAAAATGGAGGTGGGGATTATGCTATATGAAGAATCCAGTACCAGCTTCTAGACTGCTTTGAATGTTGAAATGACATCTATCTATCTATCTATCTATCTATCTATCTATCTATCTATCTATCTATCTATCTATCTATCTATCTATCTATCTATTCATTTATTTATTTATTTATTTAATTGTCATAGTTTCTTTTCTATGGGAGCTTTGACAGGCTCTATTCTACCCAGAGTACATTAGAGTCTGGAATTAATCATAAACAAGTGTGCTAATTTTATTTCATGATATACTCATTCTCTCCTAAAACATTGGTAAATACTCTGAGACATATTTGGCAACAGCAAAACAACAACATGTCTGATGCTGACCGGATGTTGATGTTTTGTTGCCCGGAACTCATGTGGCTTTTAATGTCCCCAAGATAAAATAAGTCGTTTTGCGTACACGGGTCATCATTTTAAGATAAGATTACAGTCAATGCATGTAAACGTTTAGAAAACCACACATAGCGAATTATATTAATATTCTACCAGAAAGTTAGTAAAAAAAGTGTTTTGATTATTTGATGTAACGCAAAGAACTGTGTTGCTTTTAAAATAGAGCTGCTATGTTGTGCTGATGGCTGTATCTTGTCGAGAATAAGTTCATTTTTTTATATTTTACTTTTAAAAAAAAGCGATACACACAAAAACTACGGTGTTGGCAGAGTTATTTTTTTCTTATGTTGAATGTTACAAAGTGCACTTCGTGAGAACCCAATTTATCCGATTGTCCTTGAAGGCATCACGAGGTAAACGGCAGGAATGTAGATAGTGATTGTCAAAACATTATCCCTTAGTTGTCTTGTAGTGAAAAAAGAAGACTACCACCCATGAATGGATACTTGGACCTACATTTTCCGTAAATTTGAATTCTGTCCCGTTCTTTGTGTTTGTTATATTTATCACAGTTAGCTACAGAGGCTAACAGTTGTGTTTTGACAGCTCAGCTTGTCGATAGGCTAACCGGCTAACGCTAGCTCTCTAACCCCAGCTATTAAACCCCAACAGTGAAAACAACATCAACATTAAGCTGAAGAAACGACTCGATTTATAAGACATTGGTAGCTTGCACATTTTTCACTACAGTCGTTTTATTGTTTACGGAAAACAGGTTTCAATGGTGCAACAGTTTCCTTGTAGCTAGCTTGACGTTTCCTACTTTCATATTAATGTTGTGTTGAGGTAAAATTGGAAAAGGACTTTGAAGACAAAAGAGTAGGTGACATGAAAGACTTGTTAGTCCTGACAAACGTGTAATACTTACCTGCCAAGTCTCTCTCAGCATCATTTGTGTAACAAACCTAATCCTGACAAGCTAGACAGAGTTTATCTGAGATATAAAAGCGCTTTTATACTGAACTTCAGGTACCATTGCTAGTCCAGTTTAAATATTGTGTATTTGTGGACTTCACTATTGTACCTACCGGGTTTATTTTGCTAGTTTTGGCTTAAGACTGAAAAGCATCATACTTTGGAGTGAGGACGATAGGCTAACTTCAACAAATTGGGACTTAATACCTGAATAATTTGAGTGTTTGACTCAGGTTTTTGAGGTCAGTAAATTCTTGCTATTCTTTTATTTGTTATTTTCTACTTTGTAAGTGTCAGTCCTGATTTTCTTAACTTCTAATAAGATTACAGATGAGCAAGCATTCAAGAATTAAAGGACCCAGCTTTNTAAACTGTCGGTCGGTGAAGTTCAGTTGGAGGACACGGACTGGAAAACAAAAGCAGATGACAGCTTCTCTCCGCTATCTCTGGCTGGGTTTTCTTGCAGCAGTAATTATATTTGCAGATTCTGTCATTAAGACTAAAAAGCCAGAGAAGTTTTGCAATCAGTCAGATGTACTCAAAATGTTCTGTTAATAGGCATTATCAGCATCTGTGAAAAGAGTCAGATGAGATTATGATGGGAGGTCAGACCTGAGTGAAGACTTGATGATACAGAGAGGTGATCTGTGATGTTTTACCAAGCGTGACATGAAATACTAAAGTTACAGAAGTCGCATAAAGTACAATTGTAAAACAAAAAATGACAACTGTTCAACACATGGAAAATTATGTGTGGACTCTAACACAAACATTTGTATAAAGATTTAACTTATTACAGATTTGAATAAGCTCCATTGCCAACAAAATATATTTAGTATCATACAAAAGTTATATTCATTAAACCATGATCATGCATCATATGATCACTGTTGTCATCTGATGATACATATGCTTTGAATGTCACAAGAAGTCTGAGCTTTTCATAAACTCTCCACCAATGACATCCCCATTTTAGCAGTGGAAATTAAAACAAGATTCAGTTCATTGCAAATCATTTAAATCCTTTCTTCAATCGAAATATTACAACTGAGAAAAGGCTTCTTTTTTCTCTTAGTTAAATAAACTTTATTTTAAGTTTTATAATACTTTTTTTTATATATATATAATCATTCTCCTAAGTATGATATTTCAAGGAACTTGAAGAGAAAATTCAAGGTGAAAATTTTCATTCATATTGTTACAGTTACAGCAGCACCTCCTTAATTTCTTACATGTCTGAGGTACCAGGTGGGCTACCACTGTGGCCATAAACTGTTTGTTAGCCGTCAGCTAAGCAAAGGTAGGCACACCTTACCTCACTTTCGGCTTCACACGTCCTGACGACGCGTCTTCCCCAGGCCTGAATCCTTGGTCCTTCTCCAGTTGCTTGTTCAGTTAGTTAAAATACATGTATAATGCAACAACAACAAAAAGATAATCCACTACAAGAGGAACGATGGCGTCCACCCAGGGCAGACATTTTCCCTAATGTGGTGAACATGCACTGTGACACATTTTCGTGTGAAAAACAGTAAACAACTGGCAGCTGGGTTGCCATTATGTTACTGTAAAACAAACAGTATTTTACTGTAACAGTAATTTACAGTATTTTACTGTTCATCACATATCACATTTTACCTTGTGACCATGGGGGAGGAGGGCACACAGTGGACATGAGGCCCTGCTGTACATGGGTGCATCACATAGGTCAAACAGGCTGCCTTTGCCCATGCTTTGACTGGCTGTCCACGTTCCTCAGCTTGGACTAGTTCTTGACGGCAAAGCCCAGATGTCAAGGATATCATTGAATAAGGTATCTTTGTCGGTAGAACTCTAAAAGAAAAGTCCCCTGAATATATTGTATAAGCAGTACATTGGAATTCCATGCCAGTTTACACTGTGGGACACAAATAGCCTGTCTACATCAAGGAGCAGAGACAACGAGTCAATGCTACAGAGTGAAGACAGCCGGTCAACACCACAGAGCGTAGTTGACCGTGGGGCGTAGACAGTGTGTGTCGCCCGTGTGATTCATCCATATACAGCAGTGTCTCATGTCCACTGTGTGCCTTCCTCACTCATGATTACATCGTACATTGCATCCAACTCTAGAAAAACGTCCACTCTTCCACAAATATTGTATTTTACTGTGATATAAAACATTAGCATACTGTTATGGGTGTTTGGGTCAAATTTACCAGACCACAAGGCATTGCTGACAACCGTACAAAACCATATCACATAAAACTGGAGATTACTGCTGAATATTGGCAGTAAATTAAAAGCACGGCTGCTGAAGACAGATCTGAAAATGTTGTCTTTGTCAGGGTGTTAGCATTCTGGTGCTAGCATTAAGCTCAAAGCACTACTGCACTTAACAAACCTCACAGACCTTCTGACATTCCTCTCATCTCTTGATTATTCAGAACACATATTCTGACATGGTGCATTAGCTTCATTGACTTTGACATGTAGTAAACATTTAACAACACAGATGAAGCATATATCTTTGTTCCCATAATTTATCATTCACTCACACTATTTCAGATTCACACTCAACCCTTCCATCTTGGCTGGCTGATGAATAGTGGAGTAAATCTCTACCTGAGAACTTCTTCTCTGCCAACTCCACTCTCTGGTGTCAATCAGATGCAACCCTCTCAGCTGCAGGTACTTCACACTTTAACTGCCCATACAGGTTTGGCACTGCTGCCATGCCAAAATGCATAAAACATGTTGGACTCAGAGGTTCATTTGAATGTGTGTGAATAATAAATGTCCTACCACCTGGAAGTCATGTTTATAATGGCACTGACCACAGCCCTGTGTTAGGTAAATTATACTCCACTGTAACTCATGAAGGCCCAAACTTCCACATAAACCAGGACAAAACATCAGAATATGATGCATTGCTTCATAAGTTGTGTTTTTTCCCCCTTTTTGTTCCTGGGGAGAGCATTAAAGGAGGAGGTTAGCTTCAGTGCAAGGCTGCCTATCACTGCTTCAATCTAAAGTGAGATGGGCAGGCGTGGATATTCCCAGAGCCTCATGAGACGTTCCCTCGTAAGGGCTGACCACGCTGCAGCTGGGAGAACAGCACACATATTCTGTTTTCTGCGAGTAATAACCAGCTCCTCAGCCACTATGCAAAAAGGGAGGAGAGGAGAGGACTCGTTATTTAACTGGCTTTTGACAGCTGGGGCATAGCAGAGGGACAGGAAGTGTGTCAGTGCATGAGTGTGTGTGACTGACATATAAAGAAAAAGAAGGTGAGTATGTGTGTGTGTGGGTATATGCATGTATCCGTGCAAGGGGCTTATGTGTGTGTCCATCCCCATTTGCATTTGTGTGAGCTCGGCCATGTGCATATGTATGTGTGGCACACTGGACCAGAACAGAGCTCTGACAGTAGCAGGACTGCTGCTCGCTGATGCCTGCCTGGAGGAGCTGACAGCGGCCCGGCCTGTCAATCACAGAGCATGCCCACTAGCCCTCTATTCACATCATCCCATCTTGTTAGCTCCCAATCTGGCTGGGTACTGTTTATACTGCATATGTGTGTGTGTGTGTGTGTGAGCTGCATCCTTTTCTTTGATGTGTCACAGTCACTGCTACATGATTTTGTTTCAGGCAGGGATCAATCAAGACTAAGTGATGAAAAACTGAAGGGAAATTGCAGGATTGAGACTCGATCCATTGTGAAGAAAAAAAGTTGCGGCATTTGATTTAATGACAGTGTAACTGAGTTGCTCAACATATTTTTAGAAAATAAGATTAGATATGACAATCAATGCCAAAGATTTGTTTCCAAGAGGAGAAAACGAGCAAAAGTCAACTCGGTGCAGCCAACAATAATTATCTCCTCTTGTCACCCATAATGGAAGCTGGTTAATGAGAGCTGGACTTCTCATCAGTTGCCCTCAGGTCTCTAAAAAAAATTTTGGCTCTTCAAGTCTTGACAATATCACCAAAAGAGCTCCACAGAGACAGAGTGAATGGGCAAGTCATTCATCCATGCAGATGCTGGCCAAATGAGCCCACCACTGTACACTGGATTCAGTACATCCTTTAACCTCTTAACGCCCAAGCTTTTGTATGGTTTACATTTTTTATTTATCCTTGTCTTTTGGGATCAGTAAGACCTAATAAGCACAAAAACTAAAAGTGGTCTTTGTACGGGAAGTTATGTTTTTAGTGTTATTAGATAGCCACTAGTTTTTAGTTATAAGTGTTGTTGTTCATAACTAGATTTATTTTCTTACTATAATGGGTGTAAAGTTGGGATATCACCAAAAGACGATATGGGAAGTGTCTCTAAATGTGGCTAATAGGTTAAAGGTTTTTTAAAAATGAAGTTTTATGGGTCTGAGAGGCAGAAAAGTAATGTCCATATACAGTTGTGCCCAAAAGTTTACACCCAATTTCTGATTTTTTTTAGCCTTTTCCCAGAAAATATGAATGATAACACAAAATCCTTTCTGTCACTCATGGTTAGTGATTCAGTGAAGACATTTATCAGAAAGAAAAAAATTAGTTAGCTCTTTCTTAATCATAATGACAAGAGAAACTTCAAAAATGACCCTGTCAAGAAGTTTACACAACTCTGGTGGTTTTGTCCTGATAAATGCACAAAAGTGAACACAAATGTGTTTGAATGTCTACTCAAGGTAACCATCCTCACCTGTGATCTGTTTGCTTGTAATCAGTGTGTGTGTATAAAAAATGAACAGGGTCATTTTTCAAGTTTCTGTTGTCACTATGATTTAAAAAGAGTAAACACAGTTGTTTGTTTATAAATGTCTTCACCCAACCTTTAACCATGAGTGATAGAAAGGATTTTGTGTTATCGTTCATATTTTCTGAGTAATAGGTTAAAATAAGGCATGTTTTCAGACGAGTGTCTCCTATGATTCCAAAAATCTTGCTGGCTTCAGATTTATGTAAGCTAGGAACTTTATGCTTTCTCAAACATCCACATGATAAGAGATGTTTCTTCAAGCCAAGACAACAAAATGACTCTCTAAGTCATATTCAACTGCTTTGAACCTCGTAGACACACCTGCGACTTTAATCTTTGTGCTTGTGGAAAGTGGCCTTTTGATTGCAACCTCCAAAAAAAAAAAAAAAAAAAAAAAGTGTCACCATACGTGCTCCCTTCTTGCTTTTTTCTCAAAATATTGCATTTTTGACATGCCATTCTGCTAGATTCAACTTAAATTTACAAACATCCACATTTGATATTAAGGAAAGCTTCAAGGCTTGCAAAGACGGAGGAATCCTGCAAACTGGAATTCAACACTATGAACTGAGGATAGATTTTTAAACTAAAAACCTCTGCTATTTTATAAACCACTCATTACTCCAAAACAACTAATGTAGGTATTATATTAAAACCATGTCAGGTGTGGCCAACAAAATCTAAGTGCAGGTCAGAGACACAGAGAGGACAGAGAAGAGGCTTTTAGCGAGTAAAAACCTTCACCAAACTGCTTGCTTCAAAACAATTATTCTTTTACAAGTGTCTGTGAAAAATTTTGTAGTGCAACATTAGAAAATACATACCAATATAACTACATTAGCAACTTTATAGCAGTCACATTGTGTAACTATAACAGTAATTAATCTACATTTTAGGTTTTCTGTTAAAAGATAAAGTGGTATCCCAAAAATTTGCTAAGTTGGTTTCATAATGCACAAGAGTCAAATTGTGAAAATATATGAATATTCAATGGCTTATTCGTCCAGGAATTGTTACTTTCAGATATTTTGTTGACAATTTAAATCCTGTCAAATATTAATGGAGCTTTTAGAGCATCTCGGGTGAGAATTTATGAAAAAATAATGTTTCATTACTAGTTTTCACCTAACACCCGAGGGCTATTCTATTGTTGCCGAGTCAAAAAAGCTTTTTAATCTCGAATGTTTTATGAACTTCACAATCAACTGATTAACTGATTGACCAAGAATAGTGACATAAACAAACATATCTATGAACGCCAATACATCAGCGTCACCTATTGCTCTTTACCTGTAACTAATCTAATATTTTCTAATGCATTATGTTTTCTGGTTGGGCAAACCAAAGAGTTTTCTCAGTTTCCAAAGTTACAGTAATGAACAGAAACTGTCTCTGATGATCACTTTAAGAATTTATTGGTTGCCCAGCATATAATCTAGCAGGGTAGGTAAACATTGAAGTATAAAAGGTTTATTTAACCTGTTAACGCAATAGTACTGCATGTGAGTAAACAGAGACTACTAACCCGAAAACTTTTATTACAGCTACAATATCTTTTTCCAGTTTATAATACTTGAAGGATTTTGTTTTCAGCTAAGGACAGCCTCTGGAAAATGGCATTTTGTCACTCCAGCAGCCTACTCTCTGATTTAATCAGTTCTGCTGGGCTTTAAAATAGTTTAGGTTTGTTCTTTCAATCAACTTTCTCTCTCCCGGAAAGGCAGTTAAAAAAATGAGGGTACCTTGTCAAAACATGACAGGACACTGGACATGGATACAGAATTATGAATATTGACAGTACAGGCCAAAAGTTTGGACACACCTTCTCATTCCAAATGTGTTATTTTCATGACTATTTACCAGACTGACTGACCTTCATTTCTTAAAGGAATGATGACCGCTCGTTTTTCTTTAGTGAGCTGATTGGTTCTTGTCACAATATGAATTGTAACAGTTGTCCAATAGGGCCTCACCTGACTTCTACACAACACAACCGATGGTCCCAACCCCATTGATAAAGCAAGAAATTCCACTAATTAACCCTGATGAGACACAGCTGTGAAGAGAAAACTGTTTCAGGTGACTACCTCTTGAAGAATGCCAAAGGCATACAAAGCAGTAATCAGAGCAAAGGGTGACTATTGTGATGAAAACACGTTTTCAGTTATTTCACCTTTTTTGTTGAGTACATAACTCCACATGTGTTCATTCATAGTTTTGATGCCTTCAGTGAGAATCTACAATGTAAATAGTCATGAAAATAAAGAAACGCATTGAATGAGAAAGTGTGTCCAAACTTTTGGCCAATACTGTATATTGTGAATGAGGAAAACTTTGCTTTATAGTAGCATCATTCCTCTGATACTATTACAGCTATGTTACACGATCAATAACACCACTTGGACGGAACATAATTTATGTCTGACTAAAATTCTAAACAGTGAGCATTATCAAAGACCACTCTAACACCATCTCTAATCCAAAACTAATGTGCTGATCTGGCCTTAAAGGGTTTTACATAAAGTTATTTCTGCAAAATAAATTTTAGAACTACTTCAAAAACATCTGCTTTGAATGTTGAAATGACTTTTTTTTTGTCATAGTTTCTTTTTTATAGGAGCTTTGACAGGCTCTATTCTACTCAGAGTACATTAGAGTCTGGAATTAATCATAAACAAGTGTGCTAATTTTATTTCATGATATACTCATTCTCTCCCAAAACATTGGTAAATACTCTGAGACATATTTGGCAACAGCAAAACAACAACATGTCTGATGCTGACCGGATGTTGATGTTTTGTTGCCCGGAACTCATGTGGCTTTTAATGTCCCCGAGATAAAGTAAGTCGTTTTGCGTACACGGGTCATCATTTTAAGATAAGATTACAGTCAATGCATGTAAACCTTTAGAAAACCACACATAGCGAATTATATTAATATTCTACCAGAAAGTTAGTAAAAAATTATTTTGATTATTTGATGTAACGCAAAGAACTGTGTTGCTTTTAAAATAAAGCTGCTATGTTGTGCTGATAGCTGTATCTTGTCGAGAATAAGTTCGTTTTTTAATCTTCTACTTTAAAAAAAGCGATACACACAAAAACTACGGTGTTGGCAGAGTTATTTTTTTCTTATGTTGAATGTTACAAAGTGCACTTCGTGAGAACCCATTTTATCCGATTGTCCTTGAAGGCATCACGAGGTAAACGGCAGGAATGTAGATAGTGATTGTCAAAACATTATCCCTTAGTTGTCTTGTAGTGAAAAAAGAAGACTACCACCCATGAATGGATACTTGGACCTACATTTTCCGTAAATTTGAATTCTGTCCCGTTCTTTGTGTTTGTTATATTTATCACAGTTAGCTACAGAGGCTAACAGTTGTGTTTTGACAGCTCAGCTTGTCGATAGGCTAACCGGCTAACGCTAGCTCTCTAACCCCAGCTATTAAACCCCAACAGTGAAAACAACATCAACACTAAGCTGAAGAAACGACTCGATTTATAAGACATTGGTAGCTTGCACATTTTTCACTATAGTCGTTTTATTGTTTACGGAACACAGGTTTCAATGGTGCAACAGTTTCCTTGTAGCTAGCTTGACGTTTCCTACTTTCATATTAATGTTGTGTTGAGGTAAAATTGGAAAAGGACTTTGAAGACAAAAGAGTAGGTGACATGAAAGACTTGTTAGTCCTGACAAACGTGTAATACTTACCTGCCAAGTCTCTCTCAGCATCATTTGTGTAACAAACCTAATCCTGACAAGCTAGACAGAGTTTATCTGAGATATAAAAGCGCTTTTATACTGAACCTCAGGTACCATTGCTAGTCCAGCTTAAATATTGTGTATTTGTGGACTTCACTATTGTACCTACCGGGTTTATTTTGCTAGTTTTGGCTTAAGACTGAAAAGCATCATACTTTGGAGTGAGGACGATAGGCTAACTTCAACAAATTGGGACTTAATACCTGAATAATTTGAGTGTTTGACTCAGGTTTTTGAGGTCAGTAAATTCTTGCTATTCTTTTATTTGTTATTTTCTACTTTGTAAGTGTCAGTCCTGATTTTCTTAACTTCTAATAAGATTACAGATGAGCAAGCATTCAAGAATTAAAGGACCCAGCTTTTTGACTTTATACCTTGACTGTAGTTGGCACTTCTGTATTTCACCTTTACCTGATAAAAACATGTTGTCATGTCTGCTGAGCATTATTGTTATGATGAAAAAAAAAATCAGCATTATGAGTAAATTTCCACCTTATGTAACACTGCCTCTTTGGCTTCATTTGGTAACAAGGTAGGAGTTTCGTGTTGCATTAGGTGATAAGTAGGATCACTATTCGTCACACTAAAGATGTAACTGAGAGTAGCCCGAGCTTAATGTTCCAGTCAGCAAACAGTGAAAACAACTACACTCATCAATAATTATATTTCTGTCCTAACTGATATCGTGCAACTGCTTGAAATAGGCAAGAACCCCTTCAATAACAGTCTTTTCATGTTTAAGTCTATATTTGTTTAGTTATGGTAAGCTTTAATTCAGTGTTTTTGTGGCCTAAAATGTCTAGTGATTGATTACAAAAAGTTTTATTCTTTGTAAAATTAAAACTACACAAAAACAATCTTAAACAACTATATTCTATACTTGTCTTCTCTAGAATCTAGTTCAAACAAAATGCAGCATATTAAAATATCTGAGCTGGCACATCTTGATCGACGCCCATGATCACGTGATTGCATAGTTATAGCTACCCAGGTTCCCTCGCTTTAACCTTTATAAACACAAACCTTGCAGTCAGTGGAAAAAAAACGGAAAACAAATGTGAAGATTTCTCCACCTGTCTCGGTAAAGACAGTTCCAAGAGGAACCCAAAAACTACAACAATGTCTTGTGGCCACATACAGAAATATTTAGTGCCCTCCTTACAGACAAAGCATGCTTTAAACTGCCTTCTTGGGAGTTAAGACAAATGCCAAAGTGCCTTCTTGGTTGGCAAGCCACACTAATCTACCCTTTTAGCTGGTTAAAACATGTTAACTGACCTCCTGGGAGCTAAAGAACACACTTAAGTGCTCTCTTGGGATCATACTGTATTTGCCTTTTCTTTCTTTTGCCCCTGCCCTTCAAAATATCCGTGCACACCACTGGTTATGACAGTTAGTGAGCGAACACTGAACGCTTCCTTGGAGGTGAGATATGTCATTGTTAGGGCAATGAAGCCACATACTTTTGTTGACGTTAATTCCAGAAAGAAACTGTCTTTGGGGTTGTAAAATAGTGATGGTAAAATGGGGTCATGGCCCAAATAAGGTTGGGAACCACTGCTTTAATTTCTGCTTTTCTCTCGCACTTGTGATGACACACACTGTCAAAAACTTGTGTGAGGTCAGTGTCAGGTGTTACTATTGAGATGTTAAGCAGGATTTTTTCTTTGTGGTGTCTCAGATTTCCCTCTGGCTGTTGTCACTTATGTTTGTGTTTGTCTCTGCCTAACCCACAGGTCATGCATGCAACTGGGCCTCAGCCTGTGCTTTTTACACCCTCAACCCCAGAGCCAGTGTGTTTCCAGTAGGTGGAGGGTCTTCCTCCCGTTAGTGTCTGTTTCTCCCTGCTACCCTCATCTGCCCCAGAATTCCCTATGCTAACCCTCTTGAGCATGTTTTACTATATCTGTCTGCGGCGACGCTCCAGGAGTGGGACTCGAGGTGAAGCTCTGACCAGTCGGCGGGCTGTGGAATCCGGCCAGCGTGCGGTGCTGCCAGTCAGCGTGGAAGTGGAGCAATATGCCAAGGAGGTTCTTGACTTCAGCACCCACTATGGCAGCGAGAACAGCATGTCTTACACCATGTGGAACCTGGCTGGGGTACCCAACGTCTACCCCAGCTCAGGGGACTTCACCCAGACGGCTGTGTTCAGGGCCTATGGGAAATGGTGGGAACAATGTGCCAGTGCCCCGCCACCTTTCCGCCGCACCCCTAAAGGCTTTTACAGCCAGGATTATATTGAGCTGGGCTTCGAGGAGCCTGTCTACCCCACAGCAGTGGAAGTGCTTGAGACTTATTACCCAGGAGCCATCGTTCAGATTCTGGCCTGCTCTCACAACCCCTTTTCCCAGAATCCAGCAACTGATGTCAGGTAAAGACAACCCTCTGTCCTCAAGAAATAATTTTAGTCTTTGGAAAGGTATGAGACTCTCTTTTCATGGCTTGAATTATTACACTGAAACACAATGATTACTAACATTCTTGGTTCAGTTGTTTTTCATACTCTCTTCAGCAGACAGGTCAGGTTTTCTCCATCATATGAAGAATAGCTTGGAGAGCATCTCAATTTCCCGTGATTTTATAGAAGACACTCAATTTTCTAACAGTGTAACTGAAAGTTAAAGATTTGAACCTGTCTAATCATCATCACTTTGTCATAACAACAAAAAAGAAACAGTGAGCAGGATAGTATTTATCCACAAATAGACAAATAATTGACATTGACTTTTGAAGACAACAGTTACCAACCAGAAAGGGCTGTACGAATCCTGTTTTTAAAACTATACCATACCAGCAGCAGTAGCCTGACAGTTGCTGGTTCAAGTCTTGGTGTGGTCCAAAATTGGGAAATGGGCTAATTGCTGGAGAGTTGGTATTTCCTTCACAAAGAACCTCCAGCTGCTCAGCATTGTACGTCACTTTGAACAGAAGTGTCAGTAACACTGTGTTTACTCACATCTTCTACAAATCAGGGGCTGGGTAACAGAATCATGACCTCTATGAAGAAGAAGCTAAACACCCAAAATGAAGGCTCTTTAACTGTTAGAAATCTCAGAGGTTGTGTGTAAGCCATTAAGTTTTAAGAGAGAGATTTTCTTTCCAAACATGATATTGTAATGCCGACTCAACTTTGATCTTAATAGATTGGGATCTCAAAAACACATCTTGTTGCACACAAAAAGTGTTATTATCCCATGATTGATTCAACTGTGTAACTCTTAAATCTCATTTCTGTTGTCCAGGTGGGAGGTGTTATGGTCCGGAGAACCCACAAAGATGCTGACACCTCACGCTCGTCAGTTTTCCCCAAACATCAAGCACATCAACTTCCCCACCAACCTGCTGCGGCTGGAGGTGAACAGTTCCCTGCTGGACTACTACACTGAGCTGGATGCTGTCATTCTGCGCGGGGTGAAAGAGAGGCCCATGCTGGCGCTCTATAAAATGCCGGTCATTGACATTAGTGACCTGAGTGACAGCGAGGAGGAGCTGTCTGATGTTGGAGGGCCTTTTAGACAAGGTGGAGACAGCAAGCACCAGAGGACAGGGAACGGCTACTTTGACAAACTGCCATATGAGGTAATTGATACTCAGAGGAAAAACAGATAACATTAGAACAACAGAAATATATTTTCTCTGGGAAAGGATGGAATTATGTTGGGTAATGCCTTATATCTAAATTGGCTTAAAGCGTCCCCTCAGTTATTATTTTGCTGTATTAGACTTATTATTGATGAAGTCCTTCTTCCACAGGTATTGATCCAAACAGTTACTACCAATATAAATTCAATTCGTAGGAACTGTTTTTTTATTCCAGTCTTGGACTAAAACTTCATATGAAAATGAGTCATCAAAAATAATCTTGAAGCAGAATATTCTGGACATCAGGTACTCTTAATTCCAGCTACACAATAGATTTTCTGATGCACCAATTATGAAACGTTCTGATTAGTTTCCTAGTTGCCAGAGCCTTTTATCTGCTTGTAATTTCAAACAACTTCGAAAAAGTTTTTTTTCACAGTTTGCATTTAAACATTATAATTATAAATGCACTGAAGTCCTCTTGGTAATAAACATGAATTTTTTTAATGTGTTCTTAAGGAGATCACCAAAACTATATAACCAATGATTGAAAAAAGAAAAAAAAAATAATAATAAAGTAGCATTTTTTTTTCATTAGGTTTTTTCATTTTTTTCGTTAGGTACTGGAAATAAACACACAAATAACTCTTGCTATTTAGAATGAGTAATAGGCTGTAAATAACATATCTCTTTAAGTATTTTCAGCACAACTGCACTCCAGAATGATGTAAATTCTGTGATAAAAGTAAGCAAGATAATTTTTTCAAAGAGTAAGACACCACTGTGAAAAAACATCTTGTTTTTACAATAAACACCTCAAATGATAAACAAGAGTATAATTTAAAAAAAGAAAATGAATAAGGGACATTACTAATGAGCGCATAGAAAAAAAACAAAAGAAGGCACACAGTTGAACAATAAATTAACTCATTCAGACGAATTCAGTCAAAAAAGAACAAAAGAAAAAATATAATTGTAATGAAAAAAAGATAAAAAAGATATATAAGTATATCATCATGTTGGGCTCATTTCACAGTAAATAACTCTAATTATTTAGGATGAGTAGTAGGCTGTAGAAAACGTATCTCTTTGGTTAGTTCAGGGGTGTCCAAACTTTTTAGCAAAAGGGTCGTTTTGGAAACTGTGAAAATGATCAAGGGCCGGGGACTGGAAAGCTATTTCTTTTTAGAGGTTTCTTGAAAAAAAAAAAATGGATTCATCAGACATGTTTGTGTTGTTATTGCTGACCTTTGAGAAAAAACCAAACCTGGGAAAAATATGTAACAATTTTATGACAGGACCAGGATCTGGACTTTATCGCGTTTGTTTATTCGACAATTATAAAAACATTTTAAACCCCAAATATCTCTGGTCCTGTATTCTGAACCATTTATGCTTCAACTTTTGTCTTTTTTGACCATTTCATATCTTTAATTCAGTTTTTTGGTCCTCTTATGCTTTTTTTTTTTTGTTTAATTCTAAACAACTCATGAAACACATTTTGCATCATGCCAAATGCAATTAAATGTCAGCTGTAAAAGTTGTTGAGTTTTTGCAGATTGTACAGCGCTTTAGCTTTATAAAGTTGCCTATGCACAGTCCAAATCTTTGTTAGATGTTACCAGATATATTGAGATTTATTTCAAGCACTTGGCAGTAACTGTAAATCTAAACAATTAAAACATGATTAATTTAAGTCACAAAATTAACACATTGTAAGATGAGAGCTTGGGGCCACATGAAATAGATGGAGGGCCACAATTGGCCCCCGGGCCGTAGTTTGGACATCCCTGGGTTAGTTGATAAGTATTTTCAGCTCAGCTACACTCCAGAGCAATGAAATTCCTCTGATAAAAGTAAGCAAGATATAGAATGATTAGTCTTGATTTTTTCCATTTTTGGATTTTCTCAACCACGTGTTAAACTTTATTACATTACAATTTCTGTTCTCCGAGTAAATTGCCTCCCAATGACTTATGTAAGCTGCTCATTCTGCATGTGTTCTGTTTTCATACTTTCTCCACATGAACATTGTGGCTCGGTCCCAACCTGACACTTAATCCAGTTTGCACACACAGACTTGGAGTCATTTTCATGCCACACTGACGTATCACGTTGTCTGAGACGAGCTTCAAAACACCAGCACCACTCTTGATTTTCGTTCTCTTATCTCTCCTCCAAACCGCTGCCATTAACAGCAGTCTTCACAACCGCTGTGTGTTTGTCTCAGAAACACAATATAGCTATTATCTGTCAGCTGATACCCGCTTGAACACTGTGTATTGTTAATTCACTGCAACTCTCACACGAGCACAGTCATTGTTTCTCTTTGCGAGGCGCACAACCACAGCGCAGAGCAAAACAGCTCACCTCGTCTCTGAACCTGCTACGAGCGCTTCATGTCCCGTGTAACCACTATTAAGACCTGTCTGACAGCAAAGAGGCAACATAAACAATCCCTGCTCTGTTGTTTTCAGGTCTAAACTAGGTCCCACCATTCTTCAGTATCCTCCCATGTAAAATGTTTGTGTTCTCTACCAGATTTTTCAGCCCTAAGCTTTGTCTCTCCTTTCTTACGTTCCCTCCCTCCCTAACCCCTCTCCCCATCTTCCATCCATAGCTCATCCAGCTGATACTGAGCCACCTGACCCTGCCAGACCTCTGCCGTCTGGCCCAGAGCTGTAAGCTGCTGCACCAGCACTGTTGTGACCCGCTGCAGTACACCCAGCTGAGTCTGCAGCCCTACTGGGGCCGGCTGAGTGACGCCTCCTTAGGACACCTGCAGAGTCGCTGTACCCTCCTTCAGAGGCTCAACCTGTCCTGGACCGGCAACCGCGGTGCTCTCACCCTGACCGGCTTCAGCAGGTCAGACTCTTAGAGGGCAGCAAGTACAGTATCAGAAAACAGAAAGATGACCTTGAGAAACTAAAAGATACAACTTGAGTCCAAGAAATGGGTGCATACTCTTGAAGAAAATAAGAATAATGCAAAAAGATGTCGACCCTTCTGCTCTTATTCAAGGAGGAATAGTTGCTGCCCCTACGTCATTTTTATTCTACTCAACTGTTGCTCATGTGATTCTCTTGATCTGTTCTCCCCTCAGCTTCCTGAAGGCCTGCGGTCCCAGCCTTGTCTGTCTGGAGCTGTCGTGCTGCCACTTCCTGAATGAGGCCTGTCTAGAGGTCATCTCTCAGACCTGTCCTGGGCTGCAGGAGCTCAACCTGTCATCCTGTGACCGCCTCAACCCGCAAGCCTTCACACACATCTCCAAACTAACGCGCCTCCGCAGACTGGTGCTCTACAGGACAAAGATAGAGGTAGGCAGTGTGGGTCACAAGGAATCTAGAGAGGGCACAATGAAAAATTTCACTTTTTCTGCAACATCTGTGTTAAGTCAGAGCTTTCTCAGCCGTCATTGAGATTTAAACACTGATACAAGCAAACAAACAAAACCTTCTTTTACTGTGATGTACCTGTTTGAACATATACTGAATGTGTATGTGTTTATATAGATATATTTGTGTATGTATATGTTTATATTTATGAATGAATGTATGTGTATTGTAAGTGTATGTTAATTTACTGTATTTTTGCTCGGGACTTAAGGAGGCCACTCGACAAGCCCTGAAGGGTTTCTTTGGCCCCCTTGCTCAGCTTTTCTTTTGTGTTACTTTTTTTATATGTGCAATAAATAAAATTCAAAAAACAAAAGATAAACATATACAAGTTACCTCAAGATTAAATTCCAAGAGACTTTCACATACTCACCTGATCAAAATCTCAAGACCGCTTGAAAAATTGCATGAATTTAAATTTTGCACTGTTTAATCTCAAAAAAGGTTCTAAGTTGAGTTTAAAAATGCAAAAAGAAGAAGTGGAAATGGAAAAAAAATGAGTTAGCAATTTATTGAAAACAACAATTAAAGTGAAATAGTCCGTTTATCTGCTGAAACCCTTAAACTAGGTATACAATTTAAAAAAGGACTCAATAATGAGGGGCTCCACTGTTCTTGTTGATCCTTTCAAAAAAAAATTGAGCATGCTTGATGTGAGTGTTTCCAAGAGGTTAGTAAGAACGTTGTTCAGAGTGCTGAAGAAGCTTCATGTTTGGCATCCACTGTCTGGAACTGATGTCCATTTTTGTAAACTTTCCTCACCATCCATCCAAAATGTTCTCAATGTGATTTAGATCAAGGGAACACACATTAAGCTCCAAAAGAGTGAGATTATTCTTCTGGTGAACTGCAGAATTTTCCTGAGTCATTAACACACAGACCAGGGCCCTCAGTCATGAAGGATGCCCCCTGAAACATCTCCACATAACCAGCCGTCATTTGACGCCCCTGCATAACTGAAGCCCTCTTGTTCCATTGAAGGAAAAAGCAGATCATGAGCCCTTGTCACTGGTTCCATACAGTAATCGTATGAACTCTGACCTTTTTGACAAAAGAGCGATGTTCCCTTGGTTTGATTTGCAAAAGAGGCTGTACTAAAGATTTAAGACAGAAGACCAACTAAACTTTGAGAAGCAGAAATGTTTGTCCAGGACACATTCTCCATGTCCCCATGTCTCCAGACTGTGGCGGCTGCTTCGACTAACAACCTCCATCATTTGCTGAAAGTCTCTCTTGACTCTCTACTCCCCATGTTCCTCGTCTCTGCTCAGCTGTTTTATCTAAAATGCCAAAATTACCCCAAAAATTGATAAAATATAATAAATGTTTAGATATTTTCTTTTTTCCCCTCCTTGTCATGCAATATGGAGAAAGAAATGTCATCATGTCCCTGAAGGCATCACGGCCTCAACCCTGCCTGCCGCCTGTTCTATCCTTGTCACATTATTTACCAATAGGAGATTAAATACATCGTGTTAGTTGTCACCAATTAAAGACAGCTTTATGAGACCTCTCAGAAATATCTAAGGAGTGAGCTCACCTGTTGTATTTGAAGCTACATGTTTTATTCGGGGTCTTGTTTATTCAGGTTGTTGTTTTTTTGCGATGACCTCAGTCAACTCTCAGCCCAGGGGCCTGAAAACATCACGCTGCATGTGTTCACGTCGGGGCCTGTCTGACGTGTAAAACCACTGTCTTGTGTTTTGGTTTTGCTCCTCTGTGCTTCTTCAGTGTTTGTCATGTTTCGGTGCGGCGTTGCGGGCAGGAGGCAGGGTAGGGTTTCTGCGGTGGAGCCAGGCATCGTGCTGCAGGTTGTTTATACCCCGGCACATAGAGCGAGCTGTGTGTCTGTTTGAGAGCCCGACATCTCAGCTGTCATTACCCTGTCACTGCTCTAATTAAATGGCTAGCTCGCCGGAGAGAGGCGTTTATAAGGATGCCAGCTACAGACTGGAGCGCACACACCAGCCACGCACGCACAAAAGGCTTTCACTTTCATGTCTCACACTTTCTCCTGCCACTGAGGTACATGTGTTGGCAGTTCTAGTGTTGAATTCCCATATCTCCA
Source organism: Thalassoma bifasciatum (assembly GCA_008086565.1). Lineage (NCBI taxonomy): Eukaryota > Metazoa > Chordata > Actinopteri > Labriformes > Labridae > Thalassoma > Thalassoma bifasciatum. Next base: position 315,351 of record RPOG01000375.1, read on the forward strand.
TCCAAGCTGCAGTGCCACTAGAGAGATCTGTGTCCTCACTGTGTGTGTGAGAAGGGAAATGCTGCACCATATTAAATTATCTTAATTCTCTAAGTGCTAACTGAGTGCACAAGGCAGCAGACAGTAAATCACTATGGACTAACTCTGACTTGACATGCTTTTGTTTTTTGAAGGTTGCTTTTATTCTAGCATGCAGTAAATGCATACACTCAGCTGAAATGTTGTATTGTTGTCCACATTGAGGAACAATATCCTTAGCTGTGTTGCAAAACCTGGGTTTTTATACCAAAACTGAAAAAAAGCAAGTTTCATAACATATTTATGATGCGTGTTTGACATCTCTGCATGTTACTGATTTTCCTCCCTTGTTTTTTTTTTGCAGCAAACAGCTATTCTGAGTATCCTGACTTTCTGTATAGAGCTGAGACACCTCAACCTAGGGAGCTGTGTGAGGGTGAGAAACACACACACACACACACAAACACACGCAGAAGTCCAAATAGAGCACAGACTGTTAACAATATCAGCCTCCATGTGTGTTTGTTGAATAGCAGCTTGTCTAAAAGATGGTGAGACATCAGTGGTGTAGCTGCAAACAACGAACTGGTCGGGTGTAAAATAAAAGAAGCCGGCGATAATGACACTAAGCAGAATTTAAGTGAATACTTTATTGTCCAGTCTTGGCTGGAGATGAGTCTCCAGCCAAACTTTACGACACAGTTAAGAGCTCAGTGAGAGGGGACACAAACCCACGAGCCGCGGCACATTCTGAAGCTGATTTGTTTCTCAGTAAACAAATTTCCTGAAAGGGTTTTTACACATGCATGAAATAATAGTTCGACATGCATGAAACCCTAATTTTTCTAAATGGTTTTTCAATTTTTAGTAGAAACTAAAGGAGGTTAAAGGCATGTTTTTTAAGTGCAGTGTCTTAATGTTCTGTCTTGTGCTTTACGTTGTCATTTTCAAAGTAATGCAGCAGTAACCTCAACTGTTTCAGACAAAAGTTTTAGTCTCATTTACCTCTCGCTCAGAGACGCCTCCTGCACGCTGTGATTCTATGAGAAAGCTGCCTCCACCGGCTGTGCGGCGGTTAAATTGCATTTCTTTGCTTTCATCTTTGGATGAAAGGATGAAATATGACCAACATTACCTGACACCAAAGAACAATAACAGTTTTGCACAAACAAATCTGTTCTTGAAAGACTGTTTCATTTATTTTCTGGTGAAGGCGTTCTCTCTTTCTCTCTCTCTGCTTTGTTCTCTCGTGGACGAGTCAAGGTGTGTCCCTCAAACCAGAAGATACAGCTTATCACCTTTCTGTCATCACCACATTTATGAAATTTGGACAGAATTCAATTTAAGGGAAATGGCTTTGGAGTTAGTTTATTCTCCTAGTTGCTTTTTTTCCCCCATGCCCCCTAAAAGCAAACAGTTAATTTCTCAAACTCATATTGAATTTATTAGTTTTAAAATTTCTGGGGTGAAAAACCTGAAAATCCCAGACACCATCATGTCAGGCAGGAGAAAACTTGTCACCAAACGGAAGTATCTGTCTCAAACTGATCACAGCACTGCAAAAACTGAAATCTAAGCAAGTCATTATGTTTTATTTGAAGTGAAAATTGTCTTATTTTTCTTGATTTGAGCCACATTCACCAGACCAGGTCATAAAAATGTCTCATTATAAGTTTTTTAAAGACAGAGATGAGATCTGAATTGCTTGTAAAAAGTCAAAAAAATCTACTAATGGGATAAGAAAAATTTGCTTGTGAAGTTTCTTGAAATTAGAAAGATGTCTGAATACAAGAAACTTTATTCTTATCCCATTGGCAGATTTTTTTGACTTGTCACAAGCAATTCAGACCTCATTTTTGATTATAAAAAACTTGAAATAAGACATTTTTATGACCTGGTCTGGTGAATGTGGCTCAAATCAAGAAAAATAAGACACTTTTTTACTACAGATAGGACATAATGACTTGCTTAGATTTCAGTGCTTGCAGTGAGGAAACTGTTGTTGAATGGCAGATTTGAAACTGATGTGGTGCTCCACGAGCCTTCAGGGTAAAACACACGGCTGCTGTGTCAGTGCTGCCTCAAAGTGTGAGTATAAACGTTAACTGTTGCCTGTCTCTCCTGTAGATTGAGGACTATGACGTTGTGGCCAGTATGCTTGCTGCTCGCTGCCGCTCACTCTGCTCTCTGGACCTCTGGCGCTGCAGAAACCTGACTGACCGAGGCCTGGCTGAGCTTGTCGCTGGTTGCAGGTAAACGGCACCAATCATGATGAAATTAAATCTTGAGTTGCAACTTTAAATGCAAATCAACACAGTGGATCTCTTGTCAGTGTGTAGATTCATGGACTCTGCCCCTCTGATTTTCTTGCACGCTCTCTCTTTCATGTCTGCTCAGGATGCTGGAGGAGCTGGACCTGGGTTGGTGCCCCACACTCCAGAGCAGTACAGGATGTTTCCAGAACCTCGCCCGCAGCCTGCCCCGCCTGCGTAAACTCTTCCTCACTGCAAACCGCACCGTCTGTGACTCAGACTTAGAGGAGCTGGCCGCCAGCTGCCCCTCACTGCAGCACCTGGACATACTGGGTATGCTCTCACTCAAAGATTCTTCTATCTGTGGGTGTCAAGAGGTTTTTAACATCTGAATTCATGCAACTAACACGTAACTTTGCAACGAACATACTTAATACTGTTTTCGTTTAAAACACCTAAAGGGGGTTCTTTTTAGAAATATTTCAATATGCTGTCCATTTTACCTTGTCTCAATCATAGAAACAGACGAATAACAATATATTATGAGCCAAAATCAGGATATCCTGTGTGGACTAATCTTGCATCATGTACTCAAACTCAAAAAGCATTCTGTACTTTACAACAAACAAAATCTAATTGCAACCGAATTAACTTAAGCCCAAATGCACTTCATTGTTTGAATGCCCAATAATCAACAGTCCCAGGAACAAGGAAAAAACCAAAAGTAATACAATTTTCTGCTGCTGACCAGTCAAACAAGGAAGACCCAGCCCGCTGCTTGGAGTAAATCCTGACAGATTTTTCTCAAACACATTTCTTTAAGTTTGCACCTTTTATGTACAAATCCAAACAATTCACTTTATTATCTTTACTTTAACTCTGTGTCCTTTTCACTGCAGACAAAGTCTGACACAGTATTTTAAGCTTTTACGTGGCGTTTTTTGACAGCTGCGCCATATCCTCCTGAAATACACTTTTACCCATTCAGAGCTTTATTGTTTGATGTTATTACTTTCATTCTCTACATGGTAAAACATCATTATCACAGCAAAGCATACAAAACAATTTCCCCTTTATGATTTGACCACCCATGTTTCTTTTTGTTTCCTTCATTTCTTTTGACCTCGCTTTTTCTTTTTCATGTGACACGGTCACAGCTTTGCTCACTTTTAGCAGCAGCCTGTTAGCATGTGTTACCAACATTAATAATGTCTCTGATTTAGTATTTGGTCATGAGGAATAGGATTTGTGCATTGATTTGTCATTAATGGACATATTTTCTGATTGATATTTGTGGTTTTAAAGAGTTGTAGGTCAGCTAATAGTAGTTGTTTCCCCTCAATGTTTGTTATTTAAAGTTCAAATCCAAAAACTTTCTGAGATCTCTGCAAACAGAAACCATGAAGATGTTGTCAGTCTAAATAAAATGGTGCTCACTGGGCAGAGTTGCAGAAGTTGTAACTGCCGTGTGAAACACTGTAGCTCCAGTTGCATAATGTGACAGGCTTGGCAGCTCGGTAACATTACACGCATTAACCAGGCTGCCTGTGCTGAAGTGTCAGTTCTGTGGCTATTACAAGTTGGCTGCAGCAGCTGAGTTTCTCTCTGTGCTCAGGAGTAAATCATCTGTTTGCAGGTTACAAGCATAAAGTATTTTCTAGGCTGTGGAGTCTAATGTTTGTCTGTTAGGAATAAACCTTTACTGGAGATTTCTAAGAAAAGGAATTTATTTCAGAGGAAGTCTGTATATTCAGCTGGTTTACTTCATCTAACTTGATTTAATCTTTTCATTTCTCTTTTATCTTGCATTTTCTGCTGTTTATGTTTTCTTCTGACCCACCTGACAGGTACACGGTTGGTGAGTGCAGCCTCACTGAAGAAACTGCTCCAGTCTTGTCCAAAACTTCTCCTCCTGGACGTCTCCTTCTGCTCTCAGATAGACATGAGGGTCGTCCAGGAGCTCTCGGGTCTCTTCCCAAATATTGCCATCAAGAAGAGCTTCACTCAGTGACCTCAGCTCCTCTGGTTCTCTTCAGTCCAAAGGAAGTAAGAGCTTGCCAGCGTTCACTGCCCAAAAGTGGATAAGAGGCAGGTCAGATGGCGACAGAGATCCCTGACCTCCCTGTGCTTGTTTCACAAACAGGATCTCTTTCTGGGGTCAGACATCAGAGCTGTTACAAGGAAAGAGGGATGAAGTGACTGAAAACAAATAATTACTGACTCGTGGCAAAGGGATAGTAAAACAAGACGCTTCATCCTTTGAACACAAAAAGTTAGAGTCACTGATGTAAAGCTGCTGCATCCTTGAATCTGAAGCGTCTGCTATATTTGCCAACGTGATGAAAAAAGCACCTCTGTACTGGATCCAACACACAAAACAAAGCAAGGAATTTTATGAGCAATCCTCTGGAACATTTTGAAGGAACAACGGAAAAAAACTAAATGTGTGAAAATTATTTCACACAGCAGGAAAAACTCCTGCAGGGTGAGGAGGATACATGATCATCTTCACTGGTCTCATGGTGAGACATCAGGGCCTTGGACTGTGCCTCCTTCAAATCTGATCTGATGCAAAAGCGTCAATGAAGACATCCATCAACAAAAAGCCAGTGAGGTTCAACTGAAGAAATAACACATGAAGCTGTTGTGTTTGAAGTTAATTGGAGCTTTAAGAGTGAATACAAAGTAGTGAACCATGTCTCATTCTGTTCAGTGTGATACGGAGAGTGTGGAGTCAAACCTGAAACTGGATATAACAACTCAAGTTGTGTTTTCCTGCAAAAAAAACCCAAAAACATCATCAACTGTCCTCACGCCTGAGATTCACAGAAAACAGGTTTTCATCAGAAAACTAGCAGATTCTGAGAAAACAGACTGGAGCAACATTTTTCTTAGTCAACACGTGCTAAAAATACAGCAGGACATCAAACATCCAATGAATCGAAGCAGCAACGGAATAACTGTCACTGCTAAATCAATCAGAGATGAATAAACAAATAAAAGTAATCAATACAGAAAAAAAAAATCTACAACACTGGTGATGAATCAGCAGTTCCTGACATGTAGGAGCCTGAACCAGACACTCAAAAACTGAAAACTAAAAAAAGTTTACGATTAATGTTTATATTGAAAGAGAAATTTCAATTCACCGCAGTTTTCTCTGTTATATCTGCCACGGCAAACGTAAATGCCATTTTTTCAATGAGAAGTGGGCCTGCATTTCCTTTCAGCAAATGCAGGATGTTGAAATGCTGAGCACCACATTTCAACACTATTGCTTTTCATTGCAGGCAAAGCTCAGTGTTGAAATGCTGAGCCTTATTTCAATGTTAAGCACTCTCTTCACATGTGAAACTTACTTCCTGCAAGAGAACTAGCACAGTGTGTACCACTCTAACTGTACTTGAGGATTTTGTTAGATCAAGTCTGAGAAAGTCAGATGATGTGATGTACCTGAATCAGGTTAATTTCTGTTAAACTGTACAAATGAAGTAAACAGGGTCTTTAAAAGTTAGATTCTTTAAGTTAGGCCTCTGGTGGTAAGGGAGGGTGCGTTTCAGGCTAAGTGTATAGTTTAGTTTGAGGTATGAGATCATTTTTCGAATACATTGTGGTTACTCTTTTAGTTGTTTTTGGCCTTTTCATTTTAAATACTGAGCAGGATTGTCTCCAAAGCTAAGTGATGAGGTTAAAAATCCGGTTGCATGGTGGTTTCATAATGTTGCATGCTTCTCCTGTGTTCATTCACTCGGATCTGTCTGCCACTGTTGTTTTAATAAGCTCCTTGGATGCTGAGGGGTTCTGTGGACAGTGTAAATACTCTGTGACCTCAGTATTTGTCCTGTAACTCAGGGGTTTGAATATGACTTGTGTTTTATTTTTATTACTTTGATTGTGCTAACAGCACCAGCACAGCAGACGTTTCTACAGACAGTAACACCACACTGAGTCACCTGTGGGGCTACCTGCAGTCTGTGCCAGTCTTGGAGAACAAACACACGTTTAAAAGCACCATCAGTGAGCAACTGCACAGCACTGATGAAACCTGGACAAAGATTTTGGGGCTTTTTTTGTGGAATGTTGTAATTATATGATTGTGAAAAACACATTGTTATTGCTATTTAATTTTTGTAATATAAGAAGTCACATTGTAATGTGGCAGAAGTGCTTGAAAAGCAACTCTCTTTTGAAACTTGAAGTTTTTTTTTTTCCTGAAGCAAGACTCTGAGTTAATATTTGTGCCTTACTATACGCCTGTTTGAATGTGGTGTGTCGTCCATGTGGTATCGATTGTAGTGAACTGCTTTGCTTTATTGCCTTTCAACCAAAGTACAGGTAAAAAAAAAAAAAAAAAAAAACCTAAAAAAAACAACACCTTTATCCCACTGTGTTCACTGACCAGTCTGTATGACTTAACTGTACATCAGCCAGGGTACTCAATATGCAAAATGATATTTATACTTCACTCAGTTATTGAAATCCTATTTAAATTAATTTCCCTTCCATTTGTCAGTAGTCGTATAAATTTCAGAGATTAGGTTTTTCCTTTTAGAATCAGAGAACCCTGAATGGTAGCAAAGGAAAACCATCAACTGCAAAAAATAACACTCCCCTTTAAGTCGTTAATCGTTGTTTTTGATAACAGTGGTGTGAAAAGTCAACTTTGAAGCCTTTTTTTCAATCAACACATTCTCAGCTGTGTGTTATCGACTCGCTTGCTAATGTAACCATCTGAACTCACCTGTGGGATTCTGTTTTGACTTAGTCCTGTGCCAGCTGTGTAGTGTTAGGAATACCAGTAAGGATGCTTTTTTCAGTGCTTGTTGGGATAGTTTTTAGAAGTCATATTTTTTTTCTGTTTTCTGGAAAAACTAATTGGAAAAGTTTTGGTATTTGGAGTTTCAACAATTGTTTTTGTCTTTTTTTGCTTCTGGAACATTTAGATAATTTTTAATCTTAAAGGGACTGTGAGGACTTTGGATGTGAATTTGAAAAAGTCTCACTTTTTATATATATATGCTTGATAATAATCCCCAATTTAACATAAGGCTATCTGCGCTAAAATAGGTTGTTTCTAAATGCTAATTCCTTACTTCCTGATCAGGACTACACGGGTCAGATTGGACCTGTGGGATTTATGCCACTCTGAAGTCTCTGCAACACCACCACACTGGCAGAGGTTTAGCAGTCAGAAGAGAGATCCTTGCTTATTCTCTGCTGAGAACCACTTCTTTGATTTATTTCGTAGTGATAGTGGACATAGAGGCTGGACTGTCTGACAGACCAGGGGCAGAAGAGCAGAAAAGCAGAAGAAAGCTAAACAGGAGAGTGATAGAGCACGAGCTATAGGCTAAAACACAGGTTAAGCTGTTTGTGAAAATTTTCCTTCCAACTTACATGCATTAGTTGTACTGCAGTGATCTGTTCAAACCTGAGAGTCTATCGATAAAATGAAGAGCCAGGTCATGTTTGCTCTGCTTGGTAGATGAGCACTGGTAGGACATAACCAGGATTCACAAATGCTACATGGTACCGATAGGTCTCAGAGCATAGTGCTAGATGTAGCAAGCTACTAAACTACGGTACTCAACTGCGGTAAAACAAGCAAACTCACAAAGCTTGTTTGTTGACAAGTTTCAAAGAACAGTGCTATGTAACTGTTGGCAAATACATTACCTTGTGTTGTATCTAGATAAAAAAGTTAGCTTGAGTGTTAAAAAGATCTGATCTACTTTCACTTTCACTTTCAAAACAAATACATCAGGACAGTTCAGCAAGTTCTCCAGTCGCTGCAACCCACTCATACAGATTCTCCTCACAGTCACTTTAAGGATGTATTTCTAAAATTCTTGATCTAGACATCATCTCTGCTCTGTGTTGGCGACACACAGAGCTAAGCTCACCCCAGATCCATTATTGTGAAACAGAAATCAGCCTCCTTATCTAATTATGGGTTGGAAACCAAAAATGCTGGACATTAAAATTACTTGAGTGTTGGAGTGGGTGTATTTTAAGTTAATTCGCTGTGTTTTTAAAAGAATGGATGTGGAAACGGTGTGACACATCAGCCCTCAGATGATGCAAACATTACTTCAGTGAAGGGAAGTCAGCTGGTTGACTAGACGTTCAGAAATGCGTATATCACATTTTCCTGGCCCACATATTCCAAACAGTGGTTTTAAGTATCTTATGAGTGATATACTTTCACAGTGATGATATAAAGTGTGAACAGTAATTATTTAAGACAGATCTAATAGTCTGTGTGGCCAATTCTTTTTTAGTCTCCATAAGACCAATGGAGCACCACAGGTTCAGCACTTTTACACATTCGTTCTCTTTCAGCTGTGTACTTTGAATGAATGCGTTGGCCTTGCTTTTCTGTAATGAATATGCATCGTCTCTCCTCCCACTCTGGATGCGTGATCAACCTTTGTGCCATTGGTAGGACATGCAGTGATGCCCCCTGTGCTGCAGTGTGAAAGCCACTGTTGTGTGGAAAGATTGTGCCTCTGTCATGATGAAACTGGGTGCTTCACTTTCACCAGATTTTCAATAAACCCAGGCTGATACAGTAAGCTCTGACTCTGTGTGCTTCCTTTATTAAAGCTCTAGATATTGAAGAAAACTACAGTCCACAAAGAAAGTCTTGGAGCTTTCTTTCGGTGTGGTTTTCTGACCTCTGTCTTGTTTCTGTTGATGCCATGTGAAGCACTTTGAGCTGCCTTGTTAACACAAACTGCTGTTTACATAAATGTACAATAATTACTCCTCTTTCCATAACTCTTCAGCTGTAATCATCAGGGCTGTATCACGTACGAAAACAAGAGAATTGTGTTGCTGTGACCTGCTGATGCTTCATAAATAAAGCCGTGTTAGTGAGATTGGGCGATAAAAAACCGAAGCAATGACTTAGGTAATCAGTCCTACTGACTGACCTAACACCAACGTCTTACTAGGAAAAACGGAATTGGGAGACGGTAAAATGTGAGATAATTATGGTGTCTCTCTACACTGTAATCGAACAGAAGAATTGCCGGAAAATTACTTAACAAATACGGACCAAATTACTACATATAACACCGGGACATTACACGGGTAATGACGGAGAACGAGGCGGCCTCGGCTGAAGTATTAATTTAAACTGCCTCCCCAATGATTATTCCTCAGCCAACAACACCACTGCTGCAGCCAGCGCTGTGCGTGTGCAGAAACAAACCTGATTCACAGCGGCTTTACACGCGGCGCTACAGCTTGATTTCTTGCTGTCATGCTGCTCTATGAGGCTGATGTATCCAGAGGGGATCCACAGCAATTAGAGCGGCTTTTTATTTGTCTTTCAAGAGCTGGCAAACATAGCTTGATAAATCTGCAGGGGGAATGTATGGGTGTACGGACATATTGTTCCTGAATAATAACTCCAGCATCAAAATGCAAACACAGAGAGAATGATAGAGGGCTCATACAAGGTCAGTGCAGTATTTTTCCTCCTCTCTTCCATCAACAAAACAGGAGAGTGACACCAGAACATACCTTGACAAACATGGCAGCACCCTGCTGGTGCAGTAATAGTCTTCTCCTCACTGGGTGAGACACGTGTCTGCAGAGTGCTGTGGTCTGCCTCCTGAGTCGTCCTCAGGCTGGGACTCGACAGGCCTCAGACCTGCCTGAGGGAGGCCTCCCTCTGATACCCATCATTATGTGGCTGGGTGTTCCTTCTCCAGTTTCTCGCCTTAGACACTCATAATGAAGACATCCCTGTCAGTCCTCTCACTGCTCACTCTCAAGCTTATTATTTTTGTTTTCTTTTAAAGGATGCCGAATATCAGCACTAAGTTTCTTCAATCCGTACAAAGACTATAATCCATGTGTAATTTTGTGAAGCAGCACTGATGGCCAGGATTCCTTCAGCCTTGTCTGGATCCACAAAAATCGCTTTAATTTACATCAGTGCACATTGTTGGGAACACAAACTGATACATGATGTTTTAGTTACTGTAGAAAAGTGAGAACACACTTCAGACGATTCGAAACCCTGATCTAATACAAAATTTACAAATGTATTTCATGCTGTTCAAAGGAAGGGAAGATCTTTTGCTCCTCTTTGTTATGGCAGAGATACTTGTTTCAAACTTCAGAAAGGTTTCTCTTACTTGTGACCAGGGACAGAGCCAAGATTTCAGTTTTGGGTGAGCCAAACAAATATTAGCTGGGCTGTAAATGCCTGAATTTAATATATCATTATTCAAATTAATAAATTGAATGGCTGATATACAACTGTTACTGTTTGTGATTTTAAAGTGGATTTTGCTGCTTTTTTCCCCTTTAATACCTGATGACATTCTTATAACATTTTTGTGAATCAGTCGGCTCGACCTGTGATCGCTCTCCATGGTGCTGACTGAAGAAAACCGCTTTAATGCACCACCGGGCTTCATGACTACAGCTTCCCATTTATTATAGACTGTACGAACGGTAACATTAACCACAGTTAAATCAAGGGGAAAAAAATCTAAGGTCGTATCCAAAACCATGCTCTGGTCCTGCCTGTACAACATGAGACTGAATGTTTCATAACTTTTTTTAGTATTTGTTTTCCTCAAATGGGTTAAAAAGATCGCCAAACTCTACTCATTTCACAGAAATAGGGAGTGCAACAATTACAAACTTGAAGTGACAAAATTTCACCCGAAAAAAAAAGAAGGTTTTTGCAATAGAAAGTTCTGGGTGGGTCTGCTGAAAGAGGGTTGGGCCTGGGACTATTGTGCCCACCCATGATGCCGCCCCTGCCTATGACCCCTCATCACAAGTTGTGTGTGAAAATATTTTTGTGTGTTTGTGTTTTTATTAATCCTTTTGCAACAACACACAAAAACTAGGTCTTAATTCAAGACTGGAGGGAGGGGGCATTTCCTTTCAGCAAATGCGGGATGTTGAAATGCTGAGCATCTCATTTCAACACTCTTGCTTTTCTTTGCAGGAAAAGGTCAGTGTTGAAATGCTGAGCATCGCATTTCAACATCAGGCACTTTCTTGTAGGAAAGGCTCACTGTTGAAATGCTGAGCAACAACCCTTACCTTAACATCTCTATTGCTCAAATGTAGCGGTGCTAAACTGAGTGACACCCATGAGTTCTATTTATTAAATATGGGCATTCAAGGGACCTTTATCTCCTCCTACTATGCTTATGCTCAGCATTTCAACATATTTAACAGAAGATGTACAAAGCTTGCATCTTGAAAAACCCCAAAATAAATCTCATCAATGGGTATTGATCTTCTATTGTTGTGCTTCCCAACCTTTTCTTGCTCAGGGCCATCTTAAAAGTCTCAAATATTTATGCGGCCCACCTCCAACTGACCCCCTTGAAAACAGAAGCCATTTAATTCCTTTCTGGAGCACTTTTTTGTTTTAAATATTTGATCATTTTTAGTATTATTTAAGTGTAACTAAGTTTTATTTTGTATATACATCTAAAATATCAGTCCATTTAATTTTATTGTAATATAATTAGACTCACACACCCACACAGAAATATACTATTTTGGAAATGATTTGGTGGCCAACTGCCAATACCTTCATGACCCACCTTGGGGCCGTGACCCACATGTTGAGCATCACTGAACTATGGCAAGAGAAATAAAATGAGAAGTAATAGTTGTGTTAATTGGCTGTTGTGGCTCAGTGATAGTCATCCTCTCCTCATCTGAAGGTCGAGGGTTCCATTCCAGCTCCTGTGGCCTCACACCAAAGTGTCCTTGAGCAAGACACTGAACCCCAAATTACCTCCACTGTGTTTCAGTGGTGTGTGAATGGGTATGATTGAGTTAACTGGTGGTCCTGTAATAGCACTCTCTGCCATCAGTGTGTGGATGTGGTGTGAATGGGTGAAAGAGACTAGAAGTGTAAAGTGCTTTGAGTGCTCAGAAAGACCAGAAAAACATTTAAGTACTGGTTCATTTTACCATTTATATTTTGAACAGGCTTCTGTTACACCTTGATTTTCAAATCAAGAAATAAATCTGCTTGTTTGACTTTGACCACAGAGTTGATATGTGGAAGAAAATAAGCTTAAACAGGGTTCCCGGGCATCCTTGAAAAGTCTTAAATTCATTAAAATGTCATATTCTGGTCCTAAATAAATTACTCAAAGGTCTTAAATTCATTAAAATGTTATATTCTGGTCTTAAATAAATGACTCAAAGGTCTTAAATTTGTCAGGGCAAGGTTTGTAAATGTTCTATTTTTTTTTTTTTTGTAGCAGGATTTTTTCAAGGAGGAGATGTAAAGTGGATCCTGTCTTACAAGCTGCTGATATAAATTGTTATCTGTATCCTAGCCAGGCAGTCTGTGACTTTGGGTCACTGTTGGCACTTTTACAGTCAGCTGTTAACCAGAGAGCACTATTGATCACTTTATGTTAAATAAACAGACAATAAATAAACTTGAACTGGTCTCATTCAGTGACACACATACTATAATTTGGTCGTAATAAAGCAGGATCCCAAACATCACCTCTATAGTGTGTTTGGTCTTAAATTTCATTCAAGGTGGCATTAAAAGTCTTAAAAATTCACCCTCCTGCAACAACAAGCTCACTTTAAGTTCATTTTCTGTTTAAGAAGATCATAAATGTACCAGAAATAAGATTTTTTTTAAGTTTATATACACAGTACAGGTCAAAAGTTTGGACACACCTTCTCATTCAATGTGTTTTTTCTTTATTTTCATGTCTATTTACATTGTAGATTCTCACTGAAGGCATCAAAACTACGAATGAACACATGTGGAGTTATGTGCTTAACAAAAAAAGGTGAAATAACTGAAAATATGTTTTATATTCCAGTTTCTTCAAAATAGCCACCCTTTACTCTGATTACTGTTTTGTATACTTTTGGCATTTTTCAAGAGGTCGTCACCTGAAATGGTTTTCACTTCACAGCTGTGCCTTATCAGGGTTAATTAGTGGAATTTCTGGCTTTATCAATGGGGTTGGGACCATCAGTTGTGTTGTGCAGAAGTCAGGTTAATACACAGCCAACAGCCCTATTGGACAACTGTTAAAATTCACATTATGGCAAGAACCAAACAGCTAACTAAAGAAAAATGAGTGGCCATCATTACTTTAAGAAATGGAGGTCAGTCAGTCCAGTAAATAGTCATGAAAATAAAGAAACTACAAGTTGAATGAGAAGGTGTGTCCAAACTTTTAGCCTGTAATGTATATAAGATGAGTTTATAAGTTCTGCTAAAAATCATCCTCTCAGTCAGTTTTAATGAGGATCACTTTTACATGAGTAGGAAAACTTAATAAATCATAAACTTTTCCTTCTCCTTGTCAATCTAGAGCATCATTTTCTCTCTCAGATCCTTGTGGACGCTCTCAAACAGGACCCGGCACAGAGGCCGCGTGAGGTGGCCTTGCTCGGAGACGAGGATGTTTCACAAACAGGCCGTGCAATTACATCCTGAATAATTATGCGCTGAGGGGGAGACACGACTCGCCCCACTGATCAGCAAAGTTCATGTGAAGTTATAATTAAACAATAACTCGTTTACAAATGAACGCACACACGCATTTGTGTACTTAAGTGTGCAAAGTGTAATTAGCTGCGATGCATCTGAGTGATATTGAAGAACAACAATGTCAAATGATGGAATGAGTTTCAGCTGGTGAGACTGTATCATTGTTATATCTGTGTGTGTGTGTGTGTGTGTGTGTGTGTATGTGTGTGCAGAGACAGACAGATTGAAGCAATGATTGATACAGAAGGCTGATTCATCTTCACACAGGCTGAGATGGACATGATGTCTGACAGGAAAACTTTCTGTGATGATATCAGATTGAGATCTCAGGAGGGTTAAATAAGGTTTGTCACAAAAACATTCAATCGTTCAAAATCAATTACGCCTCAGGAAATAGAAGTGAAACATTGTGTTGTCACACATGATGTTAAATAACATCTTGTGAGCTGAATGAGATCCTGTGTTTGTTTTTGTTCCTTCAAACAAACAGATATTTCTGCCTGATGTTCAATCACACTTTTATTTGTCAATTTTCAACACGTCTCCAAAATCTGCTCCAAATCCTATTTTGTGTATTGTGTTGAGCTGAGTCAGCGTTTGATTTAAAGCAGGCCTGTGTGTTTCACTCTGCAGGAGGAGCCGTCCTCTCTGTCTTCACTCAGCTGTGTTGAAAAAAAAAAAAAAAAACAGGGTGCAGTTTCATGTGAAGCTTTTCATGTTTCTGTGCAGGAAGGAGCCAGAGGAGAGTGCAGACGGTAATCCTGATCACCTGATAAAAATCTTTGTTATAAAAGAAGCTTGAGACGGTTTGAGCCGATGCCCTGCCTGATGTTACCAGCTTGTCTGAACAGGTTTTTTAATACCATGATGTCCTTTCACCTTCAGAGTTTGATTTTCACAGAAGCATTTTGCGTTGAAACGTGAATCTGTGGATTGTGGTGTTTAAAGGTCTTTAAAATCCAGCTCACAGGTCGGTGAGTTGAGTCTTGTGTGATCGTGATCCAGCAAGGAAATGGATTTAAATACAAAACCAAAGCAGCTAAAAGACTTCCAGACACCATGTGTTATCATCCTCACACTTGTTTACTCTGACACATCACATGGCATATCAAAAGTTTAACCAAAACATTTAGAGATCAGTTTGTATCTGGAAAGATGATACAAGACATGTTTATCATTTTGGTCGGTCCAAGAAAATTTAAGCCTTTAATTATCTCCAGATTTGGACTTTTTGATGCCTTGTTGTAATGACACATGATAAAAGCAGCACAGCAAAGAATGAGGTGCATCCACATCCCATCTTTTGAACTTTTACTTGGCTTGTTCTGCAGTTAGGATCGTATCTCCTGGTAATTTCATCTTCTTATGTCTGAGATGTGTGGTAACTTTCTTGAAATCACTTCAGCCCTGGAAGATTTGTTGACAGAATGATATGAATGGATTCTCCTGGAGTATTTGATCACTTCATTATGTTTTGTCAAACATAGTGCTCTATATGTGATCTGTTTAGAACATGCTATATTATGACATGTTCAGCATTTTAATCCAATCAAACATTTAAAGCGTCCGTTCATGATTGTGCCTGATTGTAACATTTAATTCCAAAAGTTGCAAACATTATAAACCATTAAATGTTTAACGGACAGCAGATCTTGTGTTGTCCCATCACTCATTAAATGGGAATTATTCAGGTTTTAGTATCCGAAATTTCCTGACAGTTTAAACAAAGTTGAATTGTGTGGAAATAGGAAATTTTGAGTGCAGAGGGGAAAAAAAAAACTGTTCAAACATTAAAGATGCAGAGGTTAGAGTGTGGGTTCTGAACAGGTCTGATGTAATAGTAAAAAAATAAAATAAAATCTTAAATTATGTCTGACCCTACATTGTGTTTTATATCTAATTGTTCACGTATTAAACAAATCGTCTTTTTTTTTCAAATTAACATCAAACATTTAACTTAATGCCATTGAAATAGTGGCAGTAGTCATCAAATCTATTCCAGTAAAGACAGGAAAAAAGTTTCATGGTGTCTTTCATTGTTTTACTATTTTACAGCACATCATTGAGATTGGGGATGTATGGGGACGATAAAATCATTTAGACTCTTGAATTAAGTATAAAACACAACTTAATCTTTTTTTCCCCACACAAATAACAAAATAGTGATGAATTGTTTGAGTATCTAAGTCAGTGGTTCCCAAAGTGGGGGTCTGGACCCTTTGGGGGGTCACGAGACATTGATAGGGGGTCGCGGAGTGTGTCCCAAAATCGAACACTATAAACAATTCCATATTTTATCCATTATTTTAAGAATTAAAGCAAAAAATAGGGGTTAAAGATAATATAAAATTATGCAAACAGAAAACGTTTTATCTGTTTTTCACATTTCTTTGTTGAAGTTTGATGCAGTGAACTCAGCAAAGTGCACATTAGTCTGTAAATTTTCTACTGATTAGTTAAATGAAGTATCCTCGGGGGTTATTTGTTAGTTTCTGTCTGTTTTTGGATTGGTCCATTAGTGTCGTACCACAGCAGGGGGTCGCCAGTCTCTAACGCCACCATTTTGGGGGTCACAGGAGGAAAAGTTTGGGAACCCCTGATCTAAGTGACCAACTCTGGATGAGCTCCATTGGTAGTGACTGATGTTTGTTATGTGTGATGTAGACATGTGACATACGGGCCTACTGACCTTACGACTTATTTATAACATAGTCTATTATACTTTGACTGCAATGGAAGCAGTTATTATGTCTGTCATACACTTTATACTGAATACACCTGCTCAGGTTACACACTGTTATTATACTTCTACCATGAGATCCAGGTTTAACCTTCTCCAGATTGTGTTTAGTATTTGTGAGTGTGGTACTGAGCTTCACAGGCATTAAATGACATAACAGCTTGGACTCACCCCTGGGTGAAGCTTGCATCACTAGATGGCGCTATAGCACCGACTATCTCCCTCTATGAGTGTGTGTGTGAGTGTGTGTGTGTGTGTGTGTGTGTGAGTGTCTCCACAGCTCAGCATTACAACAGTGCAGAGTGTGTGTCCTTTTCCTGGAGCCTGATGGGAAATTTCAAGTCACCTAAATAAAAAGGAAGGTGTAATTAACGCGACGCGCTATTAATTGCTTCTACTAGAGAGCGGATGAAGGGCAGGAGGGCGCACTTTTCTGATCTCCGGGTGCCTCGAAAGTCGACTTCATGGATCCGAGAAAGAGGGCTTTATACCCGGGTGTCACTTCATCCAAATGGCAGGTCAAACAGCGAGAGGTGGAGATGCAGACAGGGGCTGTGGTTTATTTCTCAGAAATGATCCATGCGCCATCAGGAAGACTTCCAGAGTTTCTAGAGATAATAGTGAGTGCGCTTAATAATAATACAATAATAATAATGCCCTATAGAGATAAACTATAGTGCAGATGATTAGAATAAAAACAGGTTCAGGAAGCACCAAAACAATTACTTTCTATTACTCTCCAGTCCTGGATGTTTGGGGAATATTTAGACACATTCTCATGTAGAAACCACAACATTATAAATAAATCACAAAAGATCTAATTATTCAACCAACAGCAAAAATAAAGCCATGGTTGTGTCATCACGTTCATAAAGCAGACATTGACTCACAGCTACAGCATTAGGATCAGTTTTGTTATTTTAATTTCTTTGATAAGAAGTGACTCCAAACAGCGCCCTATACTATCTCTACATGTGATCAGGTCAGTCAGCGGAAGCCTCCAATATCTGTTCAGTAATCGATCCCTAATCGATCCTGCTGGTTTTCTCTAACAGTGCTGAGGCGTTTAAATCTCATTTTCACTTTCTCCACAGACTCATGTGTTCACACTGAGCTCCATCACTGACACCAGCTCCTTTCTTCCAGATTGTGGTTAAATATTATTCTGACTTTTTAGATATTGTACGCGGAAGAGTCATGTAAACTATTTATTTCATTCATTTTGTTATTATTATTATCATTATTGTGGTTAGGGGTGGTGGTCTTTCTGCTTCAAAATACAATAAAATAAAATCAGAGTTTCTATGAGAGGCATGCTCTCTGAAATATCACAGCTCGGATCCTGTGGGAATATTACAGAGAAATGACAGACCACAGGGAATAGGAAAATACCATCAGGGTCACCACTGTCACTATCACTGTTACTATAAGTCCCTACAGAAACATTGTGGTTTTTTTCTGAATAATGCGGGAACGAGATCCTGTCATTTAATCCTGTATTTAAATTACAAAAACACAATACACCTGTGAAACCAACTATGACGTCATCTGTTGAGGTGTAAAGGGTCAGTCATAGGGAATTTTTCAACACCTAAAACAGCATCACTTAAAGTCAAATCAGTCATGATTTGATTTTCTTTGAATAAAAAGGAAACAAAAAGCTTTTTAGAAAACATAAATGATAAACAGTAAATTTTAAGCTGATTGTACAATTTTCAAATCTTTGTTTATACAATCTAAAATCAAACCTGGTTGCTAAAGGGACATCTTTTTTTTTAGTTTTGCATTAGAAACAGTGGTAAAATAAATATGCAGGTTTATTTTTGTCCTCCTAAGGACCATTATTGATCCTCAGACCACACTTTGAGAACCCTCCTTCAGCCCTGGATGGTAGTTGTGTTTTCTCAGCCAAAGGCAGAGCATTCAAAAGCAGCCTGGAGCAGAAGCAGCACATCATCGGCTCACAATCTCACATCCATCAACCCTGATTTTCTCTCAGCCATTAATTCCATCCAAACCACCGGGCTCGGAGCACAGATGTCAGACAGACCGTGAACTCACCGCGGCAGCATTCTGCTTTGATGAGGAGGGGAGGAAAAAAAATACATTTAGGCTCGACGTTGGAAAAAAGCTGTTTAATATCAACCCCATTATTTAAAAATGTGCAAGTCCGTTATTCATGTGTGGAGGGATGAAACACCTACAGGCGTTTCTCACCTCTGCGTAATCTACCCCCAAGTTCATCCAGTGAATATGACACAGCCTACATCCCCCCAAAAACCACACGGCTGCTTTGACAAGCAATGAAAGAAAAGAAAAGAAGAAGAAGAAGAAAACAGCGTCGGATTGCTACAGGTCTACATCCCACAACTTCAGTTTGCACTCAATTATAAGTTGGATGGATTCATTAAAGCTACTGAGGAACGATTTCTCTGCCAAAATCGTGGCTGATGATTTTTTTTTCCTGCAGGGGAAACACAAACCAGAAAGAGAGAGAAAAAAAACACTTTCACATATGAGTGTAAAAAAATAACCATTTCCCTATGTTTGTCATTTTTGCGCATTAAACGAAAATGATCATTACTGTAAAATAAAAAAGGTGTGTTTGCATGTAGCTGTGACGGTCCAGGCTGTGGCAATCCCGCTGAAAAACAAAAAAATAAGTCTCTCTTCTCCCCCTACAAAACAAAAGCCCCCTCAGTGTCATTTCATATATATCTCGCACTCTGTGGACTCTGTGTCATCTATGAAAGCCATTGTATAATAAATTACAATCTCATTAACAATACTAAAAAATAAAGTCAAAGTCTACCAGGAGAGTCCCCCGATGAAATAAAGCAACAAACACACAGATGGACAAAATGGCTGAATGAAATGCATGGCAACGACCTCCAGACATTAAAAACAACACCATGTGAATAATAATAATAATAATAATAATAATAATAATAATAATAATAATAATAATAATAATAATAATAATAATAATAATAATAATAAAGTAGAGTTTGATCATATGCTGCGATTTTTGGAGTGTAACTAAAATATGTTTTGGGACAAAGTAAAAAAGGCCTTATCATCATTATTATTGTTTTTCTCTTTAAGAGATGCTTCTCCTTTTTTATTCCCTCCATGTCTAATAATATGAGGACAATTCTCTACAAAATAACGATTAATCTGAATTGTATCCTCTGTTTTGTTTTCTTTTTTTTTTTTTTGATTGGAAACAC
Source organism: Thalassoma bifasciatum (assembly GCA_008086565.1). Taxonomy (NCBI): domain Eukaryota; kingdom Metazoa; phylum Chordata; class Actinopteri; order Labriformes; family Labridae; genus Thalassoma; species Thalassoma bifasciatum. The sequence goes on from RPOG01000375.1 coordinate 335,115, forward strand.
AATTTCATGGAATATTCCTGAGCGGGAATTAAATGGCGAATCAGACCCCCCTTTGAAAAATTTAACATCTTAAATTGATTTCACTTCATCTGAAATAATATATATTTTTTTAGATTTTAAAAATAAAAACGCGCAACATTAAAATAGAAAATAGTACTCCAGTGTAATTTCGGTAAAAATAACGTTAAATAGCACAGAGATAAAAAGGCATTATAGGTAGGATGTGAATGAGACTAGATTTCAAAATAAAAAATAAAAACTCAACCTGCTTGTTTTTAAAACAATTAAAAAAAAGAAATCCAAAAAGTGCCCCAGTGAGGAAAGAAAAATAGAGGATGAAGCCATGACTTTTAAAGTTATACAATATTTACAAAAGTGAATCCAAATGTTTGTGAGAGTTGGTGACATATACTTTTCTGTAGATATCTATTTATCTAAAGCCCATCCTGCTGTGGAAAAGTGCCAGATAATCCATTCAGTCGCCACGGAGCCCTTCCTGCAGCTGGGAGACTCTCTGAGGGGGGGAGAACTATTATTCAAGGCTTATTCTGATAAAGTATAAACGGACCTTTTGTTTACGCTGCTGTTTTTAGTCATGACAGAGGTCACACACTTAAATTCACCCCCGAACTGCCTCCAGACAAATGTTAGAAAGAGTTTGCCAAAGAGCTGCAGAAACTATATGATAGCAATAATAACAAGAGGAAGGGTAATCTGCTGATAAGTAAATCCTGACCTCGGTGTTCACAGAATAAATAAGAGCTGGATGGCCTGCAGCTTCTCAGCGCTGCTCTGAATGTAAAGCGGCTCGGTGCTGCCTGGCTGACAGATGGGACTCAGGCGATGCTCACCCTCAGCTGGACTCCACTGGACTGGGGCTGCAGCCTCTACTGGCCTTTACTTTACTCCATTAACGCAGCTTCTTTGACCCCCCCTACACCACACACCCACCCACCCATCACTGCTGGACGCACAGTTTAGAGCTACAAAACTAAACGCCTTTGCATTTGTTTTCCCTTTTACGCACAGGAAAAAAAATGTGTTTTGTGATTCGATATAAAAGTGGCGAATGGAAACCATTCAGCTAAGCTTCTCCTCTAAAACCAGGTATCCCTCCTCCCCTCCCTATTTTTTTCGTCAAGTATAATTTCAGTACACAATAGGGGCTACACCTTGAAACTGCGTCGACTGGAGTCACAGTGCTGGGCTTGTATCCTTGAAGAACGCAACACAAGCTTATGTTCCTTTCGCTCTGGGGGAGGGAAAATTGTCCTGCCTCCCCTCACTCTTTTCTCCATTTTTCTGATATTCACTGCAGATATTGTGTGAGTACTCACTGCAATCTATTATACATAAAACACCCACTACAGCGTCTCATGGTCCAGTGATTTATATATAACCATGGGGATAAATAAAAAAGGATAGACATGTCCTGGAGGGTCCAGCAGAGTTCATTGGATCGGGGTCTGGACCCCGTGATGAGGCGGCGTGTCCCCGTACACATCCTCGCTCCCTGGCAGAGCTCCGGGAGGGGTCATGCGTTTCTCCTTCTGTCTCCTGTTACAAAACCAAACCCTCACTACTTCTTTTTCGAGGTGCAGACTGTCCGCCAGGCCGATTATTTCCGACGCTGCCGGCTTAGGGCACTTCAAAAAATGGCTCTCCAAAGCTCCCTTTACGCTTACCTCGATTGAAGTCCGTTTTTTTCTTTTCCTCCCTTGCGCGGCTATTTTGTCCAGGCTGGTCGGGCTGCCCGAGGTGGAGTCCGCCTCCTCCAACCACTTGTTCAACAGAGGCTTCAGCTTGCACATGTTTTTAAAGCTGAGCTGCAGGGCCTCAAACCTGCATATGGTGGTTTGGGAAAATACATTTCCGTACAGGGTCCCCAAGGCGAGTCCAACGTCCGCCTGCGTAAAGCCCAACTTGATCCTCCGCTGTTTGAACTGCTTTGCAAACTGCTCCAGGTCGTCCGAGGTCGGCGTATCCTCGTCCGAGTGGTCGTGGTGGCTCTGTGGCCGGTGCTGGTGCTGATGCTGGGACGGCGGGTGGCCGTGTTCGCTGAGGTGCGGGCTGTGGTGCTCCTCATGACTGTCTCTTAGGTTGTGGTGGTGCATCCCCTGCCCGCTGCCCGGGATCAGTCCGTTGACGCTGAAGCCCGGCTGGGAGTAAATAAGGCTTTGGCCGTTCGTCGTCGCCATGCTCGGTATGTGCGCAGCGGTGGTGGTTCTCCACGCCCGGCCGTCGTGGTGGTTCCCGTGCGTCTGGTGCACCAGGTGGGGTGGCCGAGACTGGTGCTGCAGGTTGCTGCTGGAGTTGTGCATCTCGTCCCGGGCGCCCTGCACCGCGGGTTTAATGTCCTGCTCTGCGCCAAGCGGGCTGGAGGACCACGGGGCTCCCTCTCCGTGGGACAGCGCCGTGATCCACTGGTGTGCGTGGCTGAGCGTGTGGCTGTTGCTCTGCAGCGGGTAGTCGCTCTGCAACAGGCTCTGTGCGTCCCGGTACGCCGTGGCTTGCTGCATGCTGCCGGGCTCCGAGTGCACGATGGATGCGCTGGAGGTGAGGATGCTGTAGTGATTAGACGCTGCGGTCGCCATGACTCTCGGAGCCGGACTGGTCTCTCTTGTTAAAGGAACCTCGCATTTGACAGATCCTCTCCTGCCCACAGGCGGCTCCCAGGCGCTCTGCCAAGTGGACGCTGAGGCGCACCTGGACTCAGCCCCGCCCCCGCCGCTCATAGGCTCGCAAAGGATGATGGACGTGGTTACCAAGGGCAACGGCGCGGTGATTGGCTGCGAGGAAGTCTCCACAAACACTACTCTCTTTGTTAGAGAGGTGCGAGTTGAGGCTCCCGTGGAAGCGGAGAGCCGGAGTGCAGCATGGGGAGACGGAGCACCGGGATCAGCAGTGCAACTGTAAGATACAGTTGATTTACTTTGATTATCAGCTTCTGTCGAGACTCTGCCCGTAGGTAGCCCAGATCAGGAGAGGAAGAGTTTCCTCTCAGACTCTCACAGAAGCTGTTGGGAGGGATTTGATTTGTGGTGGGAGACTTTAAAGATAATTTCTGACTGTAAATCTGCAGGAAGGACTCATGTTAAATGTTGTTTTGGAAATATGTGACTCACAGATAGTTAAACTGAGCGAGGTTAACTTTTTCAATGGCAGTGAGATTGTTTTTCAAACAAATGTGTAATTTGAACATTTTTTCAGAAAAGGGAGTAATTTGAATGTATTTTTTGTGATTCAGTGCATTAACTTTTCATGCATGTGTATATTAGCAAGCCAAATAATTGTAAAGTGTTGTTTACATGGATAGATTTCAGTAAAGAATTTCTACTGATTAGAATATTTACTGTCAAATTAGTTAAAATGAAGCTTAAATTTATACATTTTTATTTAAATGTGTGTTAAAATGTATAATTGTAGAAGAAAACTGACATGCAAAAAATAGTAGTTAATGTCTGTTTACTATGCATATGAGATGTAAGGCAGAGTGGAGTGTAATAAATAAATAATAAAGTGTTTGTTTTCTATATTAGATATGTAAAGAAGAAAAAAGAGGCACATTTCAACCAAATCAATTTTATTCAAAACATAATTTTCAGTCATGAAATACTCAATACTCAAATTGGATTACATTGTAAATAAAGAAGCATTGTTGGACATCATTTAATGAACCTGAGTCTTTCATCTTACCAGCATTTGTGTAAAGGTTTAATGCTCCACTGAATGCAGATCTCTTAATTAAAAACACTGATTTCATGAGTTTTATGTGTTACATGCTTCTCATATTCAAGAGTTCTGAACGACTGTTTACAAAATCCATGCATCCCAGAAAATTCTTCACAGTGCAGGTGTAGATTCATTTATAATTCATTTAATCAAAGATATTTGACGTTTTTCAAACATTAAATTTGATTTGTCAGGCTCCAAAATGTCCCTTTAATAAATGTGTTGTGGGGATGTTTGGTGTGCTCGCTTGTTTACTGCACGGTGAAGTGGGATCACTGGAGCATGGTGCAGCAGGATGAAATCTTTTAGGATTGTTGAATAAAGAGTAAAAGAGACTCAGAAATGATTTTCAAGCCTTGTATACAGGTCTTTTTAAAGTTAATAGTGTGTGAAAATCTTCTCTGGCAGCTCATCGTCCAGTTAAGTGAAGATAGACACAAGTGAGGAGGAGGATTAAGTCCAGACTCAGGCCTCCAATCCAGGGCAGGGAGGGCAGGGTCCCATCCCATCCCAGCTGTCGTCCCCCCAGTGTCAGCTTCAGGGACCAGGACTTTGTCCAGAGAGGGGACATTCCTGGCTGGCCGCTGCTGGTTGCCATAGGGAGAGGTAAATGAAACAACAGCAGTCTCGTCGCGGCTGCTCCCCCCTCTCTCCCCTGTTCCTGGGCTATCTAAAGGCCTCTATTTAGAGAGGCACTCTGCTGCTGGGACAAAGCCTTCGCAGGGATAAAGGAGGGAGGAGTAAAGAGCACAGGGCCCTGAGAGGGAGAAAGGGCCAGAAAACTGAGAAAGATGAGAGAGATTATGTCTGCCCTCAAAGCCACTCCTCACACTGCAGTGACAGAAAGAAACTGAGTGAGAAAAATATTAAAATTGTCCCCAGCAGAAGTATTTTTCAACTCTCCAACTTCTCAAGCAGTCCTCTTTTTGCATATTAAAAAGCATTAATAATTCTAACTGTACGTGTAATTAAAGAGCAGTTTTGGTCGGTTTACGGCCAATAACAATTCAATCCACCAGAAATAAAGTAATACACACTGGCCACAAATTAAACCGATAAATCAATGGAGGCAGTTCTTCAATATCCACAATTTAGACCTTCTAAACTATGCAAATGACTGAAACTGTAATTAAACATTTTATTTAATAACTTGGACCTATCAGGAAAATTAAAAGGCAATAAAAAAGCAATTATCAAAGTAATCATTTCACTTAAACATTCAAACTGTGCAGTAACAGCGGAAAGTCTACATATTGAGTGTGCACAGCTACAAATCATGCTCAGCAATGTTAATTTATTCAAGAAGTTCACACAGGGACACATGTCATGTGTTTAGGCTGAGGAACAAAGGACAAGTGCTAATGACTGAGTGTTGTATAATCTCTGCCACATGTGAACCATGTTACAATATACTGTCTTACACTGCTTTATGTTCATCTTGTACATTTCTCTGGTTGTGATACAGTTTGAGTTTTTGGAGCAAAATGTGGCTGAATCGATTCAGAAATTTGAAAACAAAGACTTCAATCTCTTATAAATCATGAAAATTGACTCAACGTAACCACTCTGAAGCGGTAATCATGTTATATTATTTTCCTCTGTAGGTGGACTGTCCGATTAACAACAACACGCTTAAACAGCTCTATAAATAAGGCCTGTGATGATAAGTGTGGAAGGAAAAAATGCTCACAGTTCATGTATAACTCAAGCTCTTCAATTAAGTATTACTGATTGGGCCTTTAATGGCTCTCATTTCATAGGCTAATAATCCTTTATGGATGAGAATCCAGCTGCACTGATAGCACATGAAGCCGCCAGGATTTAAGTCATACAAGGAAAAGTTTCCAGGCACGGCTCGGTAATTCATTCTGGTAATATTGAACATTATTGTGGCGTAACATTGAAATCGGCCAAATCAAAAGAACATTGTGGTAATTAGGCTGTAATTCAAAGAATTACCACATCGCCACACAGGCTTAAATAGTCGTGTTGGGAGAAACGCAAAGCACATTATTTTAATGGTGTAATATGCAAACTATGGCTCGTTTCAATTACATGGCTTAACAATGCATAAATGATGCGAGCCTTGTTATTTGGACTGCAGGGTCCTCAGTTATTCAATCACTCAGAGGGGCCAGTGTGAGGGGCCATGCTGCTTCCTCTCACACAGTAAAAACACAGAGCCGGGCACCGAGGGCGCCCGCCAAACTACATTTAAGGGAATAAAAATGAACAGCAGAGAATGTAAGCGTTAAATTAACAGTAGGATAATTATATGACCCATGTGCTGTAAAGATTCAATTTCTAACGCTCTAATTAGGCGACTGTCTCCCCATACATCAGCTCACATCCCTCTGCCAATTTCTCAGCAGAAAGCGTCCTGTGAGCGGAAATAATTAGTTTTATTAAGACATGGCTGGTGTAATAAAGAAGATCGGGGGCGGGGCTGGTTAAATATGATATGTTTTTAGAACCAGTGATTGTTCCACACACAGTCCACTGAGTCTCATTTAAAGGACAACTGAGTCCAGACTGCAGGGGAAGAGGCTGGGACCTCCTGACTGTGGAGCGCGGTAATAAAACAGAAAGGTGCATGTTGTTTTCAGACTGATGTACAATAACAACCAGCTCATAGACTTAAGCTGCAGCCAGAACATGTCTCTGTAATCTAAGTGCTGAAAATCCCAGAGCTGACTGAATTAAAGCATCTCACTTTCTGTAAATGTGTTTTGCTCATTTGAGCTTCAATTAGATGTTAAAGTCTAACCTTTCGCTGAGAATTGGCAGACTGTTGAAAGTTGTTTTTGCTGAAGGGAAAAGTTGCTCAGCGCTCATCTTGAGATTGATTTTCACAGCAGCATGTAAAAAGTATGTGTTTAACAGCTTAAGGACTGCTTGTTTTCAATCAGACATGCATACAACCTGCACCTGAAACATATAGTGTTGGTGCACTGCAGGCTCTCAGTGCTCTTGAAGGAAACATCCTGTGACAGATAGAGTGACCTCTCATATGAAACATACTGGAATATTCATAAAATTTTATATTTTCTTCCTACCAATAATTCAAAGTGGTTCACTGTAGAAAAAAAAACATACAACAAATGAAATGGACATGATCATATTACAGCATTTCTGAATCTTTGAGGATCTTTGAATAGCAGCAAAAGGATCAAAAATTGTATAATCTCATCTAATTATCTTTATTATAGAATGTTTCTATCTATAACCATAAGCAATTAAACTTTACCAATGACTACTCATGGAAATAGTTGCAGATAGGTTCATTTTCAGTCAATACTGATCACTCTATCCTCACTTCACTCCACTTCACTTTACTTTACATATATTCTGCTGTAGGATACTGTTTTGATACATGGGACTGGAAATAATTTGATAAGATTCAAGATGGGATAAGAAATGTGTTGGAGCGTTATTTAGAACAATCATGACGGGATAGATATCTCTGAACTGTTCAATGTAACTTGTTGTTTCAATGAAAAACGATGATGTAAAGGGCTGCCTTGAAATTTTATACTAGGTCAAAAAAATAAATGTTGTTATTGTAGCACCAACAGAATTTATCTTGATTGAATAAGATGTCTTGTGTCAACACTTGTCTTAGTTTGGTTGATTACGATTTTTTAGTTGACTAAATTTCTTCAGGTAGTTGTTGGAAATAACTGATCTATGTCTTAATTGAACTCTTACAGCTTTGTAAACCCCTGAGTCCAAACAGGCTGGAACATTGTGAACAGCAGGGTCTCATACTCACTTCATTACCTCCTCACTCATGGTGTAACTGTTATATTACACTTCGCAAATTGTGGGTTTTACTTGAAAGCTGTAGCTTTTCTAAACAACTGGGAGGGGCAAAGGTGATTGTCAAGTCAATATGCTTTACTGCTTTGTTTTTCTTTTTCATAAAATTTCAAGTTGAAAAATATTGTGATGCCAACTTATAATTAAGTGTTATCACAACAACTTCAGTAATCTTTTGTCATAGTGACGTAGAATAATAAGCCACAATAACAAATGTGCAATATCATATTTTACAGCGTTCTCTGGGTCGACCAGCTGCAACAATTTGACTTGTTTGGTTCAAACAAGATCATATACAAACTAAATCACAAGAACTCAGCAAAAGTTTGTATAAGATTGATTTTATAAAAGTTTAGAAATGTTTATGTATCCTTAACATTCAAGATAACCAGCTGGTTAACAAAGATACTAACAGCATTACGCAGAAGACCACGCTCTGTAATAAAAGGGACAGTCAGTATAATTTCATCAGGCACAGGCCAGCAGCCTAAAAACAAAGACGTCATGTCGCTGGGGTTTTATTTCAGATTAGCTGTTCAGATATCAATAATTCCTCCTCAGGCTGGTTTCAGGTCTTATATAACGAGAGCCGGCCCACGCCTTTCATCCTTACTGTAATTGTTGTGTGCATCAAAGAGAGGGAGATTGACAGGCTGTATGGGAGGATTAATACAGTGGGTGAGTGACTACATACTGGGTGGGGAGGGAGGAACAAGAGAGAGAGAGAGAGAGAGAAAGATAGGGGTGAGAAGGAGGAGAATGAGAGGAAAGTAGAGGAGGACAAAAAGTGGGGAGCGAGTTAACGAGAGGGAGAGCATTAATTGTGTGCATTGTGCCGGGGCTCTTTTGCTGAGTGTGGCTGTCGAGGTGCGGGCGCTAACCCCTCCAGCAGCCCGCCGTGATCTGAGCCAGCTCTCAGACTGCTGTATTCCAATGCAATTAGGCCACTCAAAGGCCTGCTTAAAGCTGCACCCCCACACACACACACTCTCTCTCCCTCACACACACACTCAGATAGCAACAGCCCCTGTGGGTCCCCTCCATTGTAGCAGGGAGGTGTATTCTGTCCCTCTTTGAGGCCCTGGATGAAGAGACCACCCTGGGGAGCAGAAAAAAGGGAGGATTACCTCTCTTTCTGTCCCCTTCCCTCTGTCTTTCTCTCTGTCTGCCTCTTTATCTCTCTCTCTCTCTCTCTTTCTCTCTTTCTGGTTTCTGGAGTTCACCTCTAAATCAGCTCAGCCGGGGACAGAGCTGAGCTTTGGTTAGCTCCTCCAAAGAGAGGTGCAACTTGGGAGTTTTTGCAGGAGGAAACAGCAGAAGAAGAGCAATGAGCTTTCCCTGTGATGGATGTCATTGTGGGACTGCTTTAGCAATATCACTTTCCCCTTCCTCTTTCATTATTCATTCAGTCATATATTTCAACAAGTGGCGTGGGGCGTGTAGCTCAGTAGCTCGTCCCTGTTGGCATCGGCGTGGCAGCCTCAGTCTGTCAGTCCCCTCTGTGTGCTGTATTAAGAGAAAGCTCTTCACGATAGCAGAGTTCTCTTGGCTGGATTTCAGCGTGTCTCATTCCCCAGAAAGCATTTAAAGCAGATTACCAACCTAACGCTACACCTCCCCAATAAGAGAAGAGAGAGGAGAAAAAAAAAGCTGGCACATTAACACCTGCAATACTACTCAATGGCATCAACAGATTAACGAGGTAATCCACACAATGAGGTCTTTGATTCGTGTGGTTTGGCAGGCAATAACGCCAGGCATAATGCACACTGTTATTTCAGACCGTCCCAGCACGAGAAAACCTGGCAAAAGCCGTTCCCTTTTTTGTCTCTCCGTCAGATGAGCCTTTGAAGAATTTTAACTCGTGCATCTGGTGGGTTTGCCTGTTTTCTTGTCAGAGAAATAACCTGCTGGCTGCTCCTGTGGCTCATGTGAGGGGAGAAGGGGAGGAATCACAGGCTTTCTGAAGGCTGTTTAAACAGCAGGGCTGAGGAGTTCTCCCTTGTCTTTCCCCCTATTTTTCTGCATAAGGACGTGCGTATAGGATGTGTGTGTGCGTGTGTGTGTGTGTGAGTCTGTCTGTGATAGATCTTGCGGTCCCATTGCTCATGTGCGGCTCGATTAGCCCCACGTGCCTCGTTCGTCAGACGTTGAGGCAGAGCAGATGGCAGGAGACGCACCGTGTTACCATGCTGCGGCACTATGTAACGCTGCTCTAATTGAAACATCAATACTGGCCTGTCAATACTCTACAGCTACTTTACAAAACACCACTACCTAAAGACCTGCACTTGACGGGGGAAAAAGCAGCTCTTCCTCTGGCAGGTTTTTGTATTGAGATGCAGTGGTGAAAAGTTTTCTGCTGATTCCAAAATGTCAGCAAAGAAACTTTTCCTCACACTTTCAGTAACGGTTTCTGGTGTTTTTAATATCCTAATTTCAATTAAACACTTGAGTTGATTTCTGTTTGTATACAGTGTTGTGGTGGGAAAGGAAGCATGCAGGGAAAGAGAGAGAATTTCTCTGTAGCATCTCCACTGTGGCACATTTTTAATGAATTGATAAAAAGTTGAGGGAGCTCACATGGCTGTGATCAGTAATTCGACGTTATCGGAAATTCAGTGGAGAACAGAGAGAAATTAGGCGGCTAGAAATTAATTTGCTATTTGTCCAACTCAATGAGGAGTGACACAGCCCCTTTAATGAATGGGTAATCCATTTCTTATTGCACTGAGCCGAATTTACCCTTCAATGAAGTGGAAAAAGACAAACATATCTTTCACTAACCTTTGCAACCTCTGAAAGCAAACGAGGAGGGAAGATGAGAGCAGAAACCTTCCCCTGAAATGATTTGTTTTGGGGAGGGATTTACACCACTCTATTTGTGTGTGTGTGTGTGTGTGTGCATGTGTGTGTGTGTGTGTTTCTGTTGCTGGGAGACTGATTGGGATTTAAAGCCAAGCTAGAAATCCACAATAAATAATGTGTGCCAACACCGAGGCCACACAGTCAACTTACTGGACATGGAATTGATTCATGATCAATTGGCTGGCTGCTCTGTGGAATTTAACAGTCATTATTTCACCGTGGCTCAAATTTGTTTCCTTGGTTCCCTGTTTTTTCTGCTCAGAGCTGCTCCACCTCACGGATGTGGCGAGTCTGGCTGCTGAACATCCTTCACGTCCACGACCACGCGGTGCAGAGGCTGCGATGGTAAGAACCGTCTCTCTCCGTCGACGTTATCTCTGATGATCTTTGCCTCGTCAGGCGTCTTCAGGGTAAAAGGTCCAGACTTTGTTAAAGACTTTGGCACAGCATCTGCTTGAAACAGCTGTTTTAAAAAAGTAGAAACATGGCAAATGAAAACTTAAAAATGCAGAAAAAGGGCTGTAACTTGTGACAACTTTCAACATCAGCTGGTTATCTGCTGTTTATTTTCTCAATGATTTAATAAACCACTCTTTTTATGTAATGTCAGGGAAAAAAAAGGGAAATTCTGGCATCACTACCAAGTGTGATTTCCACACTGATGTCCAATTCCTTGCTCTAAAAATCAAGAGATGATGAGAGCTGATGAGATTTCACATCAGATCAGACCAAAAACATTACAGCACAGTGGCTTGAAAAAAAAGGATATTTGTAACACAAACAGGTACAAAATATAACTGGTAATCAATATATGCATCACAGTAAAAAAGACAATTAACAGCCAAACATCAAGTGTACGATACAGAAACCAAATCTACAAAATTAAACTTCATCCTAATTAAAACCTTAGAAACAATAACTTCTCCAAAATAAACTCCAAGTCCATTTCAATACACATGTTTTGCATTCATCTTACACTGTAAAACAAAAGTCTTAGTCATAAAAAAAGATTGAACCCTAGATTGAGATGGTAAATAGATTGATAAATAGATTGATTGTGCTACATCTTATTGTATGAAAAGTGCTATATAAATAAAGTTTGATTTGATTTGATTTGATTTGATAATGACACATATGAGTGATACTTCTTTAACAACATGGGGTGTTTTTTTAGCATTGTCTTCTTTTATGTTGGATTACTTGTTACACGCAATTCAGACCTCATTTTCGTCTTTAATTAACTTGAAATAAGACATTTTCCTGAACTTGTCAGTTGAATGTGGCTCATATCAAGAAAAAAAAGACAATTTTTTACGAAAAATAAGACAAAATCACTTGCTTATATTTCAGTTTTTGCAGTGTGCTCCCTGTTTTGACGACTAGATTTACCTATTTTTATCGTTATGAATCAATTCTTTGTATTCCTCATAGAAGGAGTGGGAAAAAACAACTCTAGAAACGTTAGTATCTGGAGTCATGCTCCTGCATCTTACCGGGAACGCCATACTGGATGTCAGGGGCTTCTTTTGGAAGTTTCCAGGGGTCTTTGACATCTGTAGGATAAACAGATTTTTAGCGTTGAAAACAGATTAGGGTTGAATAGTACAAAACCATGGGGCTCATTTTGTTCTGAGGATGAACCTCAGGATGACAGTAATCATGACGTTGTTATTATAATCCCCATGTAGTAACAGATAAATTATTAATAGTCAGTTTGCACAGAGTTGGGTGTGATCACAAGAGATGGAAAAGTCTAAATCCGAACAGCAGAGAGTTCTACAGAAATGTGAAAATCATTCAAACCCTCATTAAAATGGTCAAAAGTCCTCTCTGTCATGATTTTTCATGACACTTTTTTCTTTGGAGACCTCAGAAATCATGCTGGAGTTTTCACAAATGTGAAGCACTACTTGCCAATAAAGAATCCACCTTTAAGTGTTGAATCAGAGCTGGCCTTTGATAACACTCTGACATGATGAGATTTATTTATAGTTGTTTTTGTAAATGATTTCTTCTTGTTAAGACTCCTTGAGGTCCTCCATCTGTTGCATTTCACACCAGCCCCACTTGCAGCAGGGGTTGTGACATCCTTTCCCCCCCTCTCTATGCATGTCAGTGGAAAAAAACAACAACAGCAGAGGAAATCTGATTCAACTCTGTTTTCTCAAGGAAACAGACAAGGACAAGCAGCTAAATTTGAAACCAATCAAAAAGTGTCTCTGTCCACGGGAGTGACGTTCAGACTCTGGTTACGACTTGATCTTGGCTCAAGTTTTCAGTGAGTGTTGACATCTCAGAGCTCCCGAGCCTGCAGCTTACAGCGGGAGTTTCACTGATACAGTATTTACAAGGCATGAGGAAGTGGGAGCGCTGCAACAGACGGCACCGTACACAGCGCTTTCAATTATTTCTCACAGCATTCATGAAAATAAGGCACAGCGGGGAGTACAGTATGAACAGCAAAACTATAAAAAGACACAGAGTGAACAGAGAACTCCCAAGCTAAAATAAATGGCAGCGTGTGCTGATGCTGGTTAAGGGCTGAGAATAGTACATGTCTCCAAAGAAGGAGAAGCAGAAGATTTGTCGTGAAGAGGAGACAGGGTAAGCAGTGATGGAGCTCAGAAATAAGCAGAAGTAACTGGAGTTAGGATGAGGTCCCGGAAGATGGGTTAAGTGCCTGATGTTAGTTTGATAAACCTCATCATTAGAGCTCTATGTGTTTGAGTCATGTGCTGTTTGTCAACCTTTCTCCACATCAGCAAAACACTGGCCTGTCTCAGATGGGCTGATGGGAATGTCTTTCACCCATAAAGCAGGGGTGTCCAAACTTTTTTCAAAAAAGGACACATTTGATGCCGTGAAAATGACCAAGGGCTGGCAGCTCTTATTGACGTGTTTGTAAACAGAAGTAACAAATGAGTGCTCTGTTTGAGAACTATTAATTTTCAGAGGCTTGTGCTATTATTGCACACCAAACCTGGGAAATGTGTCAGAATTTTTCATGGTAGGATCAAGATCTTAACTCCAGCATGGTTGTTTAAGACACAATAGTAAAAACATTTTTAGTCCAAATACTTCTGATCCTGCATTCTGAACAACCCAACTATGCATTGACTTTCATCTTTTATCACCATTTCATAAATTTAATACAGTCTTGTCTCATCTTATGTGTTTTTTCTAACACTCAACAACTCACAAAGCACATTTTTGCATCATGCCAAATGCAATTAAAAAAGTCAGCTCCAAGAGTTGTTGAGTTTTTTCGGATTGCACCGAGCTTCATCTGTATAAATTTGTCTATGCACAGTCCAAATTTTTGTGGGATGTTACCAGATATATCAAGGTTTTTTTCAAGCACCTGACAGAAACTGTAAATGTACACATGAGCACATGATAAACTTAAGTGCCAAAATTAATGCATTGTAAGATAAAAGCTGGGGGCCGTATGAAAATGGATAGGAGGCCACAATTGGCCCCAGGCCTGACTTTGGACGCCCCTGCATAAAGTATCCAGTTCCTCAGTTTTCAAGCTTTACTTACATAAGTTTACTTTCCTCTGATGTATTCTCCTTCAGAAATGTTTCTAGTCACAAGGTGAGCAATGAAAGAATCTGAGAATGAACAAGTCTTTTAACAGGAGCACACTGACTGGAGTCAAGTTTGTGACGCGAAAGTATACTCCACTGAATTCTTATTCTAATCTGAATCTTGTCTAAATAGTACAGTATAAAAGTATCTGAGAAGTGACTGTGATAGGAATAGGTGTTTCAAAGGAAAATACTATCGGACTGTTACTGCTAACTACTCACACATGATTTCAAATAGATCCCCAGCCACCCCCTGTAGGCAGAAGAGAGAGAGAGATCCATTTAATGACTGTGCAAAGTTGTTGTAGGTATAATCAGAGGTGAAAGTAAGCTGATATGGTCCAGTACTGCGTACCACTAAAAGGTTCGGTGGAGCTACGCAGAACCAGAAAGATGGAAGCGCAACTACCTGCTTTGAAGCGCTCATTCAATACCAGTTATGGCCGCACACTGGGACAGACAATAGATCCGTTAGCAATATGCAGTCATAAAAACTAAAGTACTTTGACTGTGAAAAAATTACTTTTAACTTATCCCTATTTGTTTCTAAACTACCTGTGATGTGTTTGAGTCTTGGATGGAGACATTTTCCTCATGATTTCAACTTTTAATCTAAAAATTCTGACTTATTATCTCAAAATATTAATATCTTATTGCAAATTTTTAACTTGTGCACTTAAAATTTTGACTTTTTTCCGTATGATTTCAACTTTTTACCTCAAATTCAGATTTTTTTTAATCTAAAAAATGTCATATTCTAGCTCAAATTTTGATCTCATCTAATTCTTTTTTAACTTTCTCACTTGCAACTTTGACTTTTTTCCATCATAATTTCAACTTTTTGTCTTAAAAATCTGATATTCTATCTCAAATTTTGATCTTTTAAGTAACATTTTTTTTGTCTCAAAATTTAGACCTAGTAGGTGCCAAAAAAGATATATATATATATATATATATATTAATGGGAAATGGGCTTCTATAGATGCAAGAGCAAGAATTTAACACTACTTTCACCCCTTACTATACTTGTATATGAAATACATATGGATATGATCTCTACATTTTTATTTTGCCTGGAATAGTTTGCACATTTTCCAGGTTCCTACTTTAAATATTTTTCATTCATGTCTCAGTCTTTATGACGATGGATGATTAAACCATATTGGCAGATGTAATTTCTCATAACTTCTAAAACCTTCACTGGTGCATGTTTTTCTCTTTTTACCAATACTCCAAAACAAAACCTATCTGGAGCTTTCTCACCTTTACTATAAATGACGCAGGAAGAGCAAATTTATAGAGGAGAAATTTAAAGAGGTGGTTTGAACGATCAAATCTTTGAAACTTGCACAGCCTTAAGTAATCGTGGGGGAAATGTATTACATTATTACATAATGTGGCGTAACACACCTATACGCAGAATGTTCAAACATCTAATGCTAAGGTCTTCAACAGGGACTCTGTGACATTTTTGGTAGAGCAGGCACTTTTTTAACACATTCAAATAATTGATACATTTGTACACATGGTGATGGCATCACTTTCGTCTCCACTATACCTTGCAAATGAACCTGGGTATTATCTGAAATGCTTTATATCGACGAGGCGCAGTTTAATTTAAAACACATATAAACCGATATATATTCAGTAAGGGGTCCCTGTTAGGGCTGGCAATTAATTACAGACAGGGCAATATTTCTTAACCTGAAATGTGTCAGAATATCAGATATATATTTGTTGTAGTAGATGTTTCATGCTCTAAGCCCCTGAACTGAACCCTGCTCGACCAAAGAGTTGCATTGCTGAAAACTACCTTTGCAAGAGCAACAATCTAAGTCATAGGTGTCAAGCTCTGGCCAGCGGGCCAAATTTGGCCCACAGTGCAATTATATTTGGTCCACATGGCAGTGCCAAATAACCACCATAGAGCTGGCCCACCAGTACTATACAGCCCATGCACCACTAATACTACAGATCCCAGAATGCTCTGCTGGTGTTTTGGTGTTGTCAATCATAGTGACCTCATGCTACCACTGGCACTGGGCTACCCCTCCCAAAATTGGTGAAAAGAGAGGCAGAAAACTGGAGCTTTCTAGACAGATGGGAGGCAGAATTTCTGTTTACATGTGTAAAACACAGACCTGTTTGTCTTTTATGTTATTATAAGTTATTTGGATTATTGTTATTATTATTATTATCTTATTTTTGAGATCATTTTCAGCCTGAGGAAAAAAAAACTTTTGAAATTTAAATCAGAAGGCTACAAATGAAAAAATGCCACATTATTTTCATTTAATTTTGTATAAGAAATCAATGCCATTGATGCTCATTTTTACTTTATATTTGATTTTGAATGTGTGCAATATTAAGCTATTTATTGTATAGTAATACACTTTGCTTGTTCCATTTTCAATGATAAAGTAAAACTTGTTTTGGTCCGCATGAAAAGCTTCTGGAGGAAGAATATTGGCCCATGACTTCTCCTAAGTTCTAAATTATGGCCCATTTGAGTATTTGAGTCTGACATCCCTGATCTAAGAGGAGAAAAGTGGCAGACACAGCAAGAAGTAGTGATAGAAATAAGTTTAAGGTTACAAAAATGTTCAGAAAGCAGCAAAAATTGTCAATTGACAATTGAGAGATAACTTGGAAAATAGTCAGAAAGTAGCAAAAAAAGAAAGAAAGAAAAGAAATGGTCCAAAAGTGTCAAACAAAGGAGTGTAAAGGGACTTAAATCAACAAAAAACAGTCAATGAATTGTCATGGGTTAATGTTATGCTGTAATTAGGGTTCATTTTCAAAAATTTCTTTATTTAAAAACACACAAGACAGGACCCCTAAAGATAACCGCACCTTAAATCATAACTGCAATTAAAGGGTAAAATAATAGCAAGGAGATAATTTTTGAAAATTGTTCCATCTCCCTGTTAGTTCAGGGTACTTGCTCTGAAAAATGTTGAAGACCCCTGATCTAATGAGTTGTAAATTGAAACTTTGGCACTTGTTTTTGTAGTTCTGTGAGGTTTTCTCGCTTCCTTTCTGTTTAAAAAACATCTTCTTGACAGTTCACTGCAAATTTCTCATTTATAACCTTAGTGTGTCCAGTTTTGCCCATAACCACTAAAAGTGATGCTGAAAACCAACCCTGTCCTTCACGGTAGCATCATTCAAACACTGGGAAGTAAACACACCTACACTATATCCTGTCTGCCCTCTAACTCATCTATAGAAACATGTGACAACCACATCCCTCTCTCTCTCTCTCTCTCTCTCTCTCTCTCTCTTTCTATCCTCCCTCAGATGAGGAGCTGTTAGTGAGGGGGAGAGAGGCAGAGGGGCTCACAGACAGAGATGTTTGTTTCCCAGCCCTTCCAACGTCTCTGTGGGACGACCCTCCCCATCCGCCCCCCCCTCCTCTGCCCATACCCCCCCCACCCCCCCCACACCCCCCACCCCCCCCACCCCCAACCTAGTGGATCAAACAAAGGACATCATTTGTAGGCCAAGTCTTTTTCTGAGCGTCTCTCTCTTCAGCTCTGCATACCAATCCAATACAGCCCAAGGAAAAAAAGCCATGCTGTGGTACATGTGTGTGTGTGTGTGCGTGTGTGTGTGTCTGGGCCGGGGGTTGGAAGGTCTGTTTGCCTCTCCGCCAAGCATCGATTTATCCTTTTCTCCAATTTATTTCTCCTCCTTGCCTCTACGATCCATTCAGATCTGCCTCTAGGGGAGGAACTGAGGGTAAAGACGTTGTCAGGCCTCGTCGTTGCCTCCTAACACCGGCTCAAAACTCACCTACAGACCCGGGGACCATGTTCTCCTGCAAGGACATGCCGGACGGCGGCGTGCACACAAACACAGGTACCTGTCGTCCGGCTGCACACTTTGTCAGAGCCGTAATTGGCCTCATAATGCAGCGTAAAGGACACAGAGAGGAGGCGTCAATGATTGTAAGGGGATAATGCGGCGCTAGTTTGAAAGAGAGTCATATTTGTTTCAGTTCAAACACTGTGCTGAAAGATGATTCAGTGGAGCACAAAATGTCCTCTGATTTCAAAGGGGAGTTCTACCCTGCCTTTCTTTTACAGTAACAACTGTTGGAGGAGCCACAATGATATTTAATTGTTCCTCATAATCCTGCCTAGACTGAGTGTATGAGCTGATATGATCAGAATAACAATATCTCAAGTCCCCATTCAGCCGTCTCTGTCTGTATGATTCTGACATTTCAGATGTTATTACTCAGACTCGAGGATTTGTATCCTAAAGCCGGGGTGCTGCTGATAGTGTTGAACAGAAATGCTGCATGTGCACAAATCCTTCAGTCTTAACCCCCCCCTCCACACACACACACACACACACACACACACACACACACACACACATGTATGGCAGAGATCTGTGAGCCATTCTTCAGTGTCACAGTGAGCGACGCCTGGCACATCCTTACACCTGAAGTTGATCAATGCAGATATGTCCAGGGGGAAATTGAAATCCATAGGAAATTAGGCAGTGCCAGTGATTTATTGGAATAGTAAATCACAGTGTGTGTGATGTGTGAAACGTGTGTGTTCCCACTCTGTGTACAGTACTCTACCTTGTGTCTGTCTGGGACGGTGATATCAGCTGCTTGTACCTTCCTGTCTCTCTCCATTTCATAGATCCACTGAATCAGGTCCAGAGGAGGATGGTTGTGGAAAAACCCCTTGTGAGGGACCGGGTGACGTGACCCCATGGACACAATACTCTGGAGAGGTCCCTCTGGAAAAAAAAGAGGGAACAATAGTATGAAGCCCAGAACTGATGTTTATTTTACGTTGCATTGTCTGTCTAAGAAGTTACAAAGCCACACAAATGTCAAGTCACTTTTATATATATATTGAAAATGTTGCCAAGAAAATATGAAGGGAGATTTATTGTGATAATAAAAACAAAACAGAAACTAGGCACAGGTCTTAAATGGCTACTTGTTGAAATGAAATGTTTAAGTTTATTATTTCTGTGACTTTATTGGGGGTCAATTTGACCCAATGTCAAAATTATTTTGTTATAACTTTGGTTTTCTTTTCTATCTACATGTAAAGTTAGTTATGAATATTTTTGTTAAATTATGCATGTTTTATATAAATCTACAGCATCTTCCTGCCATTAAAGATAGTTAATGATTTCAAAATAATATCCTGCACTTTGACAAATACCTGTCTGTGATATTACATCAATTTATGCACCTCTGATAAAAACTTTACTGTAACAAAAATCTGAATTTTTGAAATTTTCTACTCAAAGAAGGGGTATACTTTCATGTAAATATGGTCAATCATACCATATATCACAAAGTAATTGCCAAATATATGTGAGTATGTTGGAAACATCCTCACAAAAATTGGAGGAAATTTTTCACCTTGTACTTTATAAGAAGTCAGAACTGATTAGTGTGGAGTAAATCTGGAAACAACAGATGAGTTAAAAGTTGGAAGAATTTTTTTTTCTTGAGAAAATGCCCTTTTTTTTGTTTTTTGTTTTGTTTTTTTTTATGAGACGACAACTGCAGAGAGATAGGTGAAAATGATGGATTGCCAGAGACTTTACAAAATGAATACATAACATCTTTGAAGTCACCCATTTTTTTCTGATACAGGGTTTCGAAGCTTTTCACTGGCGGAGGCCAATGAAATGAAAATGTTATACTCAACGTTGCTTCAGTGGAATTTGTCTGAAACATCGTTTTCACTGTTTCCATTTAAATGTGAAGCTGGCGTTTAAGTGAAAATGCTGACATCATGCTCAGCTTTGCGCATGTACATTAAACCTCCACTGTGCAATGCGCCAACTGAAAAACAATGACAATAGCGAGCAACCGTTTTGTTCTTGTGCTGCTGAATCTACGGCCTTTCAGCCTTTCAAACAAAACATGCATTTATTGCACTTTTTCTGCACTCGAAGAAAAAGTTTTTAACATCAGCTCCAGATGATCGGCTCACCTCTTCTTCAGGCTCTAAACCTTTGTTGTGTGCATGGCTCCTACAGTTTTATGGCCATCTACAGTCCTGACATGCATACTACAGCGTTTCCGTGTAAATGCAGATTCTTTTTCAGTGCACTTTTTGCTTGCTTGTGTTTTAGGGTGCAACGCTGCAAAGTGTAGTTGTGTAAACAGGGTCTCAGTCAAATCAGCCATACCCTTCTGTGGCAAAACTTTTAAGTTTAAATCCTCTTTTACAGCTGATGCTGATGTGATGAACCAATTATAAACTATGGCCATTTTTTTAATTGTACTGTGAACATGTTTATTTTTGCTGTAAAACTCATCATTTTGGATCTTGGTGTGATTCCTGGTGTTCTACAGCCAGCCTCAAGAGGAATCTCAAAGAACTGCAGATTCTAACACTCCTGCATGAGCCTATGCTGTACCAGCTGTCACTGCTTTGGTGTCTCTATTACGTCGTTGCTGCCACACATGCAGACCCTGGCGTTCATATTTCAGTTCATCAAAATGACAGTTCCTTAAAATGCACTTAAATATTTGTGAAATCCATAGTAACAGCCCTCCTTCCTTCTTCCACATTGAATCTCCTGGAAAGAGATTTTACTCAAGTTGTGCACAATTCTAGTAGTGATGGTAATACCGACAAGGGGTAAATGTACTTTATTGAAATATCACCTTTATTTTCAAAAGCACCTATACAGCTACTGTGACCACTAAGAGCTAAACAGCTTGATCTTGTTTATTAAAACCACTCATGATGACATGTTTCAATATAAACTACTGTGTTCTTTCGATCCATTTTTGTTTGTGTGATTCGATTTTTAAGGGTCAATGTTCTAAATTCAAGCAACAGACTATATATTCATGGTAAATTGAGAAGGATGCAACAAGAAGAGCATAACTGTTTGAAATCATCCTCTCTTTGGTTTTCTACAGTCATTGAATGGCTTATTTTTTTGTAACGTTAAATTGTAAACTTGTGAATCCACCACTCAGTTAATGAAACCAAACATTTCTCGCTGTTTTAGCATCAAAAAGTCTCTACAAAAAAAAAAAAATAAATAAGACCAGGGCTGAAAAGTGTTTTGGACAAATTGAGAATGGCTGATAATGGAAACTTGATCAAATCTTCAGGAGAGATAAAATCATTTTGACTCACTGCGGTGAAGAAATGTGAAGAATGTTTTGAAATCATTGAGCAGATAACAGGTACAACATCTCCAGACTTCAAGATTTCTGGACACATGGGTTTAGAAATTAGCTCTCTGCATCATTTGTTGAGATGATTAATTAAAAAGCACATTTTGGTCTTGTTTGGCTTTTTTAACCCTTTAAGTACCCCCTCGACTAAATGGTTTATCATATTTTAGGTTACTATATTTCAATAAGAGGAGTGTCTGATTTAATGATCTCTACTATTTGGTAGAAGTGTGTGATGGATTTTGAGCCTCAAAAATTTTTTTGTTGTTCTTGTTGTTGCACAACCACATTCAGGTGTTTGAGATGACATACTGAAGGCATGCAAATGTGCCTTTGTTTTTCACTTTGTTCTTTTAGGTTTTTTTTTAATGTAAAATGAATGTTTTGCTCAGTAGCATTCAATCACAATTAAAAATGTATGCAAGAAGTTTTAGTTATTTTACTTTTTTTCAAGATGAAAAATTTATAAATGCAGTTTTTCCTCCATTCATGCAGTATTTTCCTTGGTTGAAATAACACTGCTCAATATTTTGTGGCAAATTTACAGAAGTCAAACTGTTCAATGCCCTGGATATTTATGGGAAACTGATTTCTTTTTATTTGCATTTTATGTGACTTTTCCCTACTATTTGTGATATTTGTACGGAATTTCATACAATAACCACTTAGTGACACTTCAGCTATTGGGTAAAGGTCAATATTTTAAAACGTAAAAGGTTTGGTTAAAAAAAGTGGTTATTACTCATCCATTGAAATAAGAAATGCTAATAAAACATTTCCACTCCTTTTTTCTTGGTGGGGTAGTTAAAGGGTTAATTTGTTGCACTGGATCAGAAGTGATGATGAAAACCTGTTGGCTGCCCCCCCTCCCTCTGTGTATTCACATAGTTGTGTTTGATGAGGTGGGTGTAAAAATGACTCACAGGACTAACAGTGTGTTCACCTCAAACATAAATCAAAGTCACACAGCTGAACTGGCCTCTTTGAAAACATCAGCAGCAAAAGTTTCCTCAACTCTTAATGCTTGTGATGAAAACAAAACCCTTTACAGGAATGAAACTGTGAGTTTGACGCTCTGACACTACAACAGAAAACTCAACAATGAACCAAACTCCCAACAGTTTGGACTCTCTCACAGGAGGCTGCATTTATTCTTGAATGTTCAAATACAGACAGTGTGTGGTTTGGACTTCAGTATCACACACTCCTACACCCTTCCACTCGCTGTGTTCTTTTTTTTTTTCATTTTTCCAGGTACAACACTGATGCTCCAGCTTGTTTTGTCTTGATTTAATTGCTTTTTTTTGCAGAGGAAAAGAAAAAAAACGACAACAAGAGTTTCAGCTTAAAGAGAGGCTGCGACTGTGAATGGAGGCATTCATCTGGAGACATCGTCCGTGAATTGTGCCGCACAATACACAGCGCCGGGCTGCTCAGATCACCAACCAGTCACCAAACACACACACACGCACACACACACACACACACACACACACACACACACACACACTGAGCCCTTTGGATCACTAGTGCTCAGAGGAGGGATGTAATCACACCTCTGCAGAGAGCGAGGCACAGAGGAAGAGAGGATTGACGGAGAAAAAGATGAGAGGAGCATGAGAAGGAGAGCAGGAGAAGATGAAAAATCACATGAGAGAGAGAGAGAGAGAGAGAGAGAGAGAGAGAGAGTGGAAAGATGGTGAAATCAACATTTCCTACCAGAGCCACATCATACAGATGGACATGTAAGTAAACAGGTGCATTCACACAAGTCAGCAAACACACATTTAGTTTAAAACTTTAAAATTATGTGAGAAAAAAAATCCACTGTATGAATTTTGTACCCTTAATGTGCATTAATTGCCCATAAATCTAAACTGAGATAATGTGAAAAAGCTCAAGAGCTTATCACAAACAGAACTTTTCTCTACCTGCTGTAACAGGAAAAACTAAAACCCACACACATTCTTCAGCCAAACAAACACCATTAAGCCAAAACACACAGAAAAGCAGCTCAAAAAGAAAAAACAACAAAGCCTACGTGGTGGTATATAAAAAAAATCTCCCGGAGAGGCGAGGCGAGACGAGACGAGGCACCTGTCAGCGCAGCAGCTTCTGCTACTACAGAGAAACATCAGGAAACAACAACTCAATTAAACACACCATCCCTGTTCAATTACTGCCACATAATCACAGCAATTTACCTCCACTTGCTGCACAGCCACCAAACAAACACACACGGGGGCAAGTGCACATACAGAGGCGGGAAATCCACACAAACACACGGAGATGAGGCTGGATCACAAAGGACACCTGGGCTGAAGATGTGGCTTCATCCTACACATCACAACGTTCCCTGTGAGGGATCTGCTGTATAACTGGATTAAGACAGAGGAGGAGATGGGAGATGTTCACAAAGACAAACAGGAATAGATTGTTGATTGCTTATTTTCTTCAACAATAACAATAAGTGTTGTAAATGCAGTTTTTTTTTCTTTTTTTACAGTTGGGGTTTAAGAAAGATGTAAATCTAAAAGATAGTTATGACAGTATGAAAGAGTTGGATGTTATAGAAATAAAAAAATCTTCCTTCATCTAGGTATAAGCTCCAGATTTCTAATTGTCTATACACTAGATGCACTTTACATTGCTTTACACTGGTAGTTGATCGACCTAACTTTAATAAATGAAATCTGACACAGCTTACAGTCAACAAACAGAGAAATCAGAGTTTTCTTACTATGACTGATAATTAGTACAGCAGTTTATGTTCAACTGGATGATTATTTGCAGCATTAGGTTTGTGAGTGTCTATAAACTGTCCAACACTAGACTAAGAGGTGTTAACATTTTTGTTTATCCTAGTAAAATGGCGTAAAAAAAATCATTACAAGGCTACTGGAGCCTGACTAAAATCTATTAACTACTTCAATATAAAACAGAGCTGCGCTGGTTAAACTACAACCATGCACACAAGTGCAGTGATTTCTCTGATACGGTGTAGAAATATAAAATTTACAGGCTTTATGGTAAAACTATATATCCCTCCTCTTGACATAAGGTAACAACCATTAGTATCTCATATTGAGGCATCTCCAAAGCATTTAAAGGGACAGTGAGGACTTTCTAAGTGATCTTGGAAAAGTCTGATATGTAGATCAAAGCCTGATCAAAATCCACAACTTAAAATGAGATGTTCAGCGCTACAATTGGTTATTTCTAAATGCCACTCGCTAGCTTCCCAAAGGGGTCATAATGGACTGGATTGGTGATTTGAAGTCTCTGTGATAATGCCATGCTGGCAGACAAAGTTTAGCTGTGAAAAGACAGATCTATGTTGTTGTTTATTTTCTGCTGAAATTATTTCTTTGATTAATTTAGTGTTAATAATGGACACTGGGGTGAGACTGTCTGTTAGAAAAAGGGAAAAAGAGCAGGAGAAAGCTAAATGGGAGAGAGATAGAGCACGAGCTAAAGGCTAAATCACAGGTTAAGCTGTTTGTGATAATATTCATCCCAACCTACATGCAGCAGTTATTCTGCTGTGATCTGTTCAAACCTAAGAGTCCATTGATGTAATATAGAGTGAGGTTATGTTTGCTCTGCTTTGTAGATCATCACTGGCAGGACATAACCAGGATTCACTAACGTTACATGTTACTGATACGTCTCAGTGCACTGGGCTGTGAGTAGCACTAAATGTAGCCGGCTACTGAACTACGATACAAACTCATGAAGTTTGCTTGTTATGTTTCAACAACAGTACAACACAACTGTTGATAAATACATGACCTCTTCGAGTTGTATCCAATAAAAAGTTGACTTGAACAAAGAAAAGTAGTGTTAAAGGGATCATCAGAGATCATCTATCAAAACAAATACATGAGTCATGACAGTTTGTGTGAGTCCTCCAGCCAAAGGTGAAGCTCCAATCCACTTTGTGCGGATTCTCCTCACAGTCTAACAACACATTTTGTCAAATGACACTGGCAATATCAGGTCCAAAACACGTTATTCTGCTTTTGCATAAACTTTCTCAGTAGGCTACTCTGACTGTGAGTCTTTTCTTTGTCATGAGTTAAGAATGAGACTTGTTTTTTTCCTCTTGTCACAGTTTTTCATACAGCCTGTGCTGTGTGCTGTTTGCATGAGTCTTGAAGCCCAGAAGCACTTTGGACATCGTTTTCGCAGGTTCAGTAAATATGTGTTGACTTCTGACAAGTGTTGAGTGTCTTTGTGTTTTAAACTCTGAAGGGAACTGTTGGTTTCCTAAACCTCAAGCTGTTTTAATCATAGATGGTGCAGAGATAGATGTGACTGTACTCTGACGCTCAGTCCCAACTGAAAACAACAATGTGTCCTTTCGACTTCGTGGTAAGGACCCGTTTCAAATCTCATTGCTCTGATCTTCTACAGGGGAACAACTGTTGCTTTGATCATCTAAAGCTTTTAAAATAATCTGATTTTTTTTACTTGTGTTTATTGATTGTTTTAGTCAACCCCTGCTCAAGTTTTTATTTTCATGCTGAGCAAAGCTGGGTTGATCAACTTCCTTTAAGCTAATTCTCTCTATTGTATGGAATATGTTGTAAGGAATGTTTTTTTCCTGAAAAATGACTCCAAAATGAAAAGAAACACAGGTCATGACAGGAGTTTGTCTGGAGAAAGTGCGCTCTACACTGTTCAATTTTTGAGCGTAAAATAACTGTAAATTACTGGCTAAATTTTGCATGGCTTTTACAGTAATATTCACAATTATTTACTTCTCATAACTTCACGGCAGTAATGTTACAAGAACTCTTCATGAGATAACTTTGTACTGTAATTTTACAACTGCAAGTGATGTTAAAATAAATCTTGTTCGCTTACACTTTTATACTGTAGTTTTACAGCTGTCATTTTTACCATGAGTGAGGAGGGCACACAGTGGACATGGGGGCCTGCTGTACATGGGTGCATCGCACAGGTGTCACAAGCTGTCTTTGCTCAGGCTGTCTGCTCTTCACTACTTGTATGTTGAATTATAGAGTACGACTGCAAATTATGGTAAAATACTGCAAGCAGGAGTTACGTGCCTAAACTGTGGAGCACACCGTTCACACCATGTGGCATAAACAGTGGGTCTACTCCATGTGTCATATGCAGCCAGTCTACACCGTGGAGCATAGACAGCCAGTCAATGCCTTGTTTCTCCAGTGTGATTCACCCATGTAAAGCAGGCTCTCATGTCCACTGTGTCCCCTCCTTGCTCATGGTTACCTCTTAAATGTATGCCTATTAATTTCTAATCAGGGTAGATTGTCATCATTGTAACATTTTTTTATAGTTAAAATGATAAAGAACTTAAACATTTTCAGCACTAGATTTGATGGCAGCGTCCGATAATAAAGTGCCCAGAAGTCCATCCAACAAAGTCAAAATTTACAGTAACATGCTGTGACATAGAGGATTTTGATTTAAGTATCGTATTGTGAAACAGTAGTAGTTAAATGCTGTGAAGTCTAGTGTTACATTAGATTTATGATATCACAGGTGGTTTTGATGACAACATTTAACTGCAAAATAATACAGTTAAAAACTGTGAAATCCTGGTAATTAAGTCCTGACACAGGGTGAAGTTCAGAGCAGCTCGCTGCTACAGAGTGATGGCACGAGGAAAAAATGAGACATAACGACACTGTAAGAACCTGTGAATGAGGCGAGTGTGTGTGTGTGTGTGTGTGTGTGTGTGTGTGTGTGTGTGTGTGTGTGCAGGCATCCGTGTGTGGACAGCAGATTGACTAACAGCTTGAACTTGGGCTACATCCAGGAGCATGGAGAGGTAACATGGATGGATGGAGAGAGAGGGAGAGGAGGAGGGGGCGAGCCATTGATTTCTCAACAGAGAGATCAGCATCTTGACAGATAGAGACGAGAGAGCAACGGAGCAAGATATACTCACACACACACACAGATACAGACACACACACACTCTAATAGACACAATGAGGGATCACACTGTGGCTCTCAGGTGAAATTCCAGGGCATTTTCAGCTCTTTCCAGATTTTCAAAACTCAGCTGTCAGGCCTCAAAGCTGTCCTCGTCACCCGACTGTAAACTGCTTCCAATAAAGTTGGGTTTGACTCGTGATTAATGACAACAATGAGTGAGAAAAGTGAAAGCAAAGAGCTGAAATAGTCCTTTCTTTCTGCCCCTTGACTTTTCCTGGCTATCTCTCAGAAGTCCCTGATATTACAGGACCTTTTATAGCAGCGGAAACTCCTGTTGATCTCTGTCAACAGGAGAGTCTGGTTCAATGTCTCTCTCCCAGCATGCATCAGTGATTCTCACAACCCTAAAACCACCGACAGGGACACAGAGGACAGTGTTATAGCCACTGCTGGTGTGGCTAACGAGGTGTGTGTGAGAATGGAGGACATGGGCAATGGGGGAAATGACACACACAACTGAGGTGGGGTAGGATGGAGGAGGGGCAGCCAGGGGTCAGGCTGTAATTATACATCACAGTCCCTGTGGTCAGGGCCCCTCTGACTTCTTCTGACTCCACTGCCTCGGCCAAAGAAGCAGAGATGGCAGGAGGATGCTCAGGCAGTGGTGAGAGTTGTGGGTTAGGAAGAGTTTGGCTGCATTTGTGGAAAACTTGAGAATAATGAGAATAAAATCTTGAATTTTTCTCATGGCAGTGACTTCATCTGACTTGTCTACAGCATTGTTTTCCAAAAGCATGTATGTAAACCTCAGATTGGACACTGACAGATCAGTTCAAACAGCTGGCTCCATCACATACCATGAAGGCTCCTGTGAGCGTTGTAGGTGCCGTAGAGGATGAGTGAAACTCTCAGAATGGCTCCTGCCGTCCTCTCGTCTTCTGACCTATTACAGACCCACCCTTTGCCTTTGTGGTCCGTCACCTGGAAACAAAACCAGACAGAGCATTTTAAGCAACAAACTTTCTTTCTGCACCCGAGACTTCAAACCATTTACATGTGCCCATTTAGTTAGAAAAGCAAGAGGAGATCATGGTGTCAATACTACATTCTCATTGATGTCTAGATGAGAAACAAAACCCAGACTTTAAGAAAAAATTGAAGCAATCCTCAATAGAAGTTGAGGTGCTGTAACTACATACAGTTGTGCCCCAGAAGTTTACAGCCCCCCAGCAGAATTTCTGATTTTTTGGCCTTTTCGCAGAAAATATGAATGATAACACAAAATCCTTTCTATCTCTCATGGTTAGAGGTTGTGAAAATACATTTATTGAAAATAAAATTTACTCTTTTTAAATCATAATGACAACAGAAACTTCAAAAATGACCCTAATCAAAAGTTTCTACACTGTGGTGGTTTTGTCCTGATAAATGCACAAAAGTGAACACAAATGTGTTTGAATGTCTACTAAAGGTAACCATCCTCACCTGTGATCTATTTGCTTGTAATCAGTGTGTGTGTATAAAAAAATGAACAAGGTCTTTTTTGAAGTTTCTGTTGTTGTTACGATTTAAAAAAGAGAAAACACAGTTGTTTTTCAATAAATGTCTTCACCTAACCTCTAACCATGAGTGACAGAAAGGTTTTTGTGTTACCATTCATGTTTTCTGAGGAAAGGCCAAAAAATCAGAAAATTCTGCCCGAGGGGGTGTAAACTTTTAGGCACAAGTGTACCTGCAACTATAAAACTAGGAGGAAATGACAGAGCTCTATCTATAAATTTGCTACATTCATGAATCCAGAAGCCATAACTTCAGCCATCATTTGACAGACATAGGTCATCAGCTGATCAAAAGTTTGAGAACACAGCCTTTAAAAATGAAAAGCTGCATAAAAAATCATGGATTCAAGATCATTTTCTGTCAGGTATTCACACTGTCATGATGACCTAATGTCTAAGGCTAAAAATCTTTCTCTCTTTGAACATGGTCGGATTGTTGAGCTGCATAAGTAAGACCTCTCACAACGCAACGCCATTGCTGTTGAGGTTGGACAGAGAAAGACAGACATTTTGGATTTCTTCAAAGATCCTAAGGGTTATGGAACAAAAAAGTCAAGTGGTAGACCCAAAAACATTCAATCAGCGCTGAGCCTGAGGATCTGATTGACTGTGTGTCAAGACAAGGGATGATGCCTGACCTAAATTAAGGACGTTACTTGTGCAGACTGAAACCCAGTAATCATTAGATGGTGTCTGAAGGAGAAGGGCTTCAAAAAGAAACTAACCTCACTCTTCTCGAGCATCCTGCATGTTCCCCTGATCTAAATCACATCGAGAACATTATGGGATGGACGGAGAGGGAAATTTACAAACGTGAAGTGTCTTCATCACTTGGAGCAACATTCCCACCTCGTCTCCTGGGAACATTCTCATCAAGCATGAGTGAACACATTTTTGTAGCTCCTCATTACTGAGTCCTTTTTTCAAACTTTTATTTCACATTCATTTAAGGGGTTTTTCAGCTTTTTTTTTTTTTTTGAGCTGTGGCCTCAAACTTTTGATCTGCAGATAAACAGACTATTTCAGTTTAATTATTGTTTGCAACACATTTCTTGCTCTATTTTACTTGCAAAATGTGAATTTGTGAAATTATTCAATATGTTTTACTATTTTGATCAGGTGTGTGTCTGATTAGTACTCTGAAAGTTTTGATGATGCTCAAGACCTTTAATTTTATTCCATTACTATGGACTCCACTATAGCTCTATTCTTCTGAGAGTAAAGACTCTGTTTCCCATGAGCACCTACACCCACTGACACGAGGATGTGACTCTTGCCGAGGTGTGTTTGTTTTGAAGCAGATAAAGAGCAGATATTGTTTTTAATGCTAGTTTTCTTTGTTCAAGACAACTTTTCATAGGATGGAAAGCCAGTCTTTAAAGTCATGTAGTGCCATTGTTTGAAACATGAAAACAGTCAACTTGTCAACTCAGTTTGTTTACACTGCAAAAACGGAAATCTAGGCAAGTCTTTATGTCTTATTTGTAGCAAAACTTGTCTTATTGTTCTTAATTTGAGCCAAATTCACCAGACCAGGTCATAAAAATGTCTTATTTCAAGTTTTTTTAAGACAAAAATGAGGTGTAAATTGCTTGTAACAAGTCAAAAAAATCTGCCAATGGGATAAGAAGAACTCGCCCGGGAAGTTTCTTGAAATTAGAAAGATGTCTTATAACAAGAATTTTTTATCTTATCCCATTAGCAGATTTCCTTTTACTTGTAACAAGCAATTGATGCCTCATTTTTGTTTTTAAAAAACATGAAATGAGACATTTTTATGACCTTGTCTAGTAAATGTGGCTCAAATCAAGAATAGTAAGACAAATTTTACAAAAAATAAGACATAATGACCTTCTTAGATTTCAGGTTTTGCAGTGCAGTGTCCAGAAGGTGAGCAGATTATCTGTTAGTTACTCATAGTCCAGCGCTCTGAGACACATTCATAACGTTATTTAACACAAGTGACTTCTAATTTCTGTTCAGTGTAGACCAGCGGACTGAAGTCTAAATATTGAGCTGAAGCTCTTTAAGTTAGAGTTTTAGTTTTATTTGTCCTCAATATCAGCTGTGGCAGGTAAAAACTCGTACAATGACTTTGAAGCTTTTCTCTCTGTTACAGTAATTCACTGTAGCTTGTTTCATCGTGTGATGAAACACACACAGCTCAACTCTTAGCAAGGACAAAGTGGTTATGACCTCAAGTTTGTTGGATGTGTTGACATTATGTCATACCCGAAGTCCAAAGTAGCCCACAGCAGGTTTCAGACAGACTTCACTTCACATAAACTTTCCTCCTCTGCAGAGCCTGTGCCCAGTCTGCCTCAGAGTGTTTTCTATATGTGAGTCCTCCAAGCAGGCCAGAGGCCAGGCATGGGGGCCCCCAACCGAGCGCTGCATCGATTTGTTGTTGGTAAACAAACAGCTGGATGCTACAGGTGGATCGATATGCTTCTCATGCCTGCCAGCCTCCCAGCATGCCTTTCTACTGGGTCAAC
Source organism: Thalassoma bifasciatum (assembly GCA_008086565.1). Taxonomy (NCBI): domain Eukaryota; kingdom Metazoa; phylum Chordata; class Actinopteri; order Labriformes; family Labridae; genus Thalassoma; species Thalassoma bifasciatum. Next base: position 366,295 of record RPOG01000375.1, read on the forward strand.
ATAGCTTTCTGAGTGGCTACAAACCAACTGTAGCTCAGAAAACTCATGAGTCAAATCTTTCCAAATGGAATGGAGTTAACATTTCATGTGTGAATTTACCTTCCTGACCCGATGGCACATGAAATGCTTTCTTTTGGAAGCTAGAACGTAAAAAACCAACTGAACTGCAGTGAAATACAAAGTATTAGAGCCCTGAGGCAGAGGAAAAAAAGCTGAACATAAAGGGAGGAGAAATTAATCTAACTTTTAGACAAAAGAGAGACAAAGAAATGAAGGGATTAGCAGGAGCAGAGGAACAGAGGGGAAAGGGGAGAGATTTCAAAGCCAGGGAGAGAAACTACAGACAAAAAAGTAAGAGAGGTGGGGGATTAGTGATGGGTGAGAGATGGCAGGATATGGAGAAGGGTGAGTGTCAGAGAGCGGGAAGTGAGACTCAGTGATAAAGGAGGAACCTGACGAGTGTGAGGAGTTTAAAGGAGACAGTAAAGGACAAAGATACATACAGCCAATAAGAGGGACACAGACACACAAAGCAGTTTGTTCTTATCTGAAGCAGCAATGGCCAAAGAAACACCCAGTACAATACTTTCTATCAATGAAAGTTAAACACAACACAGTTTCTCTGTGCTGTTGTTGTTCCTGCCATCGTGGCTCAAAGAAGGCCTTTACTACATCAAAGTTTTCCAGTCAGCACTAAGATTTAGAGCCCACCAACACAACAAGGTCGACAACACTGAGAGTGGAAACAAACTCCAGTTTGAAGCAGCTTGTGATGGGGGGTAAGAATTTCATACAGTTATAAAAGAGCAGTTGGAGAACAATTCAATGAGGGGAAAAGTAAAACACTGAAGTCCTCTTTACACAACAAAGTTACACAGTGTTTCACCTCAACACACGAAAAAATGCAGCAAAAGAAATCTGCAGAAAATGCTGTGGTGTAGCATGCATGCCAGGACTGTAGATGGTGATATAACTGCAGGAGTCGTATGCATGACAATATTGTTGTTGTTCAGTCGGCGCATGAAACAGTGAAGGTTTCATGTGCACCCACAAAGCTGAGTGTGACATCTGCGTTTCCACCGAAAGTGCCAGCTTGCCATTTACACGGCAACAGTGGAAATGGCCTTTCAGAAATATTCCACCCTGGAGGCCGTTTTCAAAAGTTTGTGTTTCAGGTTAGCTAAAACCCTGTTCCTATGTAAAGCCTGTCATTGGGCAAGCTCTCTATCCAAATAGTTTCCAAACTGCCAAGTTAGAAAAAAATTCATCCCCTGTACAGTGTGAGCTGTTAGAGAAATTAGCGATTCAGAAGGGAGACAGTTTTTGTACCAGGCTGTAAATATGCTGATTTCAGCTCTCAACATGTTTTTTTGGCTTGGTGTGTGTGTGACTTCCAGTATTTCCAGAGTCAGCCCCAAGTGATCACTCAAAGAACAGCAGCTTTTAACACTTCTGCATTGTCTCATATTTTCAGACTGGAGGTTACCACTTGGGGTATTGCATCCCTCTGGTGCCCCTGTAATAGCTTCAAATGATTAACAGCTGAAATAAAAAAACTGTTTTTCCTTCTAAGTCTAAACCTGACTCATGGGTGAGGTCTGAATGAGGCTGGAACCTGATGGATGGTGTCCAAAAGAAGTCAGAACCTAACCACCAAGTTGATGAGGGTTTAGATGAGGTCTTAACCTGATATCTAAATTGTGTTTGGGTGAAGTCTGAGCCCAACAACTGGATAATGTCCAGATGTGGACTGAATACGATGTCCAGATAATGTCTGGGTGAGGTCCAAAACGGACACCTGTATTAGGTCTGGATGAAGTCTGCACCCAACTTCTAGATCGTGTATGGATGAGGTCTAAAACCTGTCGTCTGGGCAACATCCTGATGAAGTCGGAACCCGATGTCCAGATTGTGTCCGGTTGTCGTCCAAATCTGCATTTCATAATTACTGATGCCATTTTTTATGAACGTATTTCATTATGCACTAAATATTAGTATATATTGTGTTCCAGAATTTTTCTTAAAAACTTTGGGGTTATTATATAATGAAGTGAAAAGTTACTGCATTATTACATAACGGGGTGTTATTACACAATGTTGAACTATCTATAACAAATGAAAAATCAGGGAGTCGTCCATCCATCCATCCATTTTCTTAACAGTCTATCCTGCTATTCAGGGTTGCGGGTGGCTGGAGCCTATCCCAGCTGTCATTGGGTGAGAGGCAGGGTACACCCTGAATTGGTTGCCAGTCAATCGCAGGGCCGACATATAGACAAACAAGCATTCACGCACACACTCACACCTACGGGCAATTTAGAATAATCAATTAACCTAACGTGGACATGTTTTTGGTCTGTGGGAGGAAGCCGGAGTACCCAGAGAGAACCCACGCATGCACGGGGAGAACATGCAAACTCCACACAGAAAGGCCCACCTTGCCTGAACAAGGAATCGAACCGGTGACCTTCTTGCTGTGAAGCTGAGGCGCTACCTGCTGCGCCACTGTGCAGCCCCAGGGAGTCATTAATGAAAAAAAAAAAAAATGATAGAGCCAAGAACTTTTTTCTTTGGTTTATAACATTCCTTGGTCATATGAGCCTTGTCCAGTAAAGGTTTTAAGATTTTTTTTTTAAATTATAATAAATAATAGTTAATATATTTTCACCTCTTAATCCCTGATGTTGGGTGACAATCACCAGAACAAGTGCTGTTGAAAATACAGGGACCGGAGCAGGATAACATGCCTACTTTTGATGATGTAAGTGAGAAACCTTGGAACTAGCACTTAGATAAACGCAACACGATGAAAATCAGAATGAATGTAAATGACCTGACAGAAGTGTTCTTGGGTTAAGACAGTGGCTTCACTTAACCTCTGATTGGCTAGTCCTTTGGAGGCCTGTTGGGGCAGAGCTATGGACAAACTTGGTGTTTGAGGCCCGCCTCTCTAATGCCTTATGAACCAGTCAGGAAACACTTGAGTGATAATGCCATCATTTCTACAGGCCTCATAGAGATCTCATGGTATTTTCACAGACTGTTTTTTATCAGTTTACAGACAGATTCAGGGATTTATAAGACGTGAATTTGTAAAAGGTTTGAAAAGCTGCTGGTTTAATCTGAACATCCAGGATTGTTACTTTAGATTTATGTTTGAAATATGGAGAGCATGATACCTCCTCTTTGAATTGATTTTCTTGAGGAAAGTGACAACAACGTCACATACTTACAAAAACAGATACATAATGAAAACATACAGCTTCAAAGGGCAACTTACATAAAGTTGAAAACTTGATACCAAAGTTTTACTGTTAAAGAAAACTTTTCAGTGGTGATAGAGAAGCACACAAGCTGTCACAAAATAACTTGTGAGACTGGCTACAAAAACAAAACAACACAATATCTGACACATGAAACAAAAGCAAAGGCAGGGGCGAATGTTTTAAATGTCACAGTAAAAATAAATGAATTTTTTTTTTTTTACTTTCTCCAGCTCCTCTGACTGTGGAAGCACTGGATGATTATGGGGGTTAAAATATTGAACGAGAAGTCGCTGGATATGTGCAAGACTCAACTGACTCTCACGGAATAAACAGAGGCTTCAAAATAAAGCCCTAAAAAGGAACCTGTGAGTGTTGGTTGTGTTGGAGCGGGAGCCAGAGGGAGGGGGGGAGTCTTGCTGCGTCTACATATGTAAAGCAGCAGGGAAGCAGCAGTGTGTCAGACTGAGGCTTTGGCCCAACCTGAGCTCCTCGCTGCTCCCTCCAACACATCAATCATCCAAAACAGGGCCATCACAGCCACACTGCATGCTGGGAGACACACGCGCCCAGGCACACACACACAAATACACACTCTGCTGCATGCTAAGAGACAAACAACTAAATAGATACACACACACCAGGTTTCACTCAAAGATGCAAAAAAATTGAAGCATATTCACACACAAACATGCACCAAAAACAGGCAAATTAAAAACAGGCATAAATTAGTATAAAGTTAGAACTTATGGATATGAAGTTATATATTATCACAACACACACACACACACATAAGGGAGCATGCTCAGTCACACTCTCTGTGCCTCGCAGACTCACACAAAGCATGCAGACAAACAGAAATAGGTATCCTGTGCCCACAGGGTGCCCTCGCCCCCGACCATCTGTGACGGGTGCCAACACACAGTGGGTGATATTTACATGGAGACCCTGCACCCCCCCACCCCCACTTCATACAAACATGCACAAACGAGCCTGCGTATACACACACACACAAACACACGCACGCACACAAAAGAAATACCCACAAAGGGCCGCATGGATCGCTTGATCTCCCAAAACTCATTAAACATGCAGATATATGCAAATGTATGCACCTCTAGAAATCCACCTTGGGCCAGAGTGAGTTAAAGTGTGTGTTTGGTGTGTGTTTCTGCTTGTGTGTGGGTGCACGGTGGTGAAAATGTGTGTGTGAGTTTGTGTTTTTCAGCTAGCAAGTCTTTGACAGTGTGTCTACCAAACTTGGTGCTGTGTTTGAGTTCGGGCAGTTATGCTGTTACAGAAATGTTGTTTGGTTACTATTGTTTACCACAAATAATGGCTTCTCTTCCTTGTTTTGCATCACCTGTGAAATTAATTTGCCACATTACAAATAAATAAAACTACACCTGGATTCAGAAAGTAACAAACAATGTTTGAAATGGTTTGTTTGGGTCTGATTTTTTTTTTTGCATTTCTCCTTTATTTCCCTAATCTTTTGTAGTTCAGATCAGAGATGTAAGTATACAAGGTTCCAAAAAAATGTCACATTTTACTTTTTAATGGTAAGTCACAACTTCCCTACTCTAAACAGCTGCATTAAAATTCACTTATAAGGAGGAAAAGAAAGAAATCAAGTTACTCTGAGTTTTTGTCATAGTCACATTTTAGGAGTCAAAAGGTAAATGATGCTGATGTGTGGAAAAACAGAAAAAAATCTTCTTAAGGTACAATGACATGGCTTCAAGTTGTTGCCAGAATTTCTGATGATCAATTCATTGAATTTGCAAACCACTGATGTGGACATCTTGGTACTTATTGGACTCTAAAGATTTGGAGTTTGTCACTGTTTTTAGTTTGTGAATTCAGAGAAAAAGACAAATGTACAAACTTTCTGATGTTTGTCTTTAACAAACTTCTTTTAAAAAAACATCATTTGACACAACCAATTTTGGGAAGTGCATTCCCCAGTTTCATCATTTTTGCAATCTTGAAGCCATTATCAAACCCCTGAATGGGATCACCCATTAGAGGTGAAAAACAGGTGTTCTGCTGATAATAATCAAGGACTTCATTTGTTGCATCAGGTGTGGTTGAGATTAAACATCGAATTGGGTTTTGTTGACAATGTCAAGATATGGCTCAGTGAAGAGAACCATCCTAAAGGTTAAGAGAAGGGATCTTTGTCCGCACAACCAAGGAAATGGAAGCAAAATGAAATCAACGATGCAGAATGCCTACTACATGCCTGGAAGCATAGTTCACAAGTTTGAAGAAAGGGGACTCTATCATCTGCTGTAATAAAATTCTTCATGAGAAGAAGTTTAAAAACACTAGAGTGACTGCAGGAGATCAACATTCTAAACACCGAAGGTCTCAGTGGTCGAAACTAAAGACAAACACCATGACTGACTCATGAACATATAAGACAGCTCCAGTATGCTCAACAAGCCACAGAGGTTTTTTTGGTTCTGTTCTGCCTCTGGATCTCAGGGATGAGCATTTTATCCGATGCCCAATCAGTGCATCGATGCAAGGGTTGATGGTAAATTGAATTGGTCAGAGTGGTGTGCATCGGATTGGAAACTGGGCTGAATCTACGATGCATCACCTTGTAAAAGTTTTGCATCGGTAAAATCCGACGTCGTGTTATTATCTATTTTGGAAATTTTGTTTCCAGTCGATTCACTTCCATGATTATCTCTCAGCCGTTAATTCTCACGAATGGACTGTTTATTGCGGAACAACAACACACTGATTCATCCACTCACAGCCCCGTACTTTTTTATGTTGACAAACACACTTCTTCACTTCTTAACAAGGTAACAACTGTAACCTTGATGTAACAAGGTTTTTTTTTATTGTAACAAGGTTTACCCTGGATTCTCTCATTCAAGTAACAACATGAACAAATAACAACAAGTGCAATAATTACCTATAACTATGTCACTACTCTGTGCAGTATTCATGATTTATAATTTATTTATGTCAGTACTGTGTAATATTCCATACCTATCTCATCATGTATATACCACACATTTTAAGAAGACTGTACATACTTAATATTCTATTCTATATTTTATTTTTTATGCTTAGATTTCAATTTTTGAGTAAGAAACTTATGCTTATATTTGTACTTTCTTATATCTCTAACACTTTGTGAATGGGAGTAGCTGTATACTAAAAAAGCAATTTCCCCTCGGGGATCAATAAAGTATTCTGATTCTGATTAAGTAGCCTACTGTAAGTGATCTGTCTTCATTTGTCACAAACTTTTGTAATGATGATAAGTATGATACTACTTATGTTCTTCAAGGACCAATAAAGTTGAGCTGAATTTGCACAGATTTTCATTGTTAATGCATCCCGATTGCATCGTGGCAGGAAGATAAATTGTATAGTCCTGAATTGGTAGATGCTTCAGGTGAATCGTTTGTGTATCGTAAGATAGCCTAGATAAAGAAATGCCCATCGTATTGTGTTTTGGATGCCTACAGTGAAGCATTCGGTGCCTCTGTGATGCTCAGGGGTTTGCTTTGCTTCTGAAAACCTTCAACATGTGGGGGACACAATGGATTCAATCAAGCATCATGAAGTGCCGGATGACGTCATCTGGGAGAGCACTGAAGCTTGGGTCTTTTTTGACCTTCGAGCAGGAGAATGAACCAAAGTGTACCTCAAAGTCAACCTGGGCTTGGCCTCAGAAGAAATCCAGGAATATTTTAGAGTGGCTCTCGCAGTGATCCGACTATTGCTCACAATGAACAGACAAAGATCTTTGAGTAAGGCTGCAAGAAGCTGATGTGTCCCTCTATGCATGTTTGCAGAACACCACAACAGCTAGAGGGTGCTTGCTAATGCACTAAAATAGAACCATTTTGAGACTGCAATCGTCATTAAAAAGCAGCATTTCTTGAAAAAAATCTGAGAAAAATCTATAAAAAAATCTGTTTATCTATTTAAATTGTCCTCTTTTGATTTGTTAATTGCATAAAGTTAAAAGTTTGTTAATTTGCAAATAAACCTCATTTGCAACCATTTCAATAACTCCTGAGTGCAAATGAGGTTTATTTGCTGTCTCCTGAGTTAAAGAATGCCATCATGATTCATTTTTCAGGAAAAGTAACTCCATTGTTCACATTTTTTATAACAACATTTATTTCTTTATCAAATGGAATTTTGGTTTTAATGTCCCAGATATTATTTATCCAAACAAAAGCTTGATTTGTTTTAAGCAGCTTAATGTTAAATGTGGATAACCTGTAGCTGGACACCGAGGATACTTCTACCAATGACACTCAGCTACAAGTTGCAGCAAAGTTGCAGGTGCTGAGTTTGATCTTGAAATCCCATCCGTAATATTTGTTGGTTTAATCGTTGTTCATTTGGATTGTAAGACACACTTTTAATACCAGTGCAACCAATAAATATCAGTACAAAATGCAGAGAGGTATTTCATTATGTGACAGTATTTCACGAAGATGACACTTGAAAAAAGAAAACCACTGCTTCAATGTATAAAAGCCTGTGAACTGTCCTCGATTTCACACAAGTGACCAGCAGTGGGGGATGGGGGTGGGGGGTTTGAGTCCCGGCAAGTAAGTCACAGGTCATACATCAACAGTTCAAAGTGACATAGATAAAGTCAGTTTGAGGCCACAACATTGAGCACTTGTGTGAGCTGAGTTAAAAAGATAAAGTAAACCTAAAACCTGGATGTAAAATCCATCTATATGATAAAAATCATGACGATACTGGAGGTATGTGAAAAAAAATTCTCTTAAGGTGAAAAAACAAACTCTTCCCACAAACTATATATTGACCATAAACCTGCCTCACCTGTGAGTATTAACTGTTCTGAAACGATAGCACCCGTTAGTACTACATGAGGACAAGAACCCTTCAGAGAGGAGTACAGATGGGAGCACGGGAGAGAATGTGTGTTTATGTATATGTGCGTATGTGTGTGTGTGAGAGAGAAAGAGAGAGAGGGACAGAGGAAGAGTGAAAGAAGAGTATATGAAAAATGAAGAGGGTGTCATGCAGAGTGGGAAAACAGGAGTGCAGATGTAAAACTAAAGTCTTTATTGGAAAAAATAAAATAAAAAAATCAAAAGTCCAGAATACAAACAAAGGAATCCGAATTCTCCAAAAACACTACTCACTAAAAACTAACAGGAATCACAGGACACAAGAAACGGGGAGACAAGGCAACTTCACTGAACTCAAAACAAGGATTAAGTAGACAAGAGACAAATCAAACCTAGGTGTGACACGGGACACAGGTGAAACACATCAGGGGCAATCAAACAGAAAGGAAACTCAAGACCAGGAAGTAAAACACAAGGAGCAAGTATGAACAGAAGCACGAGGGACACACAAGAAGAATACCTAAGAAACCCAGGAAACTTGAACAAAGTGAACACAAGACACAAGAAAAAAACACATAAACACTAGTTAACGTAACTAAAGAAACATGAGACTGAAACACAAAAAAACACTGAACATGAATGAAACAACCAAAACCATCAACCCTTAAATATGAACTGAACAAGAAAACTCAAACCAAAGATAGAATCATTACAGAAGGACGGTAAACAAAGTAACACCTGACGGGATTATTGGTTAGTCGTATGGATGGTTTTGTTTTAACCATGCAACAGTAGTTTTAACCACTATGACATAATAAACATAACACAATGATTTGCTGTTATTTTGCTGTCTTGAAAGAGCATCTTTTTATATCGTGCAATACTGCTTTAAATGTGTTATATGCCTTATAAACATTCAGTGAGCAGAGCAGAAGCACTACAGATGGCGGTAGAGCGAGCACAAGAGAGAGCACATATGAGAGAGAGAGAGTGAGAGAGAGAATTTCCAGCCTTGTGGTGTCGTCTCCTTCACAGCGCTGGAAGGTCAGCCGTGCCTCCAGCCATAAGACTCGCTCTCTTTTCACTTCAGTCGTGCTTTTATTCCAGCAGCACCACAGCGCTCTTTGACAATTGTCATCATGACGAATCAATATGGACTATCTACAGCCCCCCCCCTACACCCCCCACCCCTGAGTTTTTAAACACTGATCCAGCAGATAGTCCAGTGAAAGTCTCTAACCAGGGCCTCCATTTTCCGGTTTACCCCTCTCTCCCTGCAGACCCTACATAAATATATATCCTCTCTCTCTCTCTCTCTCTACTAGTGCTCCTGTGTTTTTGTCATGCACCACTGAGATTCAATTAGATGATGCAGCTGACTGTAAGAGGAAATTTTAAATATCTAGCAGCGCAGAAAAAATCTCAGAGAAATCATACACGTACAGTGATTTTGACTGCTGACTAATGTGAAAAAAGTACAACGATATACTATGATTTCACTCAACATTTGCATGAACCAGAATTAACCAAAACATATAATAATGATTGTAGAAATATAATCTCCACTGTCACTGATTCAGGAGTCAGTCAGGTTGTTTCAGGCCTGGGTATAACTTTCTGTTTCTGGTGCCTTTGTCCTTTTTTCTTTCTCTCTGCTTTGACTTCAAGCGTGGTGACACTCTTTCTCATTTTCATCGCCTCGAATTTGTGACTCCCTGTGTACACGCTTCCCTCCGATCTGTGGTTAAGTTGACAACTAGTGCAAAACCAATCAGAGTGTGAGTATGTGCTGATTAGCAGCGTGCAAAGGCATGCGGCACGGAAGATGCTGGTGTTAATTCGTGTTGTGAGCATCGCGGCGACTCGTCTCGGCCCTCCAGTAATGAGCAGCGGCGTCGTTATGTAGCTCGGCTTCATGGTGTTTCCTCCCTGTCTCTGCGACACACTGGGCCTTGGTAATTGGTCACAGAGGGGACAGTAAATCTGCACGAGGACGTGGGAGAGACACAGAGACAGAGAGGTAGAGAGAGAAAGTGTGTGCGTGTTTGAGTGTGTGTGTGTGTGTTTGCAGGAGGTAGGTGATAGAGGACAGGGGGTGGGTGTCTTTCATCTTCACAGCTTTTTCTCTATAAACCTCCAACTGTTTACAAGGACTGATGCCTATTTGCACACACGCATACACGCGCGCACACACACACACACAATCACAATCACACACACGTATACACAGAGTGAGCCCCCTCCCTCCCCACCCCACCAACCTCTACTTCTTCCACCCACACGCATATACAGTAAATGACCTCAGCGCGCTACTGTCTGTGAGTATGGATTCTAATCAGACGTCGGCAGTATTGTGTCTGTCAAACCTGGCCAAGGTTACTTAACCTTCCAGTCTTAATTTCCCTTCCATTTTAGCTCCTTCCTCCATATCAAACATCAGCACATCTATGAAAGAAAAAAAAAAAAAGGAAAAGAGTGCGGGGAGGAAAATGAAGATTGCCATGCTTGGCTGAAACTCGGAGATGAAAGTAGAGGATGATTCACATTGCTATGGTAAAATGAACTGAACCAAGCTGAGCTGTGCTGGGCTGGGCTATTTTTAAACTTCTATACGCTGCAGCTACTGGAAGAGGACAATATGAAGCAGAAAATTATTTCTATATCATGAGAGAACATATATGAGAAAAGGCTTTTTCAGAAGAGTATGGAAAATAAGTATCAAGATTTGCCAAGATCTGCTTTATTTATAATACATCATGGATTTCAAGTTGACTATGGCAAATGATGGCGCTGGGAGTAGCACGTCTTATAAAAACATTAAATTCCATTTCAGATTTATGTTCGTATGTAAGGACTAGAGACATTTTGACGATGGGGGTCCGTCTTCGGTGTTAGCAGATCAGGGAGCAGCTGCATTTAAAGATTTTAAGCGTAATTTTCGCTGTTTTTTTAAGCGCAAACCTATTTGAAGCAAATTACTTTACAGCAAGATTTTTTTCTCGAGTCTAAATGTCAACAAAAGTGTAACAGCAATGATACAGCCAACATGCTGAGATATATTCTTTTTTTGTTATGCCAATTACAGTTGGCCATGTTCTGACACCGTTTCTCTGACAAAAGTAGAGCACAGTTAGTTCTCTTCCACAAAATACTTTGAAGAAAAAGATGTACCTGTAGTTACAGTATTTAAAAAGCAGGTTTCTCACTCACCTTGAGGATCCAGAGGCCCCGTGGATTCTCCCCCCAGCAGTGCACGGTCATCAGAGTCCATTTTTTCAGGCCAGCAGTGGAGGCGTCATTGGGCCGCGTGTCCAGCAGCAGTGACACTGTGCCAGCTGGAGACTGCAGACTTATAGAGAGGTCACCACGACACACGCTGCTGATGCTCACTCTCATCTGAACAGAAAGTCAAAAACAAACAGCTAACTATTATTTGTGAGGTTGTTGTTCCAAAACTTTAATGACAGGCTCTTAACTGTTAATTAGTGACATTTAGATGAAGCGAAACATTTATTGTGTTTGCTTTGAGGAAGAGGTTCATTTGTTTGTGGTTGTATACAAATAGAAATGGAGTGGTATCAGTCTTTCCATCTCAAATGGGAATAGATATTTACCTAAAACTGTTTGTATAATCATTTCTGTACATATTAAGTAATGCCTCTTTGCATTAACAAGTATTCTGTATAATATCTGGTATTGTGTAATCATCGTTATATGAAAGCTGGAATGGAAATAATTCAGCGCATTCAGAGTTCGAACCAGAGCCCAATCTGTGTCGTCTAAGAAACACTCCAAGCCAATCAAAAGTGAAGACAATGAACAGTGAGGGGTCGACAGAGACGACTCAGTGACAGTGAAAGCTCGGGGTAATATTAGCTAAATGATTTAAATAAGCACATATATCCCCTCAAACCCTCATCCCGAACCATTCCCCCCGAGTAAACACTCTCCCTGTCCCCGTTCGTCACAGGCAGCACATCTGGTGTGACAATGGCACATCGCAGAGAGAGCCGCCAAGCTGTAAAAAGACTGACAGCCCTCTCCTGTTTACAGCGTGTTACCACGGCAACACGTCCATCAATCACACCTCGCAGCGATGGCCTGACCCACGCTTTCTGCCAGGGAGCAGAGCCGCAAAGATGAAGCCTTTTCAATTTACATGCTGACACACTCCGGCTCTCTCTCTCTCTCCCCTCCTCTCTCTCTCTCACTCTCCCTCTCTCTCTCTTCTTGCTATTTCACAAGTACACACACACACACACTCACATGCACACACACAGATTAGGTTGCACAAGCTCAACATGCACATACACTTACAGTACGTAGCCCGCTGACACAGTCAAACAAAAACACATTTGCATGTATGTGCCTGTACTGAAGAAACACATTTTTGCCTGTTTTTGCAAATGGCACAGCAAACACAAAGCATCACAGCACGATTCTTTTATCTCTTCTATTTCCACATGAGAGTCATGACACGAATATCTCAAAGCAATCTGTATAAGATGTTCAAGCGTCCTCATATTTAGAGAGAATTTTTCAGTAAAATGTCTCTATTTGTATTCTGATTAAGTTACGGAATATGTGAAAAGCTGATTCACAAATCTACAGCAGAGCGAAAATATCCACACAATATATGAGAAGAAACTGCCGCATTTTAACCTTTAGTTGACAGGCAAAAAATACTTTGATTCTTTTTGAAAGTAAAACAAAAAGATGTTTCATTCACTTTCAGGCTAGAAGGCTAATGTTTTACTTGTAACAGGCAGCTTAGCTGAATTTAGCTTAGTTAAAGAGGAGCTGTTGTTTTAGTCTTAATCTGACTCTCAATTCATAATAAACAGATTAAAAAATCTCTATTTTTCTCACACTAGTTCTTTACAAAACCGTTTTTCTCAGCCTCTGTCTGAAATACTTTACTTGAGCTGCTGTTTCTTTAAGGCTCTCTGTTCCACAAACGCCCTTCACTCTGATTGGCCAGCCTTATGAAGGCCTGTCAGAGCGCAGACTGGTAACTTTTCTTACCCCTCCTGCTCAAAATCCCAAAAGTCAGAAGGACTGTGAGGCCCCACTTTCACAATCTGTATTTATACTGAAAATCAAGATCAAGCGAGCCTTTGCCCTTCTGCTCCTTGGTGTTTGAGGCCCACCCCCCTCAAGTTTTAAGAACCAGTTAGAGGATCCTTATATGATGACCTCAGCATTTCAGCAAGTCTCATGACGATAACATGCTACTTCTTAAATACAGATTCCACTAATCTGCACAAATCTACATTGATGAACATCTGGCATATTCACTTTACATCCATATTTTAATCAGAAAGTTAACACAAAACCTACTCTTTAAGTTTATTTTGTGACTAAATAGCTGTTAAAGGCAGGGTATGCAGGAATTTTTGATAAGTTTTGTTTATTTGTTTACACACAACATCCAAACTGGGCTCCTCCTCCGTGGCTCAACGTCAGTGGCTGCACATGCTCACTGCCTCTGACCGTTGGTAACAGCATGGCTCACAGTCGTAGCTTCTTAAACACACCACAGACGGTAAAATACAGCCCCCCTAGCACCTGCCACATCACATGAGAGAAACTCAAGAGCCGTACACCTGACTTCCTGCAGGTAAATGAAGTAAGCTGTGAATATTGTACCATTCTTTCCCTATGTTATGGCCGCTATTGTAGCCACTCGGGTAGCTTCTACCTTTCAGCAACACACAAAGTCATTCCAGCACTGGGCGTGCTGTGATTGGCTGGTCATCTCCCATAACAATTCCTGCTCTCTGTCCCACTTACTTGGCGTCCCAAGTAAAAAAAAGATCAACACATCAGGAAAGGGAGGGGGTCCACAAGGAGTGAGGCAGACACTGACACACAGGTGTCGAGGCCCAGAGGTGATGACTGAGCAGGATGATTCAAATAAAAACTACCATTTCATTTTTCAGGAAAATTCTGCATACTCTACCTTTAAGATCAGAACTAGGAGTAGTTGTGTTTAAAGTGCAGTGTGTAGACTTGGTTAATATCTGACAGTCATATTCTAGGCTGAAATGCTTCCTTGCTCATGTTTTCCATCTGTGAGTCTCCACAGGCAAGAGTAGTGTTCATGAACAAGAAGCTCCTGTTGTTCAAGTTTAGTTTGGCCCTTTGATAGTCAAGTTTTTACGATCAAAATTGTCCCCTAGCATGAATACTTTTGCTCACAAACACTCACCTCCTTTTTTGTCCTCTAAGTGTCCCTTGTAGAGCCTCTGCTCACCATACCACTCACTGTGGGTCAGTATTTTATCTGCTCTGTGCAACGTACGAAGCACTGGTACAAAACATTCTTATATATATATATATTTTTCCATTTCTACTAAACCTGTTCTGTGATGTGTCACTAAATCATACATACTGTACCTTCAAATGGGGGTGTGAAAGACATTTTCTTCTTTTTGCTTTTTGTATTGCTATCACATCAATACATTTCTGGCTACTCATTTTTATTCTCATTTGGACAGAACATGTCAATGGGAGAACTTTTCAAATGCTGGCAGCCGGGGTCGCTACTTCATGATACCTGTCCAAAAACTAACCAAACTGACTGACTGCTTTTATCAAACAGATAGCAAAATGGATTTTCTTGTAGCAAAAAAAAAAACTATTTTAGAGTTTCTCTAAACAGTAAGTAAATCATTTCAGATGTAAGTAATATTTGTCCTTCAACTTTTATCTAAATTGTTAATTGCACTTTACATTGAACACATTACACAGCACGGTGAGTGTGAGGGTCTGACCTGAACGTGCTCCAGAGTGTTGATCTCATTGGTGCTCCCTTTGCAGGCCTCTGATTGGATGTTCACCGTTACTGCCCCCTTTGGCTTGAGGATCCTTATCAACCAAACAAAAAAATGTTAAACCTTCTTTAACAGACTCAGATAGAGTTGCATTCACACACACACACACATTGCAGTGAATGAGTTCATCATAAAATGAAAGATTCAGGACAGACAAGACCCCGAGAACACTTGAACATATCAGACACAAGAATCAATATTAGCAGTGCAAATAAACAAACTACGCTGTGCATTATATGAAGCACAAAAACAATTTCAACCTTGAAGGATGGAGTGAGACTTCTTGAGTGCATCTCCTCTGAGGAGCAACAGAGATAAAATGTGTCGCCTGCTGCACCATCAGTCCTGCGTCCAACAAACCGAAGCCAAGCCTGAAATACAAAGAGAATGCACACTCCATTATATAATGGCATCTGAGGTATTTGTGTAAATGTATACACTCTCTCACATGTGAACTAGAGGCTTTTACGTGGGTGGCTGAATGTGCCCAAGGAGCAGAGTAAGTGCTAATGGCTCCGACACGAGGAGGCAACAAGTCATTGAGGAAGATGATGTTGTCCTCTGACACAATCGCTCCGCGCTCTGTCCGGGCTGAGGCTGAGGGCTGCTGTTTGCTCCGTCTGTAATTGCCTGGAGGAGTGATTCTGAACAACGTGCCATCTCATGGACTGTAATCAAGCCTCATTATTCATTCTTCAGCGGTCCAATCTGGGTGCTGGAGACACAATAGCTGACCCTTGAGCAGTGTCACCACCTGGCGACTGTATGACCACTGCCCGTCTTACTCCCTCTCTCCTCCACTCCACCACTCCTGCTCTGCTGTCTCTACATCTCTTTTGAATCATCGGCTCTCATCTTTCCTCTTTGCCCTCTCTGTTCACAAAGCAGCCTGTTATTCAGTGTTCTTTCCGCTCTAAACTCTCCTTCACTCTCCTCCATCAATCCCGAGTTTCTTGCATCAGAACTCTCCTCCAACACTTCAGTGATGTTGAAATCAGAGTCCTCATAAGTCTCTCCTTAATTCCCCTTTAAATCTTTCATTTTTACGCACTCTTCGTCTCTTTCAGTTCCCTCTTGTTGAAATCACAGTCCTCAGAGTGAGTTACAGGTCCGTAACAACCTTCCCTCTCGCCAACCCCTCCTCTTGGAAACTCCGAAGAGGTGACAAAGAGCTAATTTCTGCCATTATTACCATACAGACCTTATGCCGTTAATCAGCAATAAGTGAAATTCATTATCCTGATGACGGGGTCTCTCAGAGCCGCAGAGGGAGAGACAGAGACAGGAGAAAGGAGAGAGCTGATCAATAACTCAATCAGCTGCCCTGCATGAGGCTCCATCTCCTCTGTCTCAGACTGTCAGTGTGTCTGAGGAGGAGAGGCGGGAGCAGCAGCACACACCGTCCTCGTCCTAACATCACGCCGCGCGATCAATGGACACAATCTAATCAGCCACTATCACCACCAATGACTTTTAGCATGTAGGGCCCAGCATAATGGCATTAAGACCGGTTAGTGGGTTTGAGGTGTGCTGCCAAAGTTCAAGGTCACTGGGGATGTTTGTGAACACTGTGGAAAGTCGGAGGCAAACAAAGCTTAACAGCAGAGCCAAATGCATAGAAACCTGAGTCAGACTGTCCCAAAGTCTAAAGAAACGAAATAATTATATCACCAACATGCTCCAAATATACTTATCCCACTTGATGAGAGGAAAAGTGTTTTGATTCAGTGATCGATGTGTGTTAGAAGTCACTTAATATGAATTGATTGTAGGAATTGTGATCTTGAATGCTCCCTGATAGGAATTAAAACTTGGTTCATTTTTTGGCTCTTCGTAGCAGAAGTGAAATATATAGAGAAAAGAAAAGAAAAAACCTTGAAGTTACATTTAAAGGACTTTTCTCCAGCATTTGATTTGACTGTTGACACCTAAAGCCAGGCATGAACACAGTGAAACAAGGCTTTTTCTGACCACACTGATGAGCCTCATCAATCATTTTCTGGATTATTTGGAGTTTAACTTCCATGGTGAGGTTTTTGTATTTCTATACCATGAATTGACTGGAGGTCATAAGGGTCAATCATGAGCCGATCAGCTGTTCCTGACTGGTCACATGAATTTCTGGTGTGAGCTTTGGAACAGTACCATTTCAAAACACATTTTTATGGAGTGAGTAAAAAATGAATGAATAAAAAAAATTGGGAAAACTCTGTCAATACAACCCGCTTGATTACATCGGCTTCATTTTATAGATACAGAAAATAACAACCCCCTTCAAGCTATTTGTCAACAAAAACCTGTTAGAGTATAATTTATTGTTGAACCTTTTTATGCTGAATTGCATCAGATTGCATCAGTTGTTGTGATGTTAAAGCTGATTTGTATGAACCTTGTGTTTCAGATATATGGGACATATACGTGTTACAAAGAATGTTTAATAAGATTGTAAAAAAAAGTATAGATAGTAGGGCTGGGACTCTATTAAAAGAAGTAACCTAATTAATCAGAAGCTTTGTAATTAATTAATCTCAATTTATTAATCTAACCATGTTTCAATTGCGTATCAATATTTGACCCAAGAACAGCAAGAATCATTTTTTTGATAATGGTATACAAGTGAATCAATAAATAGTGATCTGAATGAATACATAAG
Organism: Thalassoma bifasciatum; assembly: GCA_008086565.1. NCBI lineage: Eukaryota > Metazoa > Chordata > Actinopteri > Labriformes > Labridae > Thalassoma > Thalassoma bifasciatum. Next base: position 383,915 of record RPOG01000375.1, read on the forward strand.
CTTAAGCAAATTTTTATGCCATAAAGTGCAGCAGTTTTAGGAATGAACAATACAGAATCAATTTCAGAGATTCAGGTCAACTATGAAGGACCTTCTGTAAACTCAACACTAGTCGCAAAAAATGTTAGCTTCCACTCTAGCCACAACTTGTTTAGCATTCAGGTGATAACAGCCCTCAGGTGAAGCCAGAGCTGCGCTTTTACACACAGGTTTTGGTGACCTAATTTTTCGTTCAGGTGCAGCAGCCTGACCATGAGATACTGGAGCTGAAAAAACACTTTTATGTGTCGAGATAAACTCATTGGCTAGAATGGAAGTTTTTGTGAGGGAAAAAACTTTTTGTTCATTTATTTAAACAACGATTTGCTCAGGTAGATAGCTCTTGAACCTCAATTAACTCCTTAGATCCTTTACGTATTTAACACTGAATGCTAAGGGCTGAAAGAAATATCGCATCGATATCGAGACATAAAATTCAAGATTTTAATATCCCAAAATCGAAGATATCAATGATGTAAATTTTCCCAGCTCACCCTGCATGTAAAGCTCAGACAGTCGCATGATTATTGATGACTCCCTGTAAATGTTGATGACTGACAGTGAGCTGTAATCAATTATCCCCACTTTCACCATCCTGTTATAATGTGATCCTTTTATTTTTACGAAAAATACTTAGTTTTCTCTGATCCCAGAGTCATAATGTTACATATTGATATCGAGAAATGAAATTTTGCCCATAATGTTGAGCCGGACTACAAACCTGTCATCACTTGTCAAAAAGCTTAGGTTCGGTTGGCAGTTTTCATCAAAATAAACAATTTTTTGTTTGCTTAAGCTTATGTATTCATTCACTTCACTATTCATTGATTCACTCATATACCATTTTTAAAAAAATGATTCTTGCTGTTCTTGGGTCAAATATTGATATATGATTAAAAATGCGGTTCATTGAGGTTAATTAATTACAAAGCCGCTGATTAATTAGATTATTTCATTTAATCAAGTCTCAGCCCTTGTTTCTACGTATCTAAGGTGATTTATCACATGGCAGGAAAAAAAAAACATACAGGAGACTTCTCTGGAAGCCACATTGACCTAATAAAACATATCAGGGATGAAATTGAGAACTGTTTCTTTCTAGCTTGGCCACTGAATTCATTTGCCATTATGCCGGAGTCCCACATTAATGCCTCCTCTTTGGTTCCACTTGCCCAACAAAAAAACAACATAATGCATGTGAAAGTCTGTATGAAACAAAGAAATTAGGAGAGTAAATGTGGCAGACAGGAGACAGAAGTGGTCTACAATTTTGCACAAAAGGCAGTATCTGTGTGATTTCAAGTGAGAGTGGAAAACAATAACAGTTTGCTATCACTGTTAAAAAGTCTGAGCATCAAGATTCTGTCAAGTCTGGAGATATTATCTTTTCATGAACATCTTCAAACCAAAAAGACTCTTCCACATCACATGTTCTCACACATTCTCACACTCACTAACCGCGTCAATACCTTATTCAATACTTTGATTTTCTATAAATAAGTAGAGCGAAATGAAATTTACCATAGGGAGGAAGAGTTGTTGCATTGGCTGCTCATAAAACAGAAACTGTTGGTGACCCGGGCTTGCCACCCTGTTCCCTTTAAGTGATTAAATGTACCCTCCCCATCTCGTACCCCTTAGCGAGAGCTGTGCACCTATTAAATCCTACAGCTCTCGCAGATCGATCGGGCCTGCCCCAGCTCCATAGCCATAAACCCACACAGACATATATCTGATAGAGAAAGCTGCAGGAAACAGGTTTACCCACGATAGAACATGATGAAAATGGCAGATTTTATGTCCCCTGCCATGTCAATGAAACACAGCCGCTGAGCTGTGACGCTTTATAAGAAGACTTTGCAGCCTTTTGCACCATCTCATCATGAGCCTCAGAAAACCAACAGACTAACACATTCAGTCAGAGCTTTGTGTTGTCTTCACATAGAGATCTGTGCAGGGCGGGATTAATAGATGCTGTGGTTTTTAACATTTCAGAGTGCTTGTTCTTTTAGTGAATTTGATGACATTTAATGGAAATATCGCAAAATGTAAATGTCTTTATGAAGACAGGATGAATAAGAAAAAGAATCGGCAATTAGTCAGAAAACACAGTCATCAAATTTTTTAACTTGTTCTTTCTCCGCCTCCTGCGTGGTCAGAGGGAGGTTGAGCCAAGCCGACTACAGAATGACAGCCGATCTTCTGTCCACGCAGCACGAAGCATGTTAAAGCCCGACCCCCCGCCTCTGCACATATCGAATCTTCGTTTTTCTATTTTCTCCGTCCGTTTTCACTCCTTGATGGCAAATGCCCTTGTAAAGTCTTACACCCTCCTTTTTCTGATCCATTAGGACGAAGGCCACCTCCCCCCTACCACTCCATGGGGCCTCTTTGTAACTGTCGAGGAACCCTTTTCACTTTTTGTTCTGCGGTCCTTCCCAGGTCCTTTCTCTGTTGATACTCACACCATCTGCCAGCAGCAGAAGAAAATGCACACAAACTCAACTTGCACTGAGACATCAAGCTCTCCAAGGTTGAGGTCTTTGCTCATCTTTGTACGCAGCATTTAAGACACATTTTTAACAACTGGTACGCCTTGACCAAAACACATTTTTGCAGCTACCCAGGGACCTAGCTGCTGTGGTCTCACCCCTTGTTTGCATTGGTACGTCCTGTTAAGTCCCCCCCAATAGAAGTGGCTGTAAAGAATCACTCAAGCCGCACTAAGCAGCTGCCTGTGAGTTAGGTCATTTTCCCAGGAGCCACAGAGTGGGCATTGGCAGGACCTCAAAAAGAGGGGACACCATCTGTTCAGTGCCTGAAAAGGTTGGTGACACCTTCTGTGGTACCAACAACTTCTAATTAAGTGGCGAGGAATGCAGAAGCAGCTCCAGCGCATGATTGGTGGGCTTGACTTGGTTATCCTGACGACAACACTGCAGACCCCTGGTCAGTTTCACACACATGCGACACATCTGGCTTTGGGCTAATTATAAAACGACTGGGGTACGATAGACACTGGATGAAGGTGACACAAACACAGTCAACAAACACCATGTTTACATCTGTTTTCTGTGATTCTGTGTATTATTTTCTGTCGCACTTAATTGAATGTTTACCAGGGGCATAGAAAACCACATTAGCCCTTTGGTCAATCCCAGCGTGGGTTTTTTTTCTGTTATATCATGAAGCTCTAATTTCATTAACATTTGGATTAAATGGAATAACAAACAGACTTAACATTCTTCTGATTTCATCGCCCATTCAGCCAAATCTGCTTCTCAGAAATGTTACTAATTAGGCTTATTAAGTAATTAAGAAGAGGTCTTAATTATATCTGCGCCACTGGGACCCACATGGCTGTAACCATGAAATGCTGCACTGACTGCTCAGCTTTGTTGGTTTGGATGTTATACAATTTTATCCACTTGACTGTTCTGAGTGTGTGTTTTCAAAGAGACAACACGATTTTGGCAGCATTAGGCAAATATCTGTCTGATTTGAAATTACATAGAGAGAAAAACTTAGTGGCCTTCAGGAGCACGGCTTTAAAATGTCAAATGAATTACCTTCCAAAGAGTTAAAAGTTTAATGAAATATATTGCGGGGTGGAAAATGAGGGGTTTGGCACAGGCATGGACTTAGTCTCAGGGGAATGGGCACCAAACAGCTCTCTAAGTCTCCACAGCCATCAGTCAAAGCAGCAGTCACCCGTCCCCGTCTCTTACACAAGGAGACTTCTCTGGAAGCCACAATGATCTATACCTCATGACCTCACTCTCAGTGTCCAACATATTTTGATTTGTAGCTTGAGTGTTATTCAAACACAAATTCAAAGGAGAATGAAATTCAGCAGAGAGCTTTTGTTGGACGCACACCAAGGTACAGTCCTTTCAGATGTCTCTGCCCTTGTGGGGAAAGAGAGAGAGAGAGTAAAAGGGAAAGAGGGGAGAGAGGATTGGGTGAATGCAGCTCTATAAGCTTGGCATAAAATATCCTGCCAGGTTGGGACTTTTTTCTTTCTTTTTTTTTATCAGTCCGGACTGAGCAAACATCAAACCAGAAGCCTTTGTTTGCCTCTGAAAAGGGGGCATGTTCTTGATGTCATTTCTTTGAATGTGACGAAACAAACAGTGATTTAAGGATCAGAAACACAGAGAGAGTTTGAGGACGAGTGTGTCATGTCCTAGATGATTGAGGCTGCCATAGATTTGGAACATTGAACAGATCTGAGACCAAAACAGAACTTCACCTTCAATGCACAGATCGCAATCTTAGACTGTAAAAAAAATGGACGTCATCTCGCTGAGCTCAAAGTGAGGTTGCCACAACAACTGCTCCCCCTGGTTACTAGCTGTAGTATATGTGGATAACTCTGTTTCCCCCATTCATTTGAATGAGGCTGTGGTCAAATTTTATAAAATGAATACACCTTGTAGAAATGTTTCTCACATCCGAATGCTGTAGTGATATTAAGATATTATTTAGATGCATTTTGTTCAAATCTTCTATTTTCTGAAAAGTTTCTTTTTCATTAGTTGTAAGACGTTAAAAACTGTTTTTTTTGGTGTCATGTTTCACAATGATTGACAGCTGCCATTCTTGTGTAGTTCTTTCAATAATATTAAGATACATCGGGATGAAACCTGTTCACCTGTGGAATGATCCAAACAGGTGTTTTTTCAGCATTCATCAACTTTTCCAGTCTGTTTTTGCCCCTTTCCTAGCCTTTTTGCAGGCATCAAATTCAAAATGAGGAAATATTTGACAAAAAAAAAAAAAAAAAAAGTTTGTCTTTGTGGTGTATTAAATTGAATGAAGATTTAAGAGGATTTACAAATCATTGTATCCTGTTTTTATTTACATTTTACACAGTTTTACACAACCTCATTGGAATTGGGGTTGTAGTTCCTCCCCACTGTGCACCTGTTTTACCGGCACTGATGGTTTTTTATGTTACTTGGAGAATTTTTATGTTATTACAGAGGGTTTTTTGTTATTTAAAGGAAAATAGCAAACAGCTTTCACATGCCTTACAAACACCATTGGCAGTTAAAGTACATTACAACCAGGAGCTTGTAGAAAAAGTTACAGAAATCTATTTTAAATATCAGAAAACAGTCATGTGTTCTATTTGATTATTATTTGAATTCTCTAAAATCACAACCTATCCCGACTAGGAGCACCGTTTAATTTAAATGAAGGCGACAATCTTATCGAGTTGGGTAAAAACAGCTCTAACATAAAACTTTGAACCAGGCAAACAGGTTGGCTTTAGGACCCTGAACACAACACAGCAGGTGCAACCAAATAATGTTAAATCAAGCTGATTGTTTTCTGTGAACTTCTAGCTTGGGGACCAGTGATGTAGCAGAAATGTGATTTTCAGTTCATGAGTTTAAGGGTTTGATTCATAAAGGAACTGAGAGTAAACTTATAATCTCCAGAGCTGATTTACACTGCAGTCTACTCACTGTCAGGCTCAGCTAATCTTGGTTTCAACACAAGAACATGAAAAACAGCCCGAGAAGATAAGAGCTCATGGTACTGGAGAACTTTTCTATCTCCTTCAATATCTTTCGTTTTTCTACCCCCTTAATAAAATATCAAAATCTCTACTTGTACATGAATTATGCATGAGTGAGGTTTAGGAGCGCACAGGGTCCCTACAACCCCCCACCCATCTTGTAGCACAGCAGGGTGGAGAGGGGAGTGTGTGTGTGTGTGGGAGTGGGTGAGAGTGAGTAGGAGCTCGGATGGAGCGGTGTACAGGCACCCCTCTGTTTGCCTGCTGCACCCCCCTGCAGGGAGACACGGCACCCCCTACAGGAGGTGCAGCGCTTCGCTTCCCTTGTCCCTCAGGGCGAGTCTGTGCATGTCACACACAAACACACACACACACACACACACACACACACACACACACACACACACACACACACACACACATACGGCTCATTCAGCCCAGCTTGTCTGTTGACCCATCAATCAAATGTGTATACACAAACCCACACACGCTTAACATGGACATTTTATGTGTACAACTGGAGCGTCTCAATCCTCAAGAAGACAAAAAGACTTTGAGGAGAGTCGCATTTTACTCAAAATAAGTTGTGAGACAAAGTTAATGAGGTATGAGGATGACATCGTGTTTGTTTGTCTTTGTAAACCTTTAAATCATCAATTACCAGTCATAACTCAAAGTCGAGGGTCTATAGTGCATCAGTAGCCTACCACTCTGCCACACCCACACAAATACACTCACACATCCAGGCTGAAAGAGCTTCTTCTTTCTCCTAATTAGCCAACGTTTACAGCAGATCCACTCTCTCCTCTCTGATATCATTGCAAAGCTACTTAAATATTAACTGAGAGTAGGACTGTTCTGAGGATGAGCTATAGCTGTAATTTCCTTGCATGCATGGACTCACACACACACACACACATGCACACACACATGCACACACACACACTTTCTCAGTCTCCCCTGAAACACATGTATACAGACCACACGCTCAGTTGCAGAGTAATTGGATCTCAATGAAAAAACAGGAGGTCTGGATAATTAATTAATCTATCTGGCTAGGGCAGAGACACAGGGCCAGTTTTACAACCTCACCAGGGAGACTGAAAGAGAGAGAGAAAGAGAGAGCTAAAGAGAGATGGAGGGCGAGACAGAGAGAGAGGCACCCACTGCCCTCAGACGATCTATGGCCTTACATGAAATGGAAATGGCTTGCCAGAACACATTAGGTGTGTATACACTCACATTTCACACACACAAATTCCATATCCAGTAAATCTGTGAACCCGCACAAAAACACACATACACACACACATACGTGCTGCTGTCTTTTCTCACTCTCTCACTTACTTACTCACTCACACACAAGCACTAAAACGCATATAGGAAACCCCACATAATGCACACAGTGTACGACATATTGGTTTGGACTCATAAAGCCGTCAGAGTTGCGAGGCTATTGTTATCTTCAGTCGATTCACAGACAGATGAGAATGCAACAAACCACATCGATCTAAATGTACTTTCCAAACAAGTTTCCATCCGTTTACTTTAATGTAGTGAATGGAGGTAAAAAGAGATACTGACACGATGAGTACTTTATCATCACAAGTGTCACATCCAAGGTCATTTCTGGTTCCCCACCATTTTCTAAGGTTGATAAGTTCTTTTCTTACTTCCTTCTGTCTCACTTTCTTTCTTACCCATCTTCTCTATATCCATTAACATTTGAAGATTTGAAAAGGAACATTTGGTCACAAATTTTTTCTCTTTGGATCATGATATACAGCTCTGGAGAAAATAAAGAGACCACTGCAAATTTCAGCAATCAGCAGCACACCTGTTTCTACCTAATAAGGTACTGATGAGGTGATCACCTGAACCAAGTCTTATTTAAGGAGGAAATGTATAAAAACCATTGCTGTGGTCATCACTCTCCTCTGTGAAAGACTGGAGAAGAACATGCCAGGACACATGAGGGATGTTATTACAAATCAGGGTTATTCCACCAAATATTGATTTCTGAATACTTCCAAAGTTAAAACATTATAATGTGTTGTTTACAATTGAATATGAACTCTTTTTGTGCATTATTTGAAGTCTGAAAACAGTGGACTTTTTGGGTATTTTGACCATTTTTCATTTTCTGTAAATAAATGCTCTAAATGACCATATTTGGGATTTGGGAGTAATGTTGTCAGTAGTTTATATAATGAAACAAAAAATTTCATTTTACTCAAAACAAATACCTTTAAATTGCAAAATCAGAGGAACTGAAAAATTTGCAGTGGTCTCTTAATCTTTTCCAGAGCTGTACAACAGCCCCTGCTCTGACGTAAGATCTTTAATGATGACAGTAGTGATGTGTCGTTTGTGAGCGATTCATTCAAAATGAACGAATCTGCATCTCTGTGAACGAACTGAACCGAATCACTTACTTGAAACTATTCGTTCATTTATGAACTGCAATTGCACCCCCCTCTCCTGTCTCTGTCTCTCTTCACCGTTAGAGTTGAGCGAGAGAAAGACAGCTCAGTCACTGAACTGGAGCTCCGTGTCAGCGATTCGTACTCAACATACTGAAGGTATCCAGTATGGTGAGTGAACAAATCGCTGACCGACACAGTCCAGTGACTGAACTGGAGCTCCGTGATTCATACTGAACTTCAGTACGATCCCGAGCTGAGCGTTTTGGCGATGTTTCAGCTCGTTAAATTTTGACTGGCAGGCGGAGAAGTATTGAACAATCCGTTGAACGAATCCTTTGAACAAATCACTTTACTGAACTGATTCTAATGATTCAGTTCACTTAAAATAACTGCTTTGCCCATCACTAGATGACAGACTGATCATGCAATACTCAGGACAACTGTATACGTGCCAGACACATTCTGCCCTGTAGAGTATGTTTTCTGTATTCATACACTTCACTTTCCTGTTTTACTTCAGAACTTGCCTTTGTCTCTGTCTCATTCATGGTGCTACCTGCCTTGTGAGTCAACTGGCCCTTATTAGGCCCACTTGCGCGTTTGTTTCCTTTCATTGTCTGTGTATTTTTTCACTGTCTTCCCACATACTGGCTGGTTCATTCTGAGTTCCTCCAAAATTTCTTATTGAGTGAGGACTGAGCATTGCCTGTATTTTTGTTTCAGCTTGTTTGCCAGCTCCTTTGGATTGTTTGCTCTGCCCTGGTTCAATACCCGTTCACTAAATTTGGACAGGATTTGACCCTGCACAACACTTTTTATGGATATGCCCTTGTTAGTTGTGCATCTTCAGCCCATAATTCTGTATCCACTTGTTGTAAGTATTTACATGAATTAGTTAGAATTCACAAGAGCATATCTTAGGTTGGTAAAACTCTAAAATAGAAAGTGTGTAAGTCAGGGAAATATAGATTCTTATCTCCTGAAGGTTACAAATGATATTATTTCAGAGCTTGTTATTACGTTTCCCTTAAAATTTGAGAAGCTGCATCTGCTCTGCACTTAAATAAATGTGGTGATCCCTCAAAGTTTAACTCTCAGGTTTACAAACTTTCAGCCCTATGTAGGATTGATGAAAGCCTGGTAAATTAACATATAAAGCATGTTTTACAAGAAAAAGTTACTCATTTCCAATTTGGTTACTTTGACTATGGAAGTGTCATGGGCAGAATATCCCATTGTGCTGCCTTATTTATATGCCTTTCCAAAACATTTCACTTCATTTACCATTAACGTCAACTGTGAAAAACTTACTAATCTGGTCTGACTCAGTGAGTTCTTGCAGAAGGACATCTTATTCTAATACAATCGCAATCTGAGCAAAAATAAACATCTTAGCAGATGACATTTTTATCTATGTGCATGCTGTCTCTATAACTTCAAACAGCTTTTCACTTTTATCCAAATTGTTATTGATTTTAAAACCAGCTCGAGATGCTGAAAAATAAAGTTGTGTTTTCCCCAGAGCATTATTTCTAAAGGCTAAATGATAAATTATCAAAATATTAACACTCCTAACCTTAGACTTTCATTCAATTTTTAACTACAAATCGAGTTAAAGGAAAACCACTGTGGGTTGGTTAACTTTACAAATACTACTGCAGTGAGACCTGGTTACAGAGACATGTTGTATGCTTATGCATCCTCTTAACACACCTGTAACTCAGTATTTGAAACATCTGTTTATGTCATCACTTCAACAAAATCCTTGATTCACAGTTAAATACGGGTTATTTGGTTAGACATAATTTACAAGTCAAACAAGTCGTAATTCAATCTCTTCCGTAGCTTTACCAGCCTCTAATTTTGATGCTTTAACTGTGACCGAAGTTTTGACAGAACTGAATCCTCTAATTCAGCAACTTAGGCACCCAGACATTACACAACAAAAAAAAAAGTGTCATGAAGAATGTGCTGACTGAGGTTTGTGCATCTGTATATGTAGTGGTCTTTCTTTAAGGTTAGTGTGAATTTGACTACCTCTCATGATACTGCATGTTATGTGTTTGGGTTTGTTTTGAGGGCATTGGTGACTTTGGATAGCTGGTAACTTTGCCAGGTCTCTATTGTAAAAAGATTGTCATAGGTGGGACTTTCTAGTTTTGTAGTAAGGAAGAAGTGTAGCTTTTCTGCAATTCCAGTTGTCTGTCAGACTTTTTCTCCTTTCCTCAGTACTTTAATGGTTGTCCAGCGCAAAAACAGGATTGAAGAATTCAACAGACACACATACAAACACAGAAATGTACTTCTTAAAATGTTACAAACAAACAAACAGATACAATCGCACGTGAGTAAGCTGTTTTCACAAGTGGTGAAATATCCTATCTGAAAACTAAACGCACATCCATAATCCACACACGCCTGACAGGATGTGACACTATCTTCTGTCAAAGGGTTTAAAAGTGCAGGTCAGCTCTAAGTGGCTTCTTGCTTGTGAGGAGTGAAGAGGAGTCAGTGTTGGTCCTAAAGGTGTTATCTGTTTCTGACCTGTCTCCTCGGGGCATGCTCTGAGGGATGGCACAGCCGCTGGCCCCAAACACCTCCGAGGTAATCATCTTTAGTCACTTTCTAACAGCCTGACAGACAGACAGGCCTAAGTACCTGGGAGGGTGGCAAAGGGACACTTTAAAATCTCCAATGATGAGGAGTACTGCCGTGAAGAAAACAGTTAGCCGCCCCCAGCTCCCTCTGATCCCCCCCGAGTCCCTGGCTGCCATTTTGGCTGCGTCTCAAGGCGCTATTCCGGCTCTATCTCATGTCACCGTGCTGGCTGTCGTTCAATTCTCATGTTGGCTCCTGTTCAGCCTTCATTCTGGCTCAGGTTCAAGCTCCACAGTGGCTGTGTTTCGGGGGCTTCATTGTGGCCGTGTTTCAGCGATGCACCCCTCCTTTTTTCCTCCCCACTTTCAGTTTCAGCACCCCAGGTAGCTGGCCTCCTGCCCGGCATGCAGATCAGCGGGAGATCCAGGCTCAGGCCTTTTGTTTGGGGTGGCATTTTGCCTTTGTTTTCCCATCTCGCCTGTAATCTAAACACCCAAAACATCTCATGCTTGACAAATCGGCCCTGAGACGGGGGAGCAGCGGAAGACAAACGGCTGGAAGCGGTTCAACCCCAGGCAGGACCGATGGTGTCCGACTGGGCCTGACCTCCCAAAGGTTAAAGACACGTTCACTTACAAAGCAATCAATTACCCAGACTGTGTGGGCGCTTTTAACCAACCTCCCCTCCTGCCTTCCACACAGCCGGTGTTATTGATGAGGGTCCCAGTGTACAGCACACTCCAACCTGGAGTGTGTATTACATTTCACAATTGAAATAAATCTCAGATTCTTGGTGTTGCTGCCTACCTGCTTTAAACACCCCCCTTCCCCTTCTCTCTCTCTTTCCCTTCTCTCTCTCTCTCTCTCTTTTTCTTCGTCTCCCCTCCCTCCCCCTCCTCCTCCTCCCCCTCACTCCTCTCTCCTCTCTGCAGGTTGTTGTAGCAGGTTTATTCTGGTAGTTGGGCTTGGTGGGCCCGGCAGGCCCCTCAGCTGTTCCGCTGGGTTTGTAATTACCATTTCATTAAGAATGACAGTTTCGGGGGTTGAAGCACCATTTCATCCGGGTCTCGTGGGGAAGACGCTTGCCAAATTTCCAGTGTGAGTGGCAATTATCTCTTTTCGTGTCTGCGATTCACCATTTTGTACTTAGTGGCTTGACAACAGCTAGGAACATTTTTGTTGAAGTAATAATAGGTCTGGGATATTTACACTGTGGCCCACTCAGGCTTAGCTCTGTGAACAGGCTGATATGAGCCATCAGAAGCAATAGAAACAAACTCACAGTAACACTACAGAGACAAGCGCTGCACTTCTTTATGTACATACTGTAGAAAGCGTTGCATTTCAATAAGCCGAAAGGCTCCTCGAAACTTAGTAACGCTGAGCTTTGAGAATTGATTTAAGGTTGAATTTAATTCATGCATGATCTCCTCCGTGCTTCTGTGTGAGTGCTCATACTGTGTGTTTCCATCTGAGAGTGTATTGTTCAGTTTGTTTGTTACTGAACAGCTATGGAGTTTTTTTGTACCATTTCTCTTTCGACCACTTGGCATAAACGACTCTTAATCTCAGAGGAGCTGCTTGGCTCAACAGTGAAAGTGATTCTTGAGAACTACAATGTGTGTTTCTGCAAAGCAAGCAACAAGTAAAACACAACACTTACTGTTTACTGTGATACTGGAGTGAAGTAAAGCATATGTAGAATGGAAAACATTTGCAGTAGGCAATGCAAAAAAAAAAATTCATCCACTTTCCCATTAAACATCCATCATGCATGACCTTCATTCTTTCTGAATTCTTAATCTTTTTAATGGACTTTTTTTCTTGTCTGTTGGTGTAAAGCATGAACACTAACTTATGTGTGCCTGCATACCAAGATTCAGTGTCTATCTACCTTAGTTTAAATTGAATGTATTTTTATACATATTTTTGGTGTGCAATCAAATGGAAATAAAAACTGTTGGATGTTAACTTGGAGCACATATTTTGTATCTTACTCTCCAGTAATCTTCAGGAACACAGACCGTCTCAAATTGCTTACTACAGTATGTACACTTACATTAAAGCCAGGGTTGGTAATCCAACTTAGATACACTTTTTGTTATGTTGGTTAAAATTAACCTTGTGTCCTGGTAGCAATCAATAGGAGATGTGTTTTTAAAAAGAGAGCAGGAAATAGCTGTTATCTACCACAGGAGTAAACCAGGGAAAACACCAACCAATCCTAGCGATTAGGATCCTTTTTTTTTAACCAATCGAATCGCAGACAGCCCAGCTTAGGGATTTGTTTACGCCGGAGAAAGGCAGGGAAACTACCTGCCGTAAAATGGGTTGTTAAGCCGACGAGCGGATGTGGACGCATTCTGTTCATGCGCAGAACAGATCAGGTAGTGACAACTGCCGACCGTATCTTCGAATACACTGCGTACACTGTGCCCTCACTAGAACAGTCCATGTGCATCAGTGCAAATCTCTCAGAGTGGTGATATCTAGACTCAAACACTGTGGCTTTGCACTTATCGGAAACTACATTTGCATTTCGCGGCCATTCACAGATTTTCTTCATCATCATCGTTTCACCTGTTCCTGCCCTTTCCTCTACGTATGGCAACATGGCATCCATTTAGTGTGAGGAGTGTTCCACACTCAACTATTTGACCGCCAGCTGGGAAATCAATTTGCACTGTTTTTCCATACTGTCAGCGTGAATGCACTTATGGACTCAAAAATAGTAAGTGTAAGTGCAGCAGTACAAGATTTGGGACACAGCCACAGACTGGAGAAATGGGTCAGTGCCATTCAAAGCTGCAAGAAAATCACCAGTTGAAGGATGAATTATGACATCATTATTCATTTAGGTGTTATAAAACTGGGATTTGAGTACTTATTTTGCAAATGCAAGCTGGTATGACAATAAATTTTCTTGAATCCCTATAAAACGTGTGTAATGTTTTCTCTGGACTTTTTCCTGGCTGTCCTCCGGTTGAGTTATATTACGCTGAAGCAATTTAGTGAAATAAACTGTCTTTGTTGTCTAATCAATTATCAAAAACATTCCCATCACAGAATGAGAACTGATGATTAAACTCAAAAAGGTAAAATGTTTAAATTTTGTGTACATTAGTGTATATGTGCACAAATAGAAAATAAGGAGTGTGTGAGCCTGTATACCCTGATATGTGGAGAAAGTGAAATGGCAGGCATCTGCTGTGTTAAGTTGAAGTGACACGACTCACAGGAAGTCTACTACAAGTGATGGCTGCAGCTCTTTTAATTGCATGTCCGCTCTGAATGATGGGATACTTAATTTGTACACATTCCACACAATTGCTTTTCACATTGGCAGAGGCCTTGGGAGGCAGCGGAGGCTTTTTGTGGCCATATGGAGAGGGAGGCAGAGTCGAGGCTGAGTGATCGGAGCTTACCACCTCATCCCTGCACCAGACTGTCTGCTGCACTGTACTGTAGCTGCAGACGGGCTCGTGATCGTAGTTATGATTACTTTGTGTAAGGTGTGTGTGTGTGTGTACGTACGTCCACATACACCATTGTAAATTAAAACGAGTTCAGAGATTTTATGACACTCTATGGATAATCGTCTGAGAGTGAAACGTGAGAATAAGTGTGTATACACTCGTAGGATGTATTTATTGTTGGTTTGTGTCCTGCTTTTGTGTGTAAGTGAGTGTCTCTAACACAAGTGTACACACACTCATTCCTGGTGTCACACTGTACACACTGAGTTATGTTCTCAGTCACAAACACTGCATTCTCACATGTTGAGGACATAAAAGCACACTTGCGAGATATCCATTAAAATCCTCTTCGATACACACACACACTCACACCCACACACACCACACACTCTCAGCTGTAAGTGTGTTGACAGTTCTGTCAGATCATGGTCGCACCATCAGGCTCCCTGCTGTCCTGTGAATGGGTCACTTCTGCTTCTCCTTCATCTGTGTTATCACTCAGTCAAATCTCCCGTTCTCTTTTGATTTCTGAGGCAGAACAGAGCTCGATCGCTCCGTTGGACTGGTGGTGCTTTGACCTCAGACTCCAGGTTCTCCACTGGATTCTGCTGTTTGGTGACGTGGTGAAACCAGCATGTCCTTTAAAGAATCTGACTGTTCAGCACACAGAGTTTTGACACACGTGGTGGTGCTGTGGACGCAGAGCCACATGAGTCACACTGTGCTGCTAGTATGACACTGTGAAATACATTTTTGGGGGTGGAGCCATAACAACGGTCATTTCCTAAGTGGCTGGCAATTGAAGTATATAAAAGAAACATATTAGTCAGCAAAAAGAATGTAACTGTATTACAACTAGGGATGGGTAATGATCAGATTTCATCAATATCGATGCCCTTATCAATTCTGCATATCTATCCGATTTTTCATTGATTCCTTTATCGATTTGCAAAGTAGCTTTTACAGGTTTTCTTTGTCAGCAACATTTTACAGAGTTTATACATACACATATATGAAATTGGTCACTGCATCTGGATATCTCAGGACATAGATTGGACATGTTTTTGAAACATTCAGTTTATCAGCAAAAGTAGTCTCAACTGAATGGATGTGAACCTCTTGGTACAGGCTTTAGATGTAGCGGTTAAATGTCAGATACAAGAACAGTCAGGAGAACTGTTCATTGATGTGACCCAGGAAGTACCCTGGTCTCCACAGACCCCAACAGGCCCATGTGCATGCAAAGTAGAGTGATGTAGAGAGAGAGAGAGAGAGAGAGAGGGAGAGGTATACAGTAAATGTGGAGAAAAACCGAAAGTCTGCAGATGCATTTAGTAGCCAGGCCTCGTTTAAGGAAAGCCCTTAATGACTTAAATTGATCTTTATTAGCTTCAATTAGAGAGGGACACAAGGGGGGAAAACAAGGTTGTGATTCCTGCAGACAGATCAGAGGTGAGCAGGATCAAAGTGAAACCAGAGGGAGAAGGGAGAGAAAAAGGAGAGTTTTAGAGGCAGATTGGTTACAGGAGACAGAGGAAAAATAAGTAAACCAGCTGAGATGTAGATTAAAAATATTTCAACATGTGTACTGCCATCTTAGTGCATGAGGAACCAGAATGTAAATATGAGGATGTAAATATGGAAAAAAAGTGGTAGATTTTAAGCAAACTGCCACACAAAGCTACCTTTTTTTTTATTCTAGCCAATATAGCTACACAGGTCATACATGGAGTGTTGATGATGGACAGACAGATGGATGAATGGATGAATGGATGGATGGGGATGGATGGTTAGTACTTGGTAAAGCCCCAGAATGACTAACAGGACTTCAAAGTTGAACTGGTGTGTCCCTCACTGTGAGTCTTGTTGTGTTTCGATGTGCTTCATGAAAATCAGTCTCTCCTTAAATTTCTCTCTGAAGAGACCCCTGTACGGCAAGCCGTTCTAACATTTAAAAGCTGAGTTTGACTATCCGAAATCAACATTGTAGATATCGACGACATGTTTCTGACTGGATGTAATTACATTCGGAATTCTAATTCAAGGCATCTGTAATTCAAATTTGCCTAATCAATAAGAACATTCCAGATATTTGCTAATACATTTCGCCTATCCACAACTGTCATTTCAGATATCTACAATGTCATTTAAATCAGGTGAAATATGTCACTCTTTGCCATTCATGTGTATGAGGTTTCTCATTCCAGATATCCACAACTTCAAAAATTTGACTTACAGATATCTGCGAATGAATTGTAGGTATCTATAATTCCAATTCAAGATATCTATGAGTACACTTTGTCTAGTCAAAATTCTATTTACAGATATCTTCAATTCATTTTGCCTTGTCAGAGTTTAATTTTGGGTATTTATAAAAGGAATTGTAGATATCTTGAATTGAGGTGAATTGTAATTCTGCCTAGTGAAAATGTATTTATAGATACATTGAATTGAATATCTACAATTCATTTGCAGATATCCGCAAGTCACATTTTGGATATCCAAAATAACATAGTTGATATCTTGAAATAGAAACCCCATACAAATGAATGGAAAAAAGTGATATATTTCATATATCCAAAATGACGTTGTAGATATCTGAAATGACAAGAATGTATTTGCGGAAATCTGAAATGTTCTTTCTGACAAGGGGAAAGTGAATTACAGATACCTGCATTGCATGTCCAGTCTAGCTTTTAAATGTTAAAATCACGTGCCATACGCTTGAGTTTCATGGCTCAAAGTATCCAAAACTTATGCCAA
This sequence comes from Thalassoma bifasciatum, assembly GCA_008086565.1. Classification (NCBI taxonomy): domain Eukaryota; kingdom Metazoa; phylum Chordata; class Actinopteri; order Labriformes; family Labridae; genus Thalassoma; species Thalassoma bifasciatum. The sequence continues at coordinate 400,744 of RPOG01000375.1, forward strand.
AATGATTAGTTTAAGGTTTTATACTTTCCCCTGTGTTCCCTCCTAATTCAATAATTAGTTCATTTATCATGACATTATACAACTACCAATGATTCATAAATGCATATTAGGTCACTTGTGGCGATACTGGAGCAAATCCAGTGTGCAATTGTCCACACAGTGTGGAAGAAGAGCCCTGATGACTTGGTGCCAGTATGTCTTCTGAAGTCCAGGGCTCACTGCTTGTGCAGTAGTGGCTGTTTGTTAGTGTCAGGGTCCTAGTTAGGGCCCGAGCGACCGACAGGCGGGCGAAGGCCCTCTTGAAACGCAAAGGATTATTAGGGACCGAGCACTGACAAGTGTCAGCGAGGACCCTATTGGAATTGCTAGGATTATTTTTGTTTCTTTGGTAGTCAGTTCGCTTAAATTTCAGGTATGTCCTTTGAGAAAAACGTAACTATCCTGTGGCACACCCCCGTGAATGTGTAACCGCTACTCAGGCCTAGCGACTAGAAATTTTTAGCATGCTAGCTACGCTAGGTGCGAAGTAGCCAAGCTAGCCCCTCTGGGAAAAATTTTCTATAGCTGTAAATTTTAGTAGGTTCATTAGACCTCAGCCAGACGTACAAAAAAGTCTCTTATCGACCATATAGAAATTCTGGACAGGAAGTTCGGAAATGACGCCTAAAACTCCCATTTTTGCCAAAAATAGGCTAGCTATTTGAACGAACTTGTCCTAGGGATTTGATCCGATCAACTTCAAGTTTCTCATGTGTGTGCAACATATATCGAGGATTAAAAGTTATTAAAAGAGTTTTCATTAGTCTTCCGGTTTGGCCACAAGGGGGCGCTGAGTAAAACGCGGTTTTTTACTTCGTCGGAATCGCATGAAAGTTTTTTTCCAGATAGATCTTTCAAAGGCCTTTCAGAATATATATAATGTACTGTTACCATTTTATGGGTTACTGGCGATATTTTAGGTCAAAGTCAGGATTTTCGGAAAACTAGCTAACTTCGTGACCTCGTTACTCCTTTATTTTTATATCCAATTTTTTGTTAAATTTTTTATATTACGAACACCCATAGACGCACCGCTGGTAGGTGGCCAATTCCCGATGAAAGTTCCTGCCGAACCCCAAGATTCAGTCGTAGCTAGCGCAAAAAAAAGTGCCTCGCTAAATTTTAAACAAACTCCGATCGGCATGAAAATTCTCATGCACATTCTTCATGCAAAGACCTATCAGAAAATATAAAACTTTATACCAAAAAACATTTCGCAACTTCGGAATTGTACGACAAAGTTCTACTTCCTCTTCTAACATGGTAGCTACTTCTGCTAATAACTCCTATGTTCTTGTTCCAATCATCTCCAAACTGCACATATGTGTACAAGATACTTATGTAAACCAAAGGTATTTTTGAATTTTTCCTGACTGGAAGGGCCTGTCCACAAACGGCGATCAAAATTGACAATTTTTTCGTAAAAATCTAACCTCTGTATCTCTGGTTCGCAAAGTGGGATCCGGACCAAAGTGCACACGTATGTTCGCTGTCACAGCCTGAGTCCATGTAGGTGTCAATGTACAGCGCCCCCTACTGGAAAACACCCAAACTACACATAGTTGACCATTACTTTAGAAACACAATCCCTTAATAATAACTTTCTTGTACAAAGTCAGATCCTGACTAAAACACACACAAATGTTCAGTGTCCAAGCCTGAATGCAGCCATATGACTTTCATTCACGCAAAGTAAGGCGCCTCCTATTGGCAACAGGAAATTCAAAGTTTTACTCTGTAGGTAATAGCTCCTCCCCCTTTACTTTATTTTTCAAAACAACTGCACAGAATTAGCAAAACAGCTTCAGCAAGCACCATTTCAAAGGGCAAGCTCCTATTTACAATGATGTCAAACTCTAAAGTGACTTCATGAATGAACTAGTGTCTATAAGTCCCTGATTTTTGGCCTCATTTCATTCAAATTCCATTCAAACTGTCAAAATACTCCATGGACACACCCTCTAACTTAGAGGATTCAACTCTTGGTCTTCCAACTTTTGCTTATGTTTTTGACCCAATTTTATGTCTGATTAAACTCACACACTGAAAACATGACTATTTGGCTCCAGCAAATATGGTCATTTGCCTGCATCTAGAAGCCCAACTTCAACTATGGGTGCCTTCTGCAGGCTTGTAGTGTCCATGTGCTCTAAACCCCACAGGGGCCTCGTTTGACCAATGTGCTATAACCCCACGTGTGCCTCGAATGACCAATGCGCTCGGTCCCGTTTATCGCTGCTTGGCAGCTTTAATTAGGGCCCGAGCGACCGACAGGCGGGCGAAGGCCCTCTTGAAACGCAAAGGATTATTATTGTTTGTTTCCGCGCCTTTAAACCCAAATTTCGCCCCTTTCGCTTGAGATAAAGAGCACGGCTCCATGTCCTACGGGGGGTCTGTTCACGCTTTTTAAATACTAAAACGGTGAGTTTTTTACGATTGTACAACGATCGTAAATCGTAATCGAATTTTGCCATCGGGGCGACGGATGAAAGTGCATGTTCAGACTTTAAAAAACCGATGGAGTTAGTACGGAGCTGGAAGTTTTTTAAGAGAACCCGTTTGAGACTTAAACGCACAGCAAGTTCGGAAATATGTCCCCAAAATCTGAATTTGACGATTTTTAGGGTACGTATTTGAACGAACTTGTCCTAGGGTTTTTGTCGAATCAGCTTCAAATTTCTCATGTGTATACTACACACAGTGACGATTAAAAGTTATTAAAAGAGTTTTAATAACTTCTGGGGCGTGGCCACCAGAGCCGCGGTTTTTTTTTCTTTTTAAATGTACGAGGGATTTGTATGAAATTTTTTGGGCACGTTTATCACTCCAAGACCTTCATAAAAATGTAAAATGTTAAGGCAAAACAATAATTTAAAGTTCCGAAATTTTACGTCAAAGTTGCTTAAAAACGCGATCGTGCCACGCTTGAAAAAGCTTGAACAGGATGTCAAAAAAAGACTAATAGAGGTTTAACCTGTCCACGTATGATCTGGGTGACTACTAGTTTTCAACAAGTTTCTAACAATATTATAACTACCCGCACCGGTGATCCCCGCGGTTTTCAACTGGTAAAAAGTCTTGGTGTTTTTGGAATTATTGATTCTCATACAAAGTCAGATCCTGACCAAACCTCTCACACATGTTCACTGTCCCAGCTTGAGTGCCGCCATATGGCTTTTATTCACGTGAAGTAAGGCGCCCCCTATTGGCAACAGGAAATCAAGTGTTTTACTCTGTGACCCATAGCTCCTCCCCCTTTAATCTTTTTTTTAAAACAATTGCACAGAAACATCAAAAACATCTCCAACAAGCACCATATATAAGGTCAAGTTCCTATTTTGAATGATGTGTCTTTAGTGTTGTGTCAAAGTCGACCCAAAATTGACCATTTTCTCACAAACACAAAACCCTTAATAACTTTCTCGTACAAAGTCAGATCCTGACCAAAACTCACACACATGTTCACTGTCCCAGCCTGAGCGCAGCCATATGGCTTTTATTCACGCAAAGTAAGGCGCCCCCTATTGGCAACAGCAAATCAAGTGTTTTATGCTGTGACCCATAGCTCCTCCCCCTTTGATCTTTTTTTGAAAACAATTGCACAGAAATATCAAAAACATCTTCAACAAGCACCATATATAAGGTCAAGTTCCTATTTTGAATGATGAGTCTCCAGTTTAGTGTCAAAGTCTGAAGTGACTTCATGAA